>JAQLOL010000001.1:14508131-14525477 GCA_029783665.1 Naso thynnoides
AACTTTCCTTATTATTTAAGACAATGAAGTAAATAAAGAGTTTTTGCTTTTAATATAGTTGTTCTTTATTAACTTAAATCAAAAGTTTAAAATTGCAGTACCCTCTGCTAACAAGCTAACAAGCTAATGTTAGCTGTAGCATGAGACACTTGGGAAGCAACTCCGCTGCAACCAGTTGCGCCAGCTCGTGTTTTATTTCGTTTGTTGTTGCTCTCTTGAGTTTAGTTTGAGCCGAGACAAAACGGTTGCAGGGAAAGTTGCAGCAGAGTAAACTGGTCCATTTCAGCCCGAGCTTGAGCTGACTGATGGTTTTGCTTGCAGACTCTGATGTTGGCAGTGGCAAGTCAGAGAGTGAGGCAAGAACAGCTAATCAGCGACATCACCTGTTGCTAAGAAGTGTAGCATAGACGGGCCAATCAGGACAGAGAGTACAGAGAGCGTCACTGATAGGGCAAGTAGAACAGGAGTGATAGAATTTTTATCAGTCCTGAATACAGAGGCATGATGGGAAAACACAGAGATTTTGTGATACTCTCAAACCACGTCACTTACTAACAGCTGTCTATAGGTATTATGACATTTTTGCCCAATAGAACACAAAAAGTTTGTGATATTTACCCCAAAGTTACCAACTACGGCTTTAAAAATCTTCAAAAAGTCCCCATTACGTATTGTGTGCATTTTCTCTCTTGTGTTGATGAAAAAATAAGATTTTGTTGCTGTTTACTGGAAACAGTCTCTCTTGGAATACAAGCATAACAGATTTTCACGTTGCCTTTTAATTGCAAATGTAATATTACGTAGCCTAAACATGAAAATCAAGTACATGCTAAATGTGACTTGAAACTAGGACCTTGCTCTTTTCCTTTGTCTCTCAGTTTCATGCATTTTGTTGTACAAAACTGTATTTTTAATGATAGCACTTTCAGGTATACAACAACTGTTTATGCGTACCTTGAACTTTCATTTTCTTCTGACAAAAAATAAAATCCTGCATTCACCTGCAATATCCCCCCTTGTTTTCTGGTCACTGCCCCTCAGATAGTCAGACAGACAGAGAGGGCAGCGGGTTCCTCTCTGTTGTTTTTTGGCTATTGTTCTGTATTCACACATCTGTCTGTTTCAGAATAACTGGCCACAGTATCAGGTCTCACATCTCAGAGTCATGTAACAACAACTCTGGCTATGGGAAACTGACATGCTGCTTATTTTCCCACCACCACCTAACATTTAGCCTTCCAAATATATATGTTCACTTATTTATGTGAGGAACCTGTACTTAATCAGCATAGTGCTAATGCTAGTGTTGAATATATTTGGTGTCTTTTTATTGGTGTGTGGCCTTTTTTGAACATTGTCTACGCTGTTATTTAAAGTACTGGCCACAGTTTTCATGCATCTTATTTGTTTGAACACTATGAATGGCTTGTTTTGTACGTGCGTGCTTGTTGCTGATGCCGGGCCCAGAGCTGCCTGCCAGGCAGCTGGTGGACATTTGGCACGTCTCATGCAGACACCGTCCAGAGGCCTGCGGGGCACCTGCTGTCCATCAGGGGGAGGTAAGGCATGGAATGAGACAACCCCTCAACAGGTGACAGTACAGCAGGACTCAGAGTCCAAATGTGCTGACGACAATGGCCAAGTGTGCCTCGAGTCCTCAACAAATGAGCTTCTGACCCTCTCCCACTGATAAGATACCAGATTGAATCAGAAAGGCTGCGAGTGAGCATCAGGTAGCCTACATGTCTAGATGCATGCAGAGATATCTGAGTCTGCTTGAGTCAGTGACACAGCTGTTGTGTGACTGTCCTACTGATCCAACATACACATGAAATGTGACTATGTCTGCAGCACCAGTTGGTCTCAGCCAACCCGATGCAGAATTTGAAATAGGCACAGACCAGTGCACACCAAGTCAACAGCTGCCAAAAAAGTGTGTTTGTCTAACCAAAACATTGTTGAATCACGGCCAAGCCTCTCTGGATGCTGGTGAGAGCATGCAGAGCTTCGTCCCCTGCACACACAAAAGACATTCAGCTTGTTAACAAGTTATACTTGGGTTGTAAAACTATACTGCAGCTTTACAACACGAGTTGTACAGTGAAATGCAGTTGTAGTCCCCTTATGCTACTAAATCTCTGCTTAAGGAGTTAACAATGATCCCCCAAAAGATATCCGTGTAGTGTTTTGATGACGGTGGTGTCTGTCTACCAGAAAGTGGTTCTTTAAAATTGATCCTTGTGTTTTTGGAATTTTTTTTTTTTTTTTCCCAGTAACCTGGTCATGTAGCCACCTACAAAGCTCTTCAAAACTACTGTCATTGGCAAACTAACTGCTAGAAAGCTAATGCCTAACAAGATAGAGAGCTGGGGAGATGCCAGCAAGAGCTTTATGTTTTTCTTTGGGCGTTTGTTGTTGTGATTGGACATAATTTCATTTAAGAGTTACGGAAGGGGTTAAAACCTCTGTGAGTTAGCGAACTTGCTACCAGTTAGTTAGCAGCTTACAGCTGGTAAACAGCACAAACGTGCAGGTTAGCTCTCACCATGCAGTTTGAAGGAACAGATTGTGATATATAAACAGTCAGCAGGCAGCCAGCATGTTGCTTTCAGGGACTCCGTGAATCACAGAGTTGAGGCAGAGCAGTGGTAGGACATGAGAGGGAAAACCAGAGGACATTTTCTCCATTAAATATGACCCGGTTTTACTAAAATTGCTGTTTTATGCAACGTATAAATGTGCATCTTTAAGTTTCATTTCTTGAAGCCACGGTTCGATGTCAAAGTTACATAGTGTTGCTTTAAAGGCCAAGCATATGGTTTACATCCTAGTCGCACTTATCGGACGAATTTCTCCCATCTGTGTCTCTCTTCTTACAAGAATACTGTAACTGTAAGACACACAACATAAACATTTTCTATACTCAAGTAAAATGACTTTTAGTGATGGACACTGTGCAAGCAGGGAGGAACCATCAGACAGAGAGGAGAAGATGTGCCCATTAGCTCTTATTTATGAGTTGCCTGCTGAAGTAATAACATTTCTGCTGCCTGTATTGTAGGACTGCTGGCTTAAAAGCACACTACAATAATGATGCTGTGTATCTGCCATGATGCCAGTCAAGTGGCCCCATTTCCTTTGTCATGTCACCCCATGCTAAGAATAATAGTCTGCAGCAGCAGAGTACACCGGTGCAGAAATACACACTCAGCAGTTGTACCAGAGTAGAGAGGGGAGATGGTGAAGATGAATACATCCCTGCAGGTGCTGTACAGTTAAATCTTTTGGAAAGAAGAAAAGGATAGTTTAATTAAGAGAAGTACAGCAGTTTTATGTCAAATATTTCTATAGTTTCTGGTTCTGTTACAAATGAATCACCGTCTGTCGTCTGAAATGGTGAAAAGACTCCTTGGATCAGATCATCTGACTCCTCTGACTTCTAGCGCTGATCAGCATTTCATTATTTGGCCAGTCATATGGTGTTCCTGAAAACCACTGACTATAGACTGCGAGCCACACTCCATTGAGTGACTTTGCAGGGGCTTTTGAAAGTCACACAGTAGTTTCTCTGTCCACAGAGCCACTGAAGTAGCTGGTGTCCACTCACTGAGCCTTCACAGTAATGCTTTGTTGACGTCAGTGTGTGCAGTACCACTTCTGCACAAAGACAAGCAGAGCAAAACAAACTGAATAAAGACTCCGGTGAAACATATGCAGTAACTATACCGTCTGAGACGATGGGACTGCACAAGGTTTGAGAGTCAATAAATCAGTATATTTAATGTTTTAAACAGCAAGAAGATGAGGTCCTGTGTCCACTCAGAAGTTCCATCCATTGCTTTTTGGCTTATACTGTATCTGCTTAATATTATAATCCTCACTTTGTAATTTGGGAAATTCTTGCTACATTGCTCACTTCATTTACCCACGGCTTTGGTTATCCACTTAGATTGTGTCAGTTTTGCTGTGGGGGTCACATGGGCCAAGGTTTTCCCACTTTCACAGAAGCAGGCATTGATGAAGATTCATCAGAGCAAAACTCAGTCAGCAGGGACTTGCCATGTTGTTTCAGAGAGTTACTCTTATCAAAATAAGTCTTTATTTTCCGTCCCTCCCAGGAAAACAAGGAAGGGCCGTAGAGCAAACTGCATCGATAACCCATCAATGGCTGGGCTTAGGGCAAGCTTAATGCGGGGAAGGGGAACATTAGTGATGTCACATGACCAGGGAGAACAATAAGGGCGGTTCACACAGTTCTCCTTCTTTGTGTTGCTCTGTTTAATCAGTTTGTGGGCTTCTTAAGTATTTACACAGGTCTCAACTTCTAATTCAACAAATGTACTTGTGAAATGGAGATAAAGACGTAGTTTATAGTTTGAGCACTACAGAGCAAACAGGCCGCTTTGAGCTCAGCGATCGGGTGGAAAAGGCCTTTAAATGGCACCTCTTTGATTCTGCGGCTTTGAGCGGGTTCAAAAGTGTTCCGAGTCCAGCACACATTGATATTTAGCAGGGCGATTGAAGTCTTAATGCCAGAGAGGTTAGAGGAGAGCAGGGGGTTGACTGTGCCAGGAGTTGGCCTACTTGGTGGGACATTTATCCTCAGCTTTATTCTCTGCATGAGCACTATCCCCACTTCTATAACCTCAAGTGTTGGTCCGGCCATTCAGCACATGCTGTTTTTACTGTAACGCCAGAACGTCCGGTTGCATTTCATCACTGGTAACTTTAAGCTGGAGTAGGCAGTTTTATGTTTGGCGTCATCAGGCATAAACTCCCTAATAACCTGTCAGCATGTCGTAATTCAGGTGGTCTGACAGAACTCTAGACTTCTGCACCTCTCCTTGGCTCGGCATTCAAGCTTTAGAAATTGAAGACCGTGATGGACACTTTTCGACCAATCATGGGTCAGTTCAGAGAGCGTGTTTTCCTATGGGCTACTCCATGCTGCACTTTTGAGGGACAAGTGACGTCACTACGAGCTGACTGGCTTTTGAAACAAGTGACCCTAACACTAACTTAAAAGAGAGAGCGACAACAAACAAAATAAAACAGGGATGGGAGTTGGTCCCTTAGGAATGTCATGCTACAGCTAGTTTGATTTCCAGATGTTACCTCCCCCAGCTTTAAATGTAAAAATACTAACATATATTTAAATATACATAGCTTGGCCAGAAGTACCATCTGTTACGATGATACTCTATTCTGCTGTAGAAGTTAGGTGATAAAGTAACAGCTCTAACTCAGGACAAGTAAGACAGATTGACAATGAAAAACCAGTATAATTATAATCAATAAATATCTGAAAGTGAAAACTAATCAACAAATCAAACCTTGAACTGCATTGAAAAAATATGCATGCAGCATCTATACAATGCTACTATGAGGGCAGTGGGTCAAACCAGAGAGTAGCACTAGAAAATCTACTTTATAATAATTAATAATAATTGCTAGAGCTGAAGCAGTTGGTCGACCAGTTGGCCTATTATAAATATCTGTACATATGTTGAGTATTTTAGGTGGGAATGGAACACCAAAAAAACCCCAAACAATTATTTCAGAATGTGAAGATACTTTTTGTGTTTGTTTGTTTTGTTTTGTTTTCTTTGTGCAGCTTTTTGTTAGCCAACACCTGTATGTAGATGACAGGGCTCTGTGTCTCCTTATGGCTTGAAAGTTCAAAGAAGACAGCATGTCATGCACTGATTAGCAAAACCATCAAGTCTGTTGTAATTAGCGCCCAATTGATATAGGATTTTTGGGGCCGATGCCAGTACCGATACTAGGGAGCAAGACAATTCTGGTATATCAGCCGATATTCTCTCTCTCTCTCTCTCTCTCTGTGTCTTTTTCTATCTTTCTATCTCTCTTCCTAACATCAGTGCACTGAACGGTAAACACTTGAATACTTTAATAAATACATTTTTGGTCACTACTCCAGTTATTTTTACCAACCCTAAAAAAACAGTTTAGGATCGGTGCATATAGAGGAATATATACACTTTTGCCATAGGGAAATAATATCAGCCAGTAATATCAACAAACTGAATAATCAGTCAGGCCTTAGTTGTAAAAATATAAAGCTTATGAATCTTAAACTTCAGTCTAGCAAGATCCACATTTCCAGTGAAGTCATGGTGCTGGATGGATGTGTGTAATGCCAGGGGTTTATCTGGTGGGGCAGAGTTTCACTGGTCTGCCGGCATTTAAGGACAAGGCCGTGATTAAGGGACAGGCTATTGATCGGTATGCATTAAGAGGAAGAGAGCTTGTAGGAGTGATGTGCATGGGTTCATTTAATTCGGCGTCAAGCCAAGGTTCAGTGCTACGACCAGAAAGCATTCGCTAACTGTAAACATTTGATAACAGTGTTATTACAGTGGATTTGGCTTCACAGCAGTGTTTTTAGGGTTTTGAAAATGACTCATGTCAATCAAAACTTTTTATTATTCTCTGCAGCAAATGTGCACTGTCTTACAGCTTTCTCAGCTTGAACAGACTACTCCCCAGTGGCCCTTTAAGGCAGTGGACACATTGTGTGCTTTCTTTCTCTCCGTGTGTATTAGGTATTGAATAAGTGACCTTTCTGGTTTGTATGAGCTCATGGGAAAAGTGGGTGTTTCCACAGGAAGTTAATGCCTTTCCCTCCCCCTCTTTTTCTCTTGCTCTCCCTCTCCATGTAGCCTACAGTCTCCCTCCCCCTCAGACCTTTCATTCTGTCTTATTTTTTCCACTATTTCTCACTTCAAGCACTCTTAAGCACTCAACAATACAATGCTCCTCACAAAAATTCCTGTGTCACTCGTGTGAAACCCTGCGAAGCATGGGAAGAAAAGCGATGATGGAGGAGGACACACAGTGTAAAAATGCAAAGGAACTGGTCTTTACTTCCATCTGTTTAACATTAAATCCTTATGGTGGCTATTTGATTACCGACAGCTGCTCACAGTCCAGCCCCTGAGGTTTGGCAAAGGTTAAACCTGTGCTTGTTTGGGGACAGGAAGAGATACACACATGCCCCCGAATAAATTTCTCTTTTTTGAGATTTATGTTACTCTGCTTTGGTGTGTTGTGTATTTGGATCACGAAGATATTGGTCTTGAATAGCTCCATGTAACAAAAGAATAGTTAAGAAGATTTTTTTCTAAAGTGAAGTTTACATTAGGGCTATGGAAAAAGGTTAAAAATAAAATCCCTGATTTTGTCATACCACATTAGATTTTTGGTTTTAATTAATTTTTTTTTAAACTACAAAAGACAAAGGAATTATTTAAAATACATTGTTTTCCTTTCAAGCAAATGTGAATTTCCCTATTGGGAATAAAGTGAAAACCGAGCTTTAACCAAACTAAACCTTTTGAACACACAAAGATGAATCCCCCAACTGGGATTAATAAAGTGCCAGCCTAATTTTCATCAAGTTCACTTATAAGAAATAAGAACCCAGAGCTGAGATGTAGCTGTAGTCTACTGTTTTAATCCTTATTAAAGGTAAGACTGATTTTCATTATTTTCATGTTAACATTGTCCAAACAAACTAATTCAAATTTTGATTTTAAAATCAATTTGTTGCCCTTCCCCAGTTTACATTAAAGCAACATCTCAGAGGAAACCCTTGAATCGAAAGAAATACATGAATATTTATGACATTATCCAAATTGGATTGATTTTATAAGCATGCACAATATATAAGTTGGTCTTGTCATGTCATGATGTGGATCGTCACAAGCTGTCACATTCTGCTGCTGTCTGTAGCTGAGGGCGCGACTTGGCAGGCTCCAGACTGTCTGGCATGAAGTTTGCAGCCTTAATTGAAATTGCTGCACTTGGCTCTGGCCCACTGAGCAAGTCTTACAAATGGCATGTTTCACCTGTCAGCTGGACCCCACACAACCCCCACCCTAGTGTTTTGGCCAACCCAGTCCAGCATCTTGGTGCTGATGTCACAGTCTGTATTGCAGTTTGTGTTGCTCTGTCATAAGAAGTAAATACAAGGACTTATTTGATAAAGTTAAAGATGAACTCTCCATTGCAGAGGGGTTTTCTGATTGTAGCTTATAATCTAATTAGATTAGTTTCTACTGTGAGGTTTCAGTCTAGACTCACGATGACACATATCTTTCAGCTGCGATTCTCAGATGCATTCCAAATTTGGGTCAAACGTGTGATGTAATTTGCATGTGTCTTGTCCTGTTTGAAAGTTGCCCACTGGTTCTCAGGCAAAGATCATTAGCACCGGCCTGCCTCTGTATTTCAGTGATGCAGTTTAAAGAGTAGTTCAACTGATTCAAAAGGCTTTGGCAGTGGCATTCACAATGACCCGCCCTCTTTTCAATGAACAAAGATGAGTAAACCCGCGCTGACAATAGCATGAGTCCTCAGAGAATGTTATTGCTCACTTTAATTTCATTTTTGCACAACGCAGGAAACCACACTCATTTTGTTTTCACACCCACTCCCTCATTCAGAGCTTTTCTTTCATCTTTTTACTTTTTGTTCATCCACGATGTTCACTAAGCAAGTGAGTTTGAATGATGCTGAATTAAGTAATGTTTGATGCCTGTACTTTATCAAAACAAGATAACATCATATGATAAGTGTTACTGCCACCGTTCCATATGTCCAAATCCCTCGTGGCACATATTAGCTTTTGCTAAGGATTACATTGTGTTGGGTTGTGGAGCGTTGGTGCAGGGAGTGAGCTAGTTGGGGAATATTGTAAATCTGCACATGCGGACAGATTTTTTCCTGGAATAAGAGTTTAATGGCATTCAGTCTACATTTCTCTTTAATTAAAGAGCAGCTGATGATTCTTAAGTCAAGGTCTTTGAATTCTCATTGGGCATCAGGCATATGCAGAAGGTACAGTAATTAACTCTTAACCGTGCTGAGGACTATTTGTTAATGCTCAGCATTCCTTCTCATTGTGACAGTCCAGCAGGCAGGTACGATACTTCCCCTCATCTGTGTGAGAGCAGTGTGTTTTTCTTAATTAATCGCCTAAGGTTTTTTCGTTTTTTCTAAGTGAAAAATCTCAGTATCGATGCTGAACCAGTGTTTTTTGTGATTTGTGCAGTTGATGATGCTATAGTGGTTAACAGTAAAAGAGGTGGCTCTAACCAAACAAGGAGGATAACCAACAGAGATGGAAAAGGATCTATATTTAGTGTTAGTCAAGCTGTTTGTATGGAGAGGAAGTGGGTGCATAGTGCAAGCATGATGTTCATTACACGCCTCCACATTTCACCCATTCTTGCTTTCCTTGAGGCAAGAGGCAGGATTTATTGCTTTATGTCTCTGTTGAGGAGCAGTCGGCTAAAAAGAAACCCGAACAGGTGCTTGAAACAAATGTATGTATGTATTCAAATTATGAAACACTGCAAGCTGGAGCACATTAGACCACTGATACTTGTTTTGAAATGAATAGTGACGCAGTGTGGCAGACAAATACGCCCCCACTGATTTGATGCTATCTTTGTGGATCACTGAGCAAAGATTTGTCCGATATTAGTCATCTTAATTACAGTTGCTAGTCATCTTTTTGTACATGGCACAGCTCAGTTGCTTGAAGTATTTGTCACTAAGTTGATCACAGTAAACTTAATAGATGTTCAATAATTTAAGTAATTTCTCCGTTTTCAGCCTCTTGAATGTGATGAGTTGCTGCTTTCCTCTTTCTGACTTCATTATCAGTTGAATTCATTTGAATACTGGATTGTCGTTGGGAGGAAATGATTAGCTTCAGCTTTTGGTCTTGGTGTTTTAATGCCATTTTATAGATTATCTATCAGCTTATGAATCTAAAATAATAATCAAGATCGTAAGAGATAATTATAATTTGTTTCAGCCATAGTTCCTTGAATCTCTCCTTCTTTTGTGGTAATTTTGCAGACAGTCCATCCATGTCTCCCAAAGCACAGCCATACAGAACGCTGTGCTGCAGCTGAGACAAACGCAACAGCCCTGTGCCCTCAGTGAAAACAGGCCTCTCATGTTTTCCTGGTGTTAGCGTGCATGTGCTGTGTGTGGGTGGAGGGCTGGGATGTATGGCTGGAATGCTGGAAGGGAACTGAGTGACAGGTTTGGGCTTAGCCTAGGTAGGCGGGGTGGGGGAACATGTCGTCTGTGACATCACCACCACACGAAGGCCTGGTCCAGGCCAGCAGCCTGCTGCAGAGGTGGAGTTTCCTTCCTGCTGAGCTGACTGGGACTGAGTGCAGCCTGACCCACCTTGCCACCAACATTCAAACTGTACTGCAGCGTGGTTCTGCAGGGTTGTTTTGTTTTATCTTTCTGCATAATAATCTACCATTTTTATTTCATTGTGCAGTGTGCTGATGTACCCACTACTTTCTGTGGACTGTAAAGGTGGGACACCTTGAATTTATAGTCTACTTTAAATCAGCTGACTTTAGCTGCTGCTGAGCAGAAAACCAAGGACGTTAATAATCCATGTTTTCCAGCTCACAAACACACACACACCCAAGAAGGTGGTCATGTCAGCACTGGCCTAATAATTGCCTAAGTGGAGCTTGAGTTTGTTCTTGGGTTTTTTTTAAGGATCATTCCATGCTCGGTACAAATACAAGGTGTTATACAGCAGGTTGACTCTGTTTAAATAGTAATTTACCTCAGCTTTGCAGAGTTGCTGCAGACCATTTCTGCCGTAAATGCCTCGGCAGCTTGCGCTGCAGTTGGATAATTTATCTGAGAGGAGGACACGTAGCAGTGGAACCTTAAAGATCCAGTGCACGCAGGCCACTGGAGTCCATGTATGTTTGTGTGGGTTATACAGTCCAAACTACAATCACACTCGAAGAATTGAGCTGTTGGATCTGCCGTGAATGTCAGCTTTCTCCTCAGCTGTCCAGTGTTTCAATGGAAAAATGTCTGAGAATCCGTCTGCACCCCCAGTACATACCTGTGATATGGTGTGGCAGATAACAATAAGAACATTGGCGCCACAGCCTCTCATGAAAGCATGCTGGATATTATCTTAAGTTTTTGCCTAACCTATGTCAATATGACACTTTCATTTCAGCTTCAATACCGAAGTACCAAATAGAATTTTAGATTGACTAAAACTATTTCGATAATCAATCAATTTCAGCTTCTCAAATATGAGGGTATTTTTTTCTGTGATTTTTTGTGAATTTACCGCAATCATGAGTTTTGCTCTTTGTCTAAACGAAATAAGACAAAAAGTCACCTTGACCTCTTACAAACCCTCATGTTTTTTTTAGACTATCCAGTTTTCATGAAAGTAATTAATCATTTAATTAAAAAAAACAAAACAAAACAAAACAAAAAACAACCCTTGTAGATAACTTGTTAATGAACACGATTATTTGCTGCAGCCCTACAAATTATGTGGGTGTCTCAGTAACAGTATAAACATGTTTTTTTCCTCAGCCTTTCTTTGGTGCACACACAAAGCTGAAAGGAGCTATGTGTGTAACATATGGCCAGGATTTATGAATAAAACATTAAACAAATGAGCAAACATTCTAGACAGAATTTATATGGTTCTAACTCATCAAAGATGTCTTTGGTTTCTCTTGTGTTGCAGTGATGTCTACTGAAGTTAGCATGCTAACTGGCCAATCACAGCCTGTCCTGTCTCAAGATTAACTGCCTTATTAAATCATCATAAAAACGCACTTTACTGGACAGTTACAAAAAAAAAAAAACCCTCACCAAACCATCTTGGTTTGTCTTTGTCCCATGATTCCAACATTTTTCCACTGCTCTAACGTTCACCAAATAGTTTGGTGGAAATAAACCCTTGGTGATGCTCCTCCTCCCCTTCTCTAACCTCTCTCCATGTCTTTATAGTTCCTGGAATCAGTGTCCTGGTTGGAGCCGTTGTAAGTCACTTTCTTACTGTAATTCCTGTTGTTAAACTGGCCTCAGTCAGTCTTGGATGACGTGTTCAGTCCTGGTCTGGCTGTTTGCTGGGGGGCTGATACTGATAATCAGTATCGGATCGGTACATCCCTACTTACTATATTTTTTGCTATAACTCCTTACTGTTTGCTGAGAGTTTGCCTCCCAGGGTATCCCAGGGGATGTACCGATCTTATATTGATATCAGTATTGGCCCCAGTATTGATGAAACAGCTAGATCGTATATTGGTGACAATGTGTCAGATCCATAGGACCGATCTATTCACTTTGATTCTGTGTGTGTGCCATGCTACGGTGCACATGATTACAGTGCAGCTGCAGCTGCAGCAGCGAGTTGCTGAAGATGTGGTGACATTTCCCTTAAAATATGACAATAAGGAGATTTGACCCGTAGGACACTGGCGGAGGATTTGTTTTAAAAGCGAAACGCAAAAAGCACTTGATGGACAACATGCTAGATGCAAACAGAGAACTTCATACCTTGAATGAGGAAGTTTGTTTGCTCACCTGTTGCCTGTGGATGTTAATCTAGCATTACATTAACAGCTCAGTTCTTGTTCAATTACTTTCATTTAAAACTAGTCCGTTATCAACCAATGCTGAGAATGACACGTTAGCTACTGAAAGCACATAAGTTACTGAAACATTGTATTTCGTGTGACTCGCCTCCTTCAAATAAAAGTCAACTCACATTTCACTAGATTACATTTTCCTAGATTTTAGTATTTAAATTGCTTTTACAATATTTAGAGCGTTCTATTTAAATTCTTTTTACCTTAGGTTGTAAATTAATTGTTAGTTATTCCTTAATTTATTTATGTTCTTTTCCTCAAAACAAAAGAAAGTTGTATGGCATTCACATTATCTGTATGTATTTGTTCATGTTTTACAAATTTTTAACCTTGGCCAGGCCACATCTGTACAGAGTTGGTAGGCTAGTAATAATAACAAAAATGTACACACACACACACACACACACACACACACACACAAATCAAAATAAACAAATCATTTTCATTCATAGATTCAGCTTGTTTAATCATATTTATTGGAATCAGTATTGGATCGCCACATATGTATCAGAATCGGATCAGGACTGTAAAAAAGCAGACTGGTGCATCATCTCTAATAGCAAGCAGCAGTGAGTGTTTGCTCTGGTCATGTACTGCTCCCTATTTTATACATTTCCTCTGTAACGTGTTCTGTACAAAAGCAACCAATGAGGATTTTGCCATAAGTAAACAGTAACATATAAACAGTTATGAATTACAGTATATCCCAAAACCATAAGGTTATAGACTATGTAAAAAACTGGCACATTTTAGTTTGTGGTAGTGGTATGGTTTGGTACTCAGCCCGAGCTACAGGTGGCAAATGTAGCGGCAGCTCGACTCGAGTCAGATGGTATGATTCATTCTGCTTGATGAGCCTTTTACATCTGATGAAGTCATGGCCTAAGTAAAGAATTTATAGGTCATATTACTGGACATGACTCAGGCTGGCTTATGTCACACAGTTATTGGTAGTCCTCCTGAGTCATGGTTGCATTCCCCCCCTCCACCACAGCTAAAGCCCTGTTAGTGCTGGCTCTAGTGCTGCTGGCACTGCAAAACAGCCTCATCTATCACGGGGAACGGCTCTGAGAGAGTCAGCTCAGCCAGAACAGAGCTCAGCAGCTACGCTAGCCATGCATGCGGAGTGCTGTGCTGCATGCAGCGGCCTTAGGTGAACGGAATACAGTAGGTGTAAGAGGTTGACGGGAAGCCGGGGGTCACGTGCTGAGGCGGCAGGGAGAGGCGGCGGCGGTGGTGGTGTTGGTGGTGGGAGGGACGTGAAACACAAGCAGCTTTTTTTCTCTCTTTCTGTCTCTGTCTGGTCGTCTGAAGGCACACTGGCAGTGCAGTGAAGCACGTTCTAGGATGCACAGTAATACTGATGAATTATTGAACAGTAGTGAGTGGATGTGACATAGGCCAGCGTACTCGCATGCTGCAGAGCGACAAGAGAACAGAAGGGAGAGATTACCTGCAACAACGGAGGGCTGAGCGTGAGAGACCGAATTGTTATGCAGAGAGAAGATTCAAGAAAGAATATGTTGGAATTATAAACATTCATATATTTGAATCAGACCACTGTAGGCTATGACTGTTGGCCAAGAGAGAAAAAAACTAATGACAATATATTGGCTAATTAGGCTACATAAACAGTTCACACTGCCTTTGTTTCACATCGTCATTCTGTATATATGGTATGGATGTAAATGTACCTGTGTTTCTTCATTATTTTCATTTTGTTTCACCACATAATCTTTATCATTGATTACCTCCTATTGGATGTTACCACTATATACTTGTATGTGAGGCCATGCCTTTGTTGTGTGTTTTTAAAGACCTAAAGTGATGGAAACATGTTGCCTTGTTAAACGATTTAGCTACATCATTAAAGGTTTCAGTATTTCTTTCCTCCTTTCTAACTCCTTACTTACATTTACATTGTCTGTATTGTCTTATTGTTTTAATTTTTTTTCCCCATTTTTCAGGAGCCCCTACACCTTTTGGCGTACATTTGATATTATAAAGCAATAAGTCATCTCTTGGACTTGGGCTAAGATACGGTTTCGAGCATGTCTTACAGTCAATTTACTGTCAGTGCCCTCTGAAAGACAGTATTTAAAGGTTAGGGTTGCAGCATGTATTATTTTACAGTACACCATTGTAAATATAATATACCATGAAAAAATGACGGTTGTCATATCCTGTGCATTATCGCTTGTTTACGTCATTCAATCCTGATGTTTTTGGGGGTTTTTTTGACTAATCGAAATGATTGACATGTAAATCCATTATGAAGACAATGAATTGTTTCTTGCTGCAGTTTCTAAATAACATGTTACCTGTCAGACAACACATAAAAGCATTCTCATTTCTCGGTCATAATCGTAAATGCTCATCATTCAGATTTGTCAGTCATGCTCTAATCTGCACTTGACTGCATTCGGACCGAATCAGTTGAAACAATTAAAACGCAGGTTTTCCTATTTGTTTGAATGAGTCTAGTCCGTTTTGGCTGCGGCGATCTGAGCTGCAGCTGCTGCCACCCCCCCCAAAAACGAAGCCGACTGCGGCGAAAAAAGTTGAAACCAGCTCAGCTTTAGGAGAAACGCGGCCCTCTCGCTGCGGCAGCTAATCACGTTAAGGGGCTGGGTTCCAGCGATTGACCGCCATCCTTGGATTGGGGGAGGAAACAGAGTACGCCACTTGATGTCATACAGTGGGTCCTGTTATGTTACTTGAGTGACAGTCCCACGACCGGACAACCCTGTGGTGTTTCGCCAGAACACCTGATTTGGTCTGAATGAACCCTTTAAGTTGTAATTTACCTGTTTCTCTTTTCCTGATTTGCATCAATTGTCCATATGTATACATAGATGAGAAGTCACATTAAATGCACATAACACTCTTGTGTTCATCGCTAGCAAATAACAGTCAGTATGAGGCCGGTGCCATTGTGTGAAACAACATGCAGTTTATATATATATATTAAAACTCAAACAGTGTTGTGACTGTATATGTCAAAATTTAATTTAGCCTGTTGTTGTAAGGACTGGGAATCTTGTCTGGATTATATGTTCTCGTGATCGCTCTGTGTTTTAGGGTGTTGGTTTGACAGGCCCCAAGCACTCTCCTCAGCTGTCACCACTTAACAAGTCCCTGAGGAGAGCAAGAACTACAAAACATGGGAAAAATGTAAAAAATGCATGCCTCCTCCTCCTCCCGGCTCCCTGCCCTCTAGCCCCACCCTTCCAGTTTGGGTTACTAGGAGACCAGATATTGGCCCCAGAATGAAAGAATCAAAGCCTTTAGGAGCGAGCGGTGGTGTGACTGCTGCAAACGTCCTGTAAATGTGTCATTAGTATGGAAAGCCAGCCTGCTGTCTAAACCTAAGTGGCGGTTGTTGTGTGAGGGAATATTTACTTCACACTTTTTGTGCAAGTGTCTGCACACAGTGTGTTTACCTCCTGTCTGCAGTGTGGTAGTAAAAGCAGAGGTCAGTAAGGCTGTTTTAACCAAAAACACAAGCTCAGAGTGGCTGTTTGTGCTCATATCCAATCATTTTGAAGCCAGCTGATTCAAGTCACAGTTGCTGTGTCCCAAATACATGGCAACCAATATGGGATTTTTGGGGCCAACATTCATAGATATTAAAAAATAAAACCTCTGCTGGACAAACTACGCTATTACACCATTTAAAATCACTAGTTCAAGTATTTTTCTCGGCCTTTAAAAGCACTTGTAATATCTGTAATATCAGCTGCGTTCCTGCCGTGAGTGCAGAGTTTGTGAATGCAGTGAAAATGTTTTTACAACTAACACGGATGGGAATCACAGTATTTTGTTTGATACAATCATGTTATTAACAATGAAAATGATTACATTGATCATTTTTCGGTAGGCCTACATTTTGACTTATCATTGCCCTGAAGTTGTTACAGAGATGGTAAGCTGTGCAGGTAGACACAGCTCTGTTAATTTGATGAAACATGCAAAGTTTGTGGATGAAGTAGCCTGTTTGTGGTAAAATTATTATCATTTTTTCAGTAGGCTATTTATTTTAGTTGTGACATGACCGATCTAGCTAAGTGTGCGTTTAAATGTGCAGTACTTCTTCAGTTTGATCTCTTGAACGCATCAACGGGAGCTCGAGACAACTCAACGGGGACTGGAAATCATCTCTGCTGCTACAGACGACAAATTAATTCAGCTTGTCGGTTGTGTCTGGTTTAAATCCAAAATGATCCTGAGCAGGTTATTTTATTGGCTATTCTTCTTTGCAACAGCCTCTTCCATTAGCCTATTGCATTTGCTGAAAATGACGTGTGAGGAGGAGACTCCTCCACCTGCACGATTAATGGTATCTTGACAGTCAGCAGGTGATGGGCTGATGTTGGCCGGTTGGACTATTTTGGCATACCGCAGAGGGCTCCATGGAGAATAATGCGTGTTATATTTTTATGAAGGTACACGGACGTCTAACCTTTTTAGAGAAAATAAACGTGGCACACCTGGTTCACACCCCGTGCCTATTTTCTTGCTTTGCGATTGATCTGTGCATTTCAGAGAACACATACGCCATTACTGAACCGATATGTCTGTCTGGCCCTTTTACAGAGTACATACTCATTTTAAGCAAGACTGTTGGTGGCAAACTAAAGTACAGTATGTTATGTTAAATGTAGCATATGGTGGAACAGACTAAAAATGTTTGGTTTTTGTGATGTGGATGGACATTTTTCAGTCACCATCAGTGATTTACTCCATGTAAAAGTATGATTTACTTTACTTATTACTTTGTATCAAAAGTGAGCAGTTACTTTTCTAGTTACTTTACCAAATTACTTTTGCAACCCAACTGACCTCCTTAAGAAGTGACACACAACCT
>JAQLOL010000001.1:14552128-14569017 GCA_029783665.1 Naso thynnoides
TATTGAAAATCTTTAGATTTCACCAAACAAGACCTTTTTGCCTTGAGTAATACACTTAGAATACAGTGTTGTAATAAAAATTAAGAAACAACATAATCTTTTGAATGAGAAGTGAGTGTGCAATCAGAATTTATGTTTTTGGTAACGGAAAATACGTCATAAATTGTTTTTTTATTATGCAGGCAAATTCTGTTATCCTTTGTTTGATTATTTTTAGACAGTAATATTTAATTTAAAGCATTGTTGGCCATGAATTTTATATAACTGAAAACAGAAATGGCTCTGTTTTGCTTTTGGTTTTTACTGCAGTTTCATTTTCTCTCGTTTACTTTGGCAGTCTGCACTGAACTCTATCAGTGATGCTTTTTTAGGCACATAATAAATAATTTAGGGAAGATGCTTAATAGTGCCTCCACTGTTTGACTTGTCTTTGCTTAAATAACATGTTGCACCAGGCTGAATTCTATATAACATCTTAACCACGCATCACAGTGTGTCTAATCTGATCAGCACGTGATATGAGGGCTGCCCATGGGAAAATGCAAGTGTGGTGCAAGCTTTAACACATCACAAATGCCTCAGAAATAATAAATGTGTGTGCGTGCACACTGTCCTAAATCCATGAGAATATATAATGGAAATGGTGCAACACATGGATGATGAAATACTGCACATATAATTTTGCCTGAGGCTGTTTTTCAGGGAGTCAGATAGACGACGAGATGCTTTCATCTGCACCCACAAGCAGCAGATCTTCATCCCCCAAATCATTTCCAGGACATTTTCAGATGATTTCACTCTCTTAACTTTTGTGCACACAGGGATCACACACTTTAAAATAGAGATACTTGGCTGCTGATAGAGTCGATGTGAATCGACTCCTTGTCAAGCAGTTTTGCAACAAGGAAGCCGCTTGGTTTAACTGTGTATAGATGGACTCCTGAATAACCCTGGGAGCACAGTGAGTGATGTGTGTTTGTGTGGTAACAGTGGAGGGCGGCAGACGGAGGGCGGAAGCAGATGTGTGTGAGAGAGGTTCAGAGCTGTGGCACTATCACAGGGTGCCTTTGTCTAGCTGTGGAGAGTGTTGAATTAAAGGCTGTTAACACTAGTCTGCACACTCGTATGCTAATGCCTCGTACTCTGAGAGAATAAATAAATTATGGTGTAGAAAACACATCTGAGTCCCTGCTTTGCATGCCTCATGCAACACAGACAAGAAAGATACAGAATGTGAAAGAGAGAGAGTTCATAGAGAGGAGGAGGAGGGGTGGCACTGTGCAGAAATAGCTTAGAAGGAACATCAAAGAGGCAAGACAAAGGGGAATCTCTATAACCTTTTTGCTCAAGGCTTTGCATTCAATGCTGCTGTAGGTGATGCTGCACAAGATAACGAGAGATAGATTGGGCAGAGAGGCACAGAGCGAGATTTGGATGGAGAGAAAGGAAGGAAGGGGAGGGGAGGGGGGATTTAAAGGGCAAGAAACGGAGGGAGATTCAGATAGAGCTGAGTGAGTGAGAGCGAAAAAAGAGAGCCAGCACAGAGCAGGAGCAGAGGCAGTGGATGGGAGAAGAGGAGAAGAGGAGAGGAGAGGCATTGACTGGAAGCGTACACATGGGAGAGAAGAAAACGTCTATTTCATGTGCTCGGTGTGCATGACTGAGGAGAGCGGCTGTCTGTCTGGATTGTTAATCATCTGCTGCCCTACTGCTAGAGGACATACGAAGAAGCACAGGCAGGCTGGGGATATCGGGCTGCGTGCAGAGGATGAACAGGCGATGTGGGCTCTCTAGCTGTGATCGCTGTCCTCAGACCCCCGTAGCCACTTGCACTGGTGCTGTTGCAGGCCGTTAGCCTCGCAGTTAGGCAGCAGCAGCAGTCAGAGTGATTGATACAGAATGAGCTCCAAGCACTCCTCCGACTGGATCCCCTACAGGTACTGTACCACATTCCTGAGAACGCAGGAAAGGGCAGAGTGTTCATCTTTTGAAGCAGTGTGCGCGTATTTGTGGGTCTGTGCTGGTTTTCAGTCATGTGAGTGTCAGACAGGGGGATCGGACTAGTAATGGTTTAACTGAATTAGCACAATCAAAGCAAACACCTTGGATGAAAACCAGAGTTTTTTGAATTTATGCATTTGTTTTGGTGACAAAATATCCTTATTTATGCTGATATAAGTGTAAAATCAAAAATGTGGCTTGTATGTATTCAGAATCTTTTTTAAAGGAGTAGCACAGATAATAAATAAATAATAATCAAATAAATAAATAATGCTCAAGTGAAATCCCAGAATATTTAGATGCATGAACTACTGGGGTCTCAGTTTGCTTCAGAGATAGAAAAAATTACTCTGTTCTCACACTATGTTAATAGGTTTATGTGTAAAACTGGCTACAATATTATTCAGAAATAATCCTGTTTCACTTGAATTTTAGTATAAAATTAGGATGTAGGTCATATGCATTTTTTTTTACTTCAAAATCAAAAGATGTTCCTGTCTTTTTGTGCAAATGTTTGTTTTTTTATGTGCAGGTTTGCATGCATGTGTAAAAGAAAATCTATTTTGCATGATGCAGGAAATATAATCCTAATCAACTGTTGCGACATATGCTTTGATAATAAAATGTGAGCATTTAGGACTTCTTGGTGTCTTTCTGTGTAACCTATATCTGCTTTCATTATTTCAAGTGCAGCATAATGCTGCCTGCTCTTTCCTCTGATTGAATATCCATTGCCATGGTTCCCTGCTCACTTTGATGCCATTGGCCCACGGTTGCTATAAGTTACGGTGGCAGTCCAAAATTTCACAATGAGACTGTATCAGAATGACAGCAAGAAGTGACATTGTGTGGAATTTATTTTAAACTTATAGAAAAATTGTAGAAATGAAAGCGTTGCACGTGAAAAAACAAGGTTAATACAAAAGCATTTAACGAAATCATTAGAAGAAGCTTTAAACAATGGTTCATGCTGTAGTGGGAGGGACAAAGCATTTATTGGGTCATTATTTGGCTTTCTCATTCTTTTACTTTCTTTGAGGCAAAAAGAAATAATATCTTTAAATAGTGGTCAATAAAATAATTAACTCAGACATTAACCTCTATCAGGATCCAGAATTATCCCCTGAGTGTCAGTGAGCAGGTGGCGGCAGAGAGATTTGTGATTTCTCAGTGAGCAGTTTTTCTCGTCCTGTGAAGCTCCCATGAAAAGTGTATGAACCTGTGTGCAGGGTTGAAGAAGACAGCTGCACTTTGTTGCTCTTTCTGCTCATTAGATGTATACAGTGCATGCATTCACATGAGCTGGCCACATAAAGGTCACATACCTCACAAACATACACATCCACAAAGAAACAGCAGCTCTGTTGCAGCTGCTCCACGTGGGGAGCAAATTGCAGAAAATGCCGATTCGAATTTCAGTATTCGAAGACACATGCAAATCTTTTGTGTTCTGTCTGTTTTTTATTTAGTTTTTTTTTTTTTTTTTTTTTTAAATTAAATTAAGTTAATTTTTAATTTTTAATTTTTTCCAGAATGGGACTCATCATAAACTCTGAACAAAAGTAATGGTAAAATTGGTTAGGTGTTAAAAATGCATTCATAATTATTTCACATTACTTTTCAACTTCATGAAAAGACAGTTAATCTAACGCATAGGTATGATATATAATATGCATGCTCATAATATTACCTTTATGCGTTTCTTCCTGTAAAGTCAGATATGTTGTGTGCAGTACAGTTAGATTTCATGCGTTGCACCATGCAAATGAAAATTAAACATGCTTCTGTGTGCATGGATTGTCTCCCCGTGTTGCTAGGTGCTGCAGCAGAATCATTAGTCAAAGACTGATACCCAAAGAAAACCTGCTGATGCATATGAAACTATTTCAACAATGGGAAGAAGATTGTCAGTGACTGATAACAGTCAAATCCTTCCCTCCTGTGAGTGCCAGCTTTAGTTTTGGCTGGCTGAGTTTATGAAAAAAGATTACTTTTGTTTTCAGATCAAGCTTATTTGCTACAGCAACCAACAGTTCTTAATACCACAGCATCAGGTTAACAGTGTGACCTCAAAGATACATTTTACTGTAAACATAGCATTTTCTTTTAACCAGCTTTATTTAAGCACATCTAAAATCTTATCTATAGAAATTGCTATTTTCTGCTTTTGTAATGTTTAAAAATTGTAATTAAAAAATACATTTTAATTTACATGAGGGCATAAAGCATGATGCATCCGAAGATTTGCTTTCAAATGAAACCAAATAGCAAGTAGATGGTTTAGTCACCTCAAAATATAATTCTGACTCAGTTTGAAATAGAAAAATCGGCTCTCACACACAAATGCAAGTGTTTGTTTACTAGATGTTAAATTGAATTGATGAAGGTCTTCTGACTAAAATATTATTTTTTTATTTTGTATGTTGTTAAAAATGTAAAAATGTATGAAGAAATACCTAGCATAGGACCTATGTGTAAGTGTGCAGCCTTCTCCCTTCAAATTTGATGTTTTCATCCCTGCTCTCGTGGATGTAGATGAACTATTTTCGGCCTCCGTGGCTTTTAATGTCAACACGTTTGTGTTATTTTGTGATTCCTGTGATCTTCTCTAAACAAAACACAGTTTTAAAATGTCAGCATGCCGCTCAGGTTTTCCTAAGGATGGGATAATTGGAAAGCTTCAAATGTTGTCCTGGTTAATGGAATTCAGCTTGTGAGTGTTATACCTGGTCATTAGGTTTTTAGTTGCGCTGCATTGCAGTAAAGAGATGCGTACACGTCTTGAGCAAAATGTAAATCTTCATGTAAACTTTGCCATCTGTGTTTTGTAGGACAGGAGTGACCAGAAACTCTCAGCCATAATGAGCTGTTTGACCTCCACTGGAACAGCTCTGTTTGTGTCATTATCCTCCCATCTGATGCCTATTCATACACTTGATTACTCTGATTGCAGACATGGAGTGCTTTGTTTGTCTGTATGTCTGACAGAGAGTGGGAGGTAAATACATTTGTATTGCATCTGTGTGGGCCTTTGTCGTCGTCTAACATGTGTCGTTAGTGCTGAGATACAGGTAGACTGAATGTTTGCTGACTGATCCTACCGAAATTGCAGGGCTGACAGTCTGCTGTCACCGTTATGTTAATGCTTTTGGAGGTACGAAGAGGATAGAAATATCCCTCAACCATTCTGACAGACCCCCGTCAGCTTTATTTATCATGCACCAGTAGGACTTAATGGGAAGTGAAAACAGATTTGCAGCAGTTGCCATTAATCGTGCTGAGAGATAAGAAATTGACAAGTAAATGACAAGTAAAACAATAGAACACTATAACTTAAGAACATAATTAGAGATGCAACAGTCAGCCCTGTAATTATTACAGTCATTATTGCGCAATCCACTAAGTTAATTATGCAAATATAAACAAACATTTATCATTTGGATGCCACATTATTTATACAGCTTCAGGCAGGTTTTAAATATTGAGTGTAAAACAATGCTTTTAAGCATACACATATTGCTCGATGTAGTCAAATGTAAATAAACTACGCATGTATGTAAATAAATTACTATTACTAAGTAATGGTGAGGCCTGCGATTGACTGATCCAGAAGTTCTCAGTCTGGAGAAAAGAGTAGATGTTGTTCCAGCAACGTTAAAGATGGAGTAGTCAGTGTCTGAAAAACAAGCTGTAGCCTGAGTCCTCTAAGGAAACAGCTCTGCTGCGCCCTTCCCCCCCTGTTTTTGCTGTGGCTCTGGTTTTATTTTGTTTGTGTCGCTCACTCAGTTAAGGCCGGTTTACACCAAAGATTCACGATGAGACAAAGTGAAGTTGCAGCAGTGTAAACTGTGTCAGCTCGTCTAACGCCGACTGACGGCGCTGCCTGCAACTCAGCTTGTCAAATCACCACAGGCCAGTTTTAGAACGTAAGGCACATCCCTTGTTTCAACAGCCAATCAACTCGTTCCAACATCAACTGTCGCTAAGAAGTGCAGCATGGAGCAGGCAATTGGAACATGTGCTCTCTGAAATGACCCGCGATTGGCCGAAAAGTGCCCGTCACAGTCTGAATGCAGAGCTAAGGAGAGATGCGGAAGTGTTTACTTTCACGCCACCTGAATTTCAATATGCTGAAAGGTCATTCTAGAATTTTTTGCCAGATGACAGCGGAGATAAACCGCCTTTCTCAACTTCAATTTTTTTTTAACCTTTTTTTGTAGGAAAAGAATGCTAAACAAAATATTGATCATACCAGTAAATCCTATTTGAAGAAAGGACAATAACAATTTTCTTTTTCTTGACATGTCAGCAGACACCCCTCCCCCTTCCACTGATTTTTTTCCTCTGCTGCCGTATGTCATTGCCCTTCACTCTTTTGCAGAGTATTAAACAATTAGGAGCCATTGAGGTCTCTTGGGGGCCTCTGAGTTGTTTAGCCACACAAGCTAACACAACAATCAGTGAGTCTGCATTTCAGAGATACACAGTAGCCCATCAAATATTACTGCTTTTGTTACTCTACAAGCTGGTGAAATACATGAACTCTAGTAGGCCTGATATTGTGAATACTTGACAAATACTAGCAAACAATGAAGTCCCTTTTTCTTGTTTGTTGTGATGCTGTACATGTAATGTGCCTTTTGTCAGAATCCCTCGCTTAAAAGATGAGAGATGTGGGGATAAAGAATAGCTGTTGTTCTGTTAATGATGCTTGTAATAGATTAGCCACAGGTGCTTGTATTATTGAATGAGCCATTTTTTGTTTGTGTAAAGGAGTTTCAAGTCAAGACGAGTCTTTTTGTTTATATGGGCCAAAATCATTAATGTGCCTCAAACAGTTGTGCAATCTGCACGGCATCCGTCAGCCACCATCATGAGAGCCTCCGTGTCTGCCTTTCCTCTGACAGACGCTGCTGCCCATATGTTCACTGGCTCGAGTGTTTAAAATAAACAGTGACAATGTTGTTTGCTGCAGCATAACTTTATCTGTGTTAACAGAGTTGATTTGATTCGTGCACGCACCTCCAGATACTGTCACTCTTGGCTTGTAACAGCTTCTTGTCGTGTTTGAAAAATCTCAGCTGCAAGTTTTAAAGCTTTGCAATTCAGTTTTACGGGGAATATGATCTGCTAAGAAAACAGATTTAACCTGGAGCCAAATTATGTGTCTCAAGAAAATAAAACAGTGTGTCAGTGAGAGGAGGAGTTTGTTTGGGATGTGGATCAGAACGACTTATTCTGAACTCAGTGATGTTCCTCTCCTCACACTAAAGATCTGAGCCAGCTTCATAATATGTGACATGCTGTTAAGAGATGCCCGTTGTTATTTTCATGTATGTCCATTTAAAAAAACAAACAAAAAAACCTGACAGCTTTATAAGACCCCTGGCCCTCGTTCTGGAAGGAAAACTATTACAAGGGCTGTATATGTCAAAGTACACATGCTCTTGTTGATCTGCTTCAGTAGCTTTTTGACAAATAGTTATGGAGACTTTTGCTCAAGATGCTATGACACTGTTTGCTCAGCAACCCTGGTCACTTTTCCACTTAGACTGCGCTTGACTAGTGCTTATTTATTGTTGTAATTTGCACTAGAACTGTTCATTTGCAGCTGTGTGTCTTCTGCATAGTATCCATTACTTTTTGTATATTGTTTTTTAAAAAAAATTAATTTGTTTTGACCAGAATTTAAACATGCAGAAACACTGTAGTTGGCTATTTATATTGGGTGCACAGGCAGCAGGTATAGACTGTAAGCACTGCAGTAAGAGAATGCAAACAACATAAGGCTTTTCTTTTACTCACCACAAAATATAAGACAAGAAAATGTTCCCAGTGATGTTAGACCCTTTGCTGCCCTCGTTATTTTCTGAAAAGAAAACTATGAAAGTGCCTCACAATTAATATATTCATAAAAAAAAACAATTGATCGTTTTCCAAAAATAATTAGGTTTTATTGTGCTATTCAGGAAATAATGTGATGCATTTTGAATCTGCAGTGCTAAACACAACAAATGTACAGTTTCCCGAAGTCAACAACAAGCTTCATTACCAAATATGTTCTAAGCAATCAAGCTAAAATACCAATTGATATTAGGTGTTCAGCCTTTTGTTGCACTTTCAGAGTCACGAGTGAATTAAAGAAAGCAGTGTGGAAAATGTCATTTTAATAAACATCTTCATTACTAACATTACCAACAGCTAAAAAGCACTTTTTGGCATTTTAACACAGCTCTCCTCACTTTCTTTGCTCTTTTCTTTGCAGCACTTTAGATGACGAGGGTACAAACCTCCGACAGCAAAAGCTGGACAGACAGGTGAGTCTTGTGCTGTTCTCCCCGCAGTTCTGATAATAGAGCGACACACAGGCAAAATCAATTATAACAGGACACTTTTATCATAACGCATACTTCCGCTGCTTCATCATGGGGCCACAAATGGCCAGCGAGGACTTGTTATCTCTTAATGAGTGTTGTTCTAATGAGAGGGCATATAAGGCTCTGAAAGATTCAAGTCAAGCAAATAAGAAAACTTCTAATGCCAAGAAATTTTAACAGAAGCATTTTAATTTAACCTAATATTGCCGTAAACCAAATGAATGTTGTTGTTTTTTTCAAGCAGTGCCTTACGAGGTGAATATTCTTTCGAATGAGTGAACATTGTGATAACATAGAACTAGGAGCTTTATTTATTGATTGTGTGCATTCTGATTAAATGCTATTAGATCATTTCAAAGAAAACTTGAATTTTTGTTACATACGAATGAAATGAAATAAACAAATTGCTCCATCAGCACCTGATAAAACAAATCTGACTTTCAATTTCCAAACCCTTTCAGTCAGGAAGAACAACCAAATCAAAACTTGAGATTTTGATATTTCATCAAAATCTGTACCAAATTATCACCAAAATAGTCTGTACAATCTAAATCTTGTTAAAAACTGTAAATTCCGGCTCCTGAGAAGCCTTGATTAAATGGTCTGAGACAGTCACGTGAAGATTTGACTGAACTGAAGGCAAGAGAGATCAATAGCAGCATTTATAAAAATTGATATAGGTAATTACTGTATATATAGATAACTGTTGAAGATGAAGAAGCTTGTCGTCGTTTTGACCCTTTACACCAGAGGTTATATTAAATGCCAGTCTCTAATGTTGGAGCCCTAACCGTCACATCCATGCACTGTGTAAATGCACCTTCTGTTATGGCTGTTGCTGTCTTGAGCTTTACATGAAATACGGTAGAGCTCAAATGCTCTGCTGCCTGAAATCTCCGCTAATAGAAACTTTCAATATTTGATGAGCTCTGGTTTAAAGACTTGTGTATGGCTGACAGTTAGTCCCGATGAATGGCTATATCCAGCCTCAGGTCAGAGCAGTTTAGGCAGCACATCCTTAAACAACTTCAAATTTTTTTCTACTGGCTTAAAAGATTTATTTGAGACTATGTTTTCCACTTGCTGTGCCAACACTCTGCCTGTAGTGTGAAGATAGCTTATAGAAAATCTATGTTGCCTCTGATGTGATTATCGCAAAGAAGTTGAAATGGGAAGCTATTTTCTACTCTGTGGTACGTCGGAGCAGAAGAGGAGAATAAAGCTCTGCCTCATAAAGATGTTGACATGGTTTACTGAGCATAATTGAGGTGATTGTAAACAATTAGCAGCTAAATTATCGCATAATTTCTCAGAGGAAATTGTTGATTATCCTATACAGAACTGCATGTATAAAAAACTTGTCAGATATTGCATGTTTGGTCAACACGACCTCAGAGATGTAGAGCTTCTTCTGTAATATGGTAATTAGAGATTACTTAAATGGCACTGTATTTTACGTATACCTTAATTTATTCCTTATCAGAATAAATTATTTATTAATATATCAGGAGAAATATATTACAGGAATCCTCCATAATGCTGAAAACTGTGCTTCCGTATCTCTCTTTCAATCTGCGCATGTTTGTGTGCTCACACGCATATATGAAACCTCAAACAGCGAGCGCTCCTCGAACAGAAGCAGAAGAAGAAGAGGCAGGAGCCTCTGATGGTCCAGTCAAATGTTGATGGGAGATCTCGCACCCGTCGGACCAAACAGAGCGAGGAACAGGCTCCGCTGGTGGAATCCTACCTCAGCAGCAACAGCAGCACCATCTACCACGGTTAGTCAGACCGACCCACCTCGGCCGCTCTGTTGATCCAGAAAACTTGAGAACACTGGATCGAACATGATGTCAGACTGCGTGTTTGATCAGTCTGTTGTGTTTACACAAACTGTTTGGTCATGGGCTGAAAGAGATTTGAGTCTTTTTGTCAGCCAGTTTTTGTTCCCTATTAAAAACTGACACTATAAAGTAGTTCTTAAAACAAACAAAAAAAACTGTTGCAAATATTACCAGCTTATGTAGAACCAATACAGCATACTGTATCAACTGTTGCAGACACTCACACTGTGTTGCAAATCTATCCACTTGAGAGCAGAAGTGGTTCTGGGCCGGGCGCTGATGAGGTCTTCTTATCTACACACAGAAACCAGAGCAGCCATCTAATCCTCAGCTCTGAGAGCCGGTCTCTGGGCTCAAGGCCACAAACTGTCACATTTCATGCAGAGAGAAGAGAAAACATATGACAAAATGATACTCTGCAGCTGACCACTGTTCTGAAGGAAAGGGGGGAGTAATAAGTTTATCATCTCATCCTGTGACGCTGTTTGCAAGCAGGGAGTGGATATTTTTTACTTTTAGTGAGTCCGAGCTATTTAAAGCTAAAAGAATTTTTTTTAAAAATACGCAATCAGCTTTTTTTTTCTTTAATTTTTTTTCATGAAAGATGTTCACAATACTTCTACTACTATTAGAAACAACTGCAGGCATTGTCTTTTTGATTTGTAATTTTTTGACATATAAGTATGTATTAATGACAGATAATCAATAAAAATGTACATTTTTCTTAACATAGCAGAATTAGGGCACAGCTCTGAATGAAATGTTTTATAGTAGAACATTTCTTTTAATCACCTAAATGCCTAAATATAATGTTTCTGAACTGTTTTCCCGTAAATTTAATTTGCTCTACTCTCTTCTACATTTGCCTCCACCTCTGTCCATCTGCTCTTCTCGCCCTGCATGTGCTGCTGGTCCTCTCTGTTCCTGTGTTTAGTGCAAGAAGCTGAACAGGAGGAGGTGAAGGTCACTGCAGACGCGCAGCCGCCTCGCTCAGCCAAAAAGGGCAAAGCATCGGCCAGCTCCACTCCACAGACAGGCAGCGACAAGAAGGAGAGGAAAGGGAGGCACAAAGGTCAGCCTGCCAGTATTAAAACAAGTAGACAGACAGAGTGGAGAATAGATGAAGAGCTAAGATGAACGGACAGGCGCGCTAAAAGAAAGATTGACAGACAGGCGCGATCAGAGCGGAGGCGTTCAGGAACAGTAAAGTAGACAGGAGATATTTACAAATAAACACATGAGTTATTATTTTTGCAAAATTAGCATATTGGTTTTTAACCATTTTGTTCTTGGTATTTACATTTTTTGTGTTTAAACTTTAAAAAAAAAGGTTTAAGCCCTAATCTGTTCAGAGTGTGAAACAGAGGAGGCAAAGTCTTTATCATCCAGCAGCTGCATGTGTCTATTCAAGCCCTTTCTGCAAGCTTCACATAATGGTTCGCCCGCTGATTTTTTAAGCCACATCTGGCAACAAATACAGCCATTGAAGCTGCCCTCTTAGCCACCACTGTGGTGCCATGTTTGTCAGAGCTCAACTGTAATGATGCATGACAGTCTGAGAGCTGTCAGCCTGCTGACACAACACAAGTAGACGCATAAATTAGTCTTAAGACAGGAGAAGAAAAAGAGTGTTGAATGGTGTTTTCCATTCCATCCTAAATTTGCTGTGTTCCCCTTTGCATCACAGCTTTCTCAACACTCAGAGCATGTTTTGGCAAACTGAACACTATGCAGTGCAATAGTCAAGCATAAAACATAAAAAAAACATTAAACATAAAAACTCATTACAGGACAAAGAGGAGTTAATAAACAAAGCAAAGACAATCTTTGTAATAAATAGTGAAAGCTCATCGCGCATCAAATCTCACCAGTGATAAATCTGCTTTACTTCCTGATTCTCCTGAACTCATTTTCAGGAGGGCCATTTTTACGAGCACTCACTAAAACATCAGCAGCATCAAGGCTCTGGAGCAGATTAAAGTTGGTTGTTGTCAGTGAAGCTGCTCCTAAAATAAAATATCTGAATGTGAAATTAAATATCTCACAAAAGCTTGGTTAAACACTATTAATTTTTGACTGTACAAAATATGGACAACATGACTGCTAAAAAGAGAAGCCAAAACGTCTTGATCGCCCCCTGGTGTCTGGCTGCAGTATAGGTCATAAATCTCGCCCCTTAATGGCCCCAGAAGGAACATGGGCTAAAAGCAAAATACACATCAAATTTGTTTTTGCCAAACATAATTTCACAGTGTAAGTTTAAGTGTTCACATCTGTTATGAATTTGGTTTTAATTAGTAGTTGATTAGAGTAAAGGTGCATGTGATGTCATGACTAAGTCGATACAGCAGCTCCATCGCTGATCACTACTTCATTGACTCCGAATGACGTCAGCATTTGTATCATTGGTATTTATTTCTCTTAAATGTTTGCACAGTGTAAGGCAGTAAAGATATGTTGTCCATCTTTTTTTAACCACCCTGACTAAGTTACAAAAGCTATATATACGCCCATAGACTGATTTTGACTAATCTGTCAGTATTATCATAAATTCGTTAAAACAGTTACAATTTCTCCCTGCTCTTGCTGCTAAGTATGTAACATGCAAATAATGTTTTACCTTACAAATTAGAAGCTAATTGTATAGTAAAGACTGCTAGCAAAACTGTGCTTTGTCTCCCGCAGGTTGAAGTAAAAATGTTTAAATGTTATCACATTTACTGAAGCAAGTGTGGAATTCACGCGTGACTTTTCATTATTTTGTTTTGATGGAATTATCTTGAACCATTTAATGTATGTTAACATGAGATACTGCCTGTTGAACAGTACTGCAGCTGTATTCTGAAGGAGTTTGTTCTTGTGGGATTGTGGCTCAGCAGCGATCGACGGCCTGGCTTCGCAGCAGGATGATGGTCAGATTCAGATCCTGACGGTGGGTCACAGCACCACAGACGAGGGCGAGGCTGAGCCCGTCGTCAGCTGCACTCAGTCACACAGTAAACAGGATCTGCGCGTCACCATGCTCAAGAAAGGTACCGTCACTGCATCTGCAAAGGCACGACCATGAGTCCATATTTACACCCACAGCTTTCTGGTTCACTGCTGCAGGTTGTTTGTAGGAGGCTAAAACCCACTGAGTCATGTTTGACTGCAAATAGAAACGCTGTTTTAAGACTCAGCCTTCTGACTCATATAAATTAGACACATGTATGATGCTGACATATTTTTCTGCCACCATATTTTCAGTACCATAAATATGAATCACTACTCCACTCATTCATTATGTATAGCATAATAAACACTCAAAAGTAGCTCACTCTAAAGTGAGCAGTAGAAATTGAGACTTTGGACACATAAATGACTCATTTTTTTGTGCCTTCACAGTGTTTTTTTAATTATAATTTACTGGATTGAAAGACTTCTTGCAAAAATTAGTGTGTAATGATTAATATTTTCTCTCATCCCATTATTAGAATTTTTGAGGGCACTGTGCGGTGCAAACGCTGTATTCCCTAAACCAGAAGTTCCCAAACTTTAAAGGCTTAAGGGCCCATAAAAGTTCTGCAACACCTCTAAGGCTTTTTTTGTCATGGACGAATAACATGTAAATAATAAACACAGAAAATAAGCCGGCTAATTGCACCAAATAACAATTCATATTTTAAGTCTCTACCTCCCTCCAGGGGACCACAGCCCACACTTTGGGTAACACGGTACTAACAAAACAAACACAGACTTTCCTCCTACATGCACACCTCTTCTTAGCAAGGCTCACAGTACACAGCACAAAATACACAAGTTTTTTTTTTTCAGATGATAGACTAATCTTTCTGTATTAATCATAAATCTGGTAAAACGATAGGTATGAAGAATCCTTAAGAATTTGCACACTCACTATTAAAACGGTGGAAGATAAATGTAGTTCACTCGGTATGGATATAGAAATTGATTTCCCACATTGTTGTTTTTGTTTGTTTTCTTTTGTTTTCACAAAGTAGAAGAATAGATTTTAGAAAGTTGATTATTGATTATTAGCTTTTGGATCCAAATGGAAAGAATGATGAAATTATTTCTGCTATGTTCATACCATCGTTGCTTCCATATCATTACAGTATATTTTACTCTTTTGAGTCATGTATTCACTTTTCTGGTAATTTATTCACAGAAAACAAAGTTAATTGAATATCTTGCAGCAACAGTATTCCTTATTATCCAGCGTTGCAATAAACAACTTTAAACCACAAAAGCAGCATTACTTCCTTCCAGAAAGGAACAGCCCAAATTTTATGTTCAGTCACTGTATTGTTGGGCACCAAATCAACAAAATTTTCTCTTCCTTGTCAAAAGACTGGACTCATAGATTTATAAGTCACAAATGTACAACTTATCACCCTCATTTGATACCAGTATACCTGCTAAGGTACTGAATTGCAAAAGACTTCATTCAGTTAATTGCTGCATGTATTGTCTGTTATGTAGATGACAACAAGAGATATTAGCGATCCTGCTAATAGCAGAGAAAACAGTGACTGCTGAACTTTTCTAAAAACAGTGAGTCTCAGCTGAGTTCTGACACCCGTTTTGATCCATAATTTAAAGGAAAATGTGACCCACTAACCAACACAAACATGAGGCACAAATTATTCTATTTGAGCGTCAAGCCATAAAAGTTTTTTTTTTCTTAGAAGCCACATTTATTGCAGCATTTCATGATTCCAACAGACAGCAGGGAAAATCAGTGACAACTCTTTTATCTTTTTATGTCTTTTTTTCTGTCTACATAGGTATATCCAGCAGCATGAATTTTGATGAAGAAGAGGATGATGAAGATGAAATTAGCTCAAGTTCCTCACAGCTCAACAGCAACACCAGACCAGGCTCTGCGACCAGCAAGAAGTCATCCAAAGTAAAAACCTTCACAGCGTCATTTTGTGATGTGTCTTTATTTTACCCAGCAACCAGCACCTTTTTTTCAGTCAGAGGCAGGCAGAAAAACATGTTGATGCAATTTTTACCCTCAGCTGGACTCTTTTCAAAAAATCCATTTGAGTGTCATGGCTGAAGTACAATTATAGACCTCACAAATAAGGTGCAGTTGCCCTTTAGTGGATCTTTTTCATCTACCAACAATATTGAAACTATTTTGGGCTTTTTCTATTCCAGTCCTGAGCTAGCTACATCAGTGTCTTCTAAAAGTAATTTGGTGTGTATGTTCCAGTGCAGATGATGCAGGTACAACAATAATTTCAAATGGACACCTTATTGCCTCTAGGAGGAGGAAAATACACACCTCACAAATAACAAACGTTAGGCAGAGAGTCTTGCATAAAGGCCCGAGTGGGCCATTATAAGATGACTTTGATGGTAAGCTATTTTTTTTTAATTTAGAAAACTTTTGAACTGCTAATATAATTCACGTGTTTTAAAAAAATCATGTTTACTTGAGGTTCTCAGCTTTTCAGCAGTATCACACGCAACATTTGTATTTAATTGCACATTTTATATTTGCCCTTTATTTCTATTCAGTTTTTGTAGATGTCTTTTTGAATATGGAAAAACTGCGTTTAGTTTTTCTGCTCCATCTACCTTGAACATCTTACAATGCACATTCAAACTCAACACAATGGTTACTATGGGTTACTTTAAAACTATGGTTGCCAGTTACTCTGCCTTTGAATGTCTGTTTTTACTTTGTGATTTCTGCGGTCTCTACATCATTGAAAATGAGGGACTGCCCTCAGTGATTCCTCAAGATTTAAATAGAGGTTGATGATGTTTGTTTTTTTTAACCATTTATGGTACTGTTTTCTGTAGTCAATAATAATGACAAAAATCAGCTTTGCCTGAATCACCTCTGATATGATTTAACAACCTTTCTAATTTGCTCTCTCTCTATTTTGGACAAATCTTCATGGTGATTGTGGATGTAAAAAAAAGGATCCACCTATTTTTCACTGCAAAATGGACAGGATCATTTTATAATCAATGGCTGTAACAAACTGGAGGTCTGAAACATCCGAGCACATTTTCTAAGCCAGGGTTCCTTGCTTTTTAAAAAATTACAGTAGATTAATACATTCTTATACAAAGCAAACTTATGACTGGGACTTTAAATTGACCACATGTGAAACTTGAGGTTTCTGAATCTAATGTGTGACTGCCAGAACAGGTTAAGAAAAAGCAAATAAACAAAGGAAAGAGCACAAAAAATGTTTTAGGTCGTTACTCAATTCTTTTATAATGAAATTCAGGTCTACTGTCAGTGGTGTAGTGCAGCGTATATACAGGTATACGGAGCATACTCACTTATTTTTTAGTCTGCATTGAGTATACTCACTTCTAAATCCCCTCTGATCCTATATGTTGTAAATCAGCTATACCAAGAGAATGTCTGACTACTTGTAAATTTCTTTCATGTGTGGATGGACTTAAGTATAAGGAAAAGTTCACCCAATATGCCTACATATGTAATTGTCACACCCTATAGTCTGACTGTTGGTCAGTATTGATTGCAAAATCTGCACCTCTGTTGCGGCTGATGTTAATTTCCCAACGATCCTCCTTTACTCCCTGAAGTCAAGCAGCAGAGGTTAAAGGGCATCTCCAGTCATAATCAGTGTTTGCCTCATAAATCAAGTCACCTATGATCAGTTCATCTCATACCATC
>JAQLOL010000001.1:14569117-14605077 GCA_029783665.1 Naso thynnoides
GAAACTTTGAAGCCGGTACCTGTTATGTTAAGATGATTTTGTGAAATCCATTTCCCCTTGGTAACAACTGAAATCAAACTGCATGCTATTTTAATGTGGCATTTTCTGATGACTTGAGTCTATAGACTGTAACAGTTCAAACTCTACATTCAAATATTGCAGTATTGTTTCTAAAAAGCATTTGAATTTAAACTAAGTAAATATAATCTTCACTAGTGTTGAATAGTACTGTAGATCAATATTGCACATCCCACATTTTTAGAGACAGCACAGATTAGATTTTAAAGGATACAAGTGGCTTATGCAACGAATAAAAGTAACTTTGACAAGAGCCCTGTGCCACCTGTCTCCTAGAATTTACATTTATATGCCTCTACTTTGCAAGAGCAAATATGCTTTGAAGGAAACACAGTGAGAAAATGTTGTTAACATATCTGGCAAGTCAGAAATTTTGCTACTGAACCACATAACAATAGAAATCCTGTGCTCTCATTCTCTTCTCTGTGAGATGCAGAGCAAGTTCAACTAGTCATTAATCCTTTCGACCCTAAATTGTTGTGGAAATGTATGAAATGGGCTGAGATCAAATTAATGCAACCTTACCAAACATCTAGCCGCAGACCAAGTTTACTCTTTACGACAGAGCCAAGAGCCAGTCAACCACTGACCTAACTTAACCTCTGCTTCCTGTGGAGCAAACATGATCGATATGTGATATGCAGTGCTGGCGATGTTCATATGTGTGGGCTGCAAAGCAGTGCTGCAGCATCGCTTTGCAGAGTGGAATAACAGCAAGAAGGGTTTGTGCTGAGCATCTGGTATCATGACAACCTCAGAGGGCATTTTGACAGGGGCACTGACAAAGATACATCTGTGACCTTTCAGTTTTTCACAAAAAAATGAATGAATGCTGCATCCTACACTGACTTGATAAAAAAGACAAAATGCTGGATTCATTTATAAACCTTTATTTCGTTATGTAAGATTTCTAATCTTGAAACAGGACGTGGTAAAAAATTTAACTTGCCAAGTTTATTTTGTCATGTTTTCCTTCTTAATATCTTATGGATCAGTTGCACTAAATGGCGCTCACAACTCGATATAAAAATGGTTTAGGTCTCAGGATTGCAGAAAAGATCTTTTCCATGCACTCTATTGAAGTTATTTGAATGCAAATATATATAGTATGCAAGTATGCAAAAAAACCAAACAAACATACAAAAGTATTGCCGTTTTGCTCATAGAATACATTTAATTTATGGGCAAGACTGGTGAAACATTTATCCAATGCTTACGCCATGCATGTTTCTTCAGTAAAGTAATTAACTGGGTTTCTCTGCTCTTCTGCTTTAATGGCTTAAAGCTATTTGGCAAGCATCAGGTCAAAAATATGAAGTGGTTGCATGTGGAATGAGGTCAAAAAATGGCGCTCTCAGTATCTCTCACTTCAGCTGTAGAGTTTTTCCAAAGCAAGTTTTATATCAGCAAGTCGCTGATGCTACACTTTGTTTGGTTAATTTGAGTTAATTCAAAAGAAATACATTTTTAACCAGAAAGACAGTAAATACACAAACACACACGCACCCTTCCATTCTGCTTGACTGATGTTATTTTCTTTGTGGCTACAGCAATGGATTCTATAACTCAATGTGCCAGAGTGCTACAATAGCTTCTGGCTGGATTCCAGTCCCTCACCAACAACCACAGAAGGCCAGGTAGCCAAGGAATATTGTGTGTGAATGTTTCCTCCTCCATCCTGTGTATAAATCAGTCACTGCCTTTGAATAAGCTACTGCCAGCAGATGAAGGGACACATGAATCTCTGGCCGCATGAAAATATGAAACAGTGAAAATGTAGGAGAACTGAAGAGATGCTGTTTTTTTTTTTTTTTTGGATTGTTGTTGTTTTGTGATGGGACCTGTGTTCCTTTTTACTCTTTTTCTGGGATGTGAATGTGACATAGACAGATACATAGATACATACATAGAAAATAATATATAATAATAGATGGAAAAGTAAAATTGATGTGACACAAGTAAGACTTAACCCTGGTAAACAGTTGTGTGAAATAACAGGAGTACCCCCCCATCCTCCACTGTAATGGAGCCCATTAAACTTCGACCCCCATTCAATTATTCATAGGTCCTGTGAGAAGCCATAGGCTGCTTCATCAGTCAACGGTCCCATACTAGATTTGTCTGTCTGCTGAATTTAAATACAACACACTTGGCAGGGCCTTTCATCAGTTCAATGTGTTACATTGGCTATGTTTAATTACAGCAGTGGCAAGAACAGCTGGTTTTAGAGCATCATGAGGGTGCAGGTTAGAAGGCATTTGGCAATTTCACTCATTACCTCTCAACCAGATATTAGTTTACAATTGCATCACACAAATACAGGCTCATTCTGGCTATACTGCTACGAATTAATAGAGAAGACTTATGATTGTAATACTTTGGAGTTCCAAGTGAGGACTTAGAATAGTTTGCATTCTACGGATGAAATCTGTATTTAAGGGCCTAAGAGCCAGTCATCACAAAAGCATAATGCAAGAAAGCAAGAGAGGGAGAGATGTATAATTTTTAAAAGATATTAAAATGGTGTAGTGTTATACATTCAACCCAACTGATGGTTGTAATGATGGTTGTCACACATGCCTCAGCGTGCCTCAGCATGCCTCAGTGTGCATGACGTCAATTATCTTGCGACGACTACCCAGATACGAACAATGTGGATACCAGTAAGTTTGACTTTGGTTAAATTATCTTTTTAAAACAAATTTTAAAATTGAAGCAGCGGTCAAAATGAGGAAACGTACAACCACAGAATGATTTTAAAATATGTCCGGTGCTCATACGTGCACTTTTACTCAGCACTGTATTCTTGTACAAAACTGAATATAAAAGTCCACACACTGCAGTTGGGTTTGTGGATGGTATGAGATAAACTGATGACTTGATTTATGAGGCAAACATTGATTAAGACTGGAGATGCCCTTTAAGTGTCACTGTGCAAATAGGCCTCCTTCTGCCCATTTTTTGGTGAATTACATATGCAAAAGTAGTCTTATATGCAACTGTTTATAACACGTCACTGTTTAAAAAGGTATTTTGTCCTTTGTCGGACAGGTGGCTTTAAACAAAAAATTGGGGGCATAAATTAAGGATATACCCGCTTCTCCAGGCACCACTACACCACTTCCTTCTATCATAAAGTATTTTTAAAGAATATGTTTTCAAGAATCGGAAAGTTGTTATTTTGCATCCTTCAAATTACTTGAAAACAGCGAGCCTGGCCCTGCTCATTGTAATTTTAAGGTCATTTATTCAGGTTTTATTTTAATCCATTTCAGGACAGCGTTCACAAAAACACAGCCTCTTTACAGCCTTCACACAAGGATCTCGCATTGTTCTCCTGATAACCGTAATTTCTCTGAGCTCCTCATTTTACCCAGTCTTCCATCTTTATACCAGCTTCTTTTTTTAGACACTGTGCTCATTCTCAGTCCCAGTGGGTGATTTGATCTTCAGACTCATTACTCTGTTCTAATGAAAGTCAGCTCTAATGTATCACTCACCAGTCCACCATCTTACGAGGGGTCTCACCCTGTTTTGGCTGTCTTTCACCGACAGGAGGTAGCGTCAGCACCTACTCCACCGGTCAATGAGCCAGCCATCGATGTGGATGACCTCGAGGAGTTTTCTCTGCGGCCTGCACCCCAGGGTGTCAGAGTGAAGTGCAGAATCTCCAGAGACAAGAAGGGCATGGACAGAGGCATGTATCCCACCTACTACCTGCACCTGGAGAGAGAGGACGGCAAGAAGGTGGGAAGGGTCAGGAAGCAGAATCACTGTTACTGTGAATAACGACAAATGCAATTCAAACACCTACAGAGAATTAAACACTGTGAAAACTACACAATAAGTTGAACAGTTTCTGCAAGTTTAACAGACATTTCCTGAAGGACATCTGTCAATATATTTAAATAAAAGGAGCTAATGAGTTTCATTAAAGGGATAATTCACCAAAAAAATAAAACCTCAGTTATTATCTACTCATTGTCATGCTGATGGAAGGTTGGGTGAAGTTTTTTTAGTCCACAAAACACTGCTGAGCTTCAGACGGTGGACATGCACGCATGTGCATGTGAACGCGGCTCCATCTACAGTGAGCAGTGAGGCTAAAAACACAGTGTCAGTGACATTTTTTAAAAGTCTTGGCATGTTGACACTTGGATGAGCAGTATGGAGGCATTTTATGGATTAATCATGTTTCAAAATAGGTCACCATTCACTTCAATTATTTTGAAGATGACTGCAGCGCCTTTTTCCTGTGAAACTCCAGCAGTGTTTTGTGGACTAAAAAACTTCACCTGACCTTTTATCAGCATGAGGGTGAGTAGATTATGACTGAATTTTCATTTTTGGATGAACTATCCCTTTAAGCCATATTTGTTTTTAGTCCACTGAACACCTTGTATGTACAACACAATGCAAGAGATTGTTTTCTAGCATCAAACTGTGTTTGTCCACTTAAGTTGACTGTTTTTAGGTGCACTTGTGAAGCTCATATTTTACTAATTGTCTTTTGGCTTGGCTTGTCACAGGTGTTCCTGTTAGCTGGTAGGAAAAGGAAAAAGAGTAAAACATCAAATTACCTTATCTCCATTGATCCCACTGATCTGTCTCGAGGTGGAGAGAGCTTCATTGGTAAACTGAGGTTAGTCCTCTGTAACTTTGCTGCATGAAATATTTTGTCAGCAAGCACTAGAAATAAAAATGCTGAGAAAAATGTTATGCACTGTACATGAGTCCTTATGTAACTTATGTACTCACTGTTATTTTCCTTTGAAGTCTTAAATCCATGCTGTATTTAAAAGCTTAGTTTCAGGCATTGTATTCAGTATTGATGCATATTAGTATTAATATGTAATGGATACTTAATCTAACTAGAACACATTTCCACATGTAAATTATTGAAGCTTTTTAGGATGCAGGCCCCATTCCTTCATTTTAAAACTTTTATGAGCCATAAAAATCAATGAAAGTAACTCTTTACAGTAAGGCTCACAATACTGGGCTTAGTGGTGCATCTTAGAAATGATTAATTAAAAAACAACCAGGATCTGACTGCTGATCAATATTTTAATATTATTTTATTTCATAATAACTGAGCAGCATTTTGATATCAATATTCATGTATGTAAAAGGAACCTAGTGCAATGTGCTCTTTTCCTCACTAATTTAAAAAAAAAATATGACAGTTTAAAAACATATCTGTTATATTATTGTCCAAAGTTTTTGTAGTACATCACTCAATGTTTTAAAAGCCCTGCATACCTTCCTCATACGTGTACATTATCAGTAAACTCCAGCGCGGCCACAACAAAAATCGGTAAGTAGTGAGTAGTGACATAATCTTTGAAGACAGCTTTAAGGCTGCGTTAGTGGCTCCATGGAAACTCCTGGGGAGTTTAATCAAATATTGCTCCATGCAGCCTTTAATCTTCAGAGCCAGCCCGACCATTGGTCGATGCACAGCTCAAACCTTTGCAATCACAGTCTCACTGATTGATGGAGATCTACATTTAAACGAACAGTGACCTTTCATCCAGTGATTCTCAAGAGTCCCCCTCAAGGACTAAATGAGTTATGGCTCAAATGAGTTTGGCCTAGTAGAGGAATACACTCACCTGTGAAAACCATTGCAAGTCCATGCAGTTTACCAACAATGTGAACCACTACAGTTAACTTCTGAGTTACTGTTTGCACTGCATTTGGATGTTGTAAAATATAAGCTGCCACTGTGGGTTTCACATGATCCTGTAAGTATATAGTGAGAAACTCAAAAAGAAGAGAAATAAGATGAGAAATTGAGTCATATGAAGAAGCATAATTGATTTAAAAAACAAACAAACAAAAAACCAAAACCCCAAAATCTGAATATTCGCCTGTGTTGATCTTAAATCTGTCCTGCAGATCAGTGTTTTTTTAGCTTTTGACAGTATTGCTAACTCTGTAATATATCCCATGCATTGTTTTGCAAATCTTACTACTTGTCTGGCAGTTTAAACATGTTCAATATGATGTGATCAAAAGGCCATGATGTGAGAAAAACCCTATGAATGACATTTAATGTGCAAATGACCAGTTATACTGCATATCTTAACTCATAAAAGTACACATTTTTCATATATATAAAATATTAAACATGTACACAATTCTCTGCATAAGGCAGCTGGATATTGCCATTTTTGACAGAGTTAGGGAGCAATAGCAGCAGGGCCAGACCTGGCAATGTTGGAGCCCTTGTTGAGATTTTTGATTGTTGATATATTGTTCTTTCTTCTCCTCATCGTCTTTGTGTCACTTTCTGTGCTATGCGCCCAATAATTTTGTCTTTATATGACTTATTTTGATTTTGCAACTGCAAGCAACTCAAATGCAAACCTAGACAGCCTTTATGTGTTGGTTAGTGCATGGTTTAGAGCATTTGTTACTTGCATTATGTAATGATAGCACACATTCTCATTTCCATCATATTGTCAGTTTGGGAATGAAACTTTGGCAGTTCTCAGAAAGACCCATTCATCTGACGCTCTGCGCTGTCACCACAAGTGTGTCAGGTTTAACAAAAGAAGGACCCAAAATGCAGACTAAACACAGAAAATGTGGTTTAACAAAAGGCAAGCTTTAATGAAAGCTGATACTGTATGAACAAAAGTGTGAAAATCCAAAATACTGAATAAAAACTAAAGCAGGTAAAAGTCCAACAAAATACAACAAGAAACAAAACCAGACATTACAGGTGCAAAACACCCCAAAACAACTACTAACCAGGAAGACATGAGGAGCAGGATAAATGTGAAGAACACAGGCAGGACTAGGGAGCACAACAGATGAGCTGACAACTAAACAGGGGAAACACTGATACTCTTAGACTGATGACAAACTAAACACAGGTGAGTAAGACAAGGCAGAGGTGAAACACATGAGGCAATTAACAAAAATGGGTCAAACACAGAAAAGGTGACAATACACACATTTCAGAACACATTTCAAAATAAAACAGGTACTAAACTGAAATTCAAACTGAAAAGCCAAAACAAACAAAAAGTCCTGGCAGGATGTGACAGATAGGACACATTTGTTAATTTACAAAAACAAACAAACCAACAACAAAACGGAGCGTTGTCCGCACCCCTGTGGCATTTTGCTCCCTAGACAGTTGGCCTATATCACCTGTACCACAAGTCGCCCCTGAATTGCAGAACTACAGCGCAGCGTTTCAACACTACAGTTATTAAAGTTATTAAAGAAAACAAAGCTGACCTTTAGGTCACTAAAATTTGTAGGGATTGTTCTTTATTAATTCCCTCCACTGTCATTATTTATCAAAAGAAAATGGGGGTGTACATGTACTCAGCCTTTAAGGAAGAGTGCCAGAAAAGGTTTGATAACCACAGGGTTACAAGATCAGTAGAACACTTTATTCTATTTTCAGTAGTTTTATAAATCCTATTTCACAATATGGGCACATTTTGTGTTTACAAAGTAATTGGTCATCAACAAGCTGTTTTGAGCCTCATCAAGTGAATGAAGTCACTGAGAGGCAAACATTTACCACTGGCCACTTGTCTCCCTCTTTGGTGCAATGACTCACTATCAGGATCTGGTGGGGACGTCCTCATGCCGGGAAGCCAGGCCATCAATCCCTGCTGAGCCACAATCCCACAAGAACAATCTACTTTAGAGAACAACAACCACATTAGTGCTCAGCAATCAGTGTAACCTGCAGGGAGGCGTGTCCTTATAGATTTATTGATTATACATTGGCACAAAAAACAAAACCTTTTACAAGACAATGCATCAGTCTGAGAGGGAATAATGGGAACATTTTCTTGCTTTTTTCAAATGTCAATATTACATAAAGCAAGATAATGTTTGGCAGTTTCTTTCAACATAGCAGTTAATTGACTAACTTGAAGGATGTAATGTTTTAAAATAAATGCAGCGTATTTTTTCAAATTGTATTATTTTTTAAAGTTGGATATTATTACTGTTGTTGTAGTATACTGTAACATGACAATGTAGCTTCTATTACTATCACATTACACATTCACATCATTATACAGAGACATAGTGAGAAGGTTCATATGAAATACTCTTTACGTATTTTTTCTTTAAACCATGTTAACAGACACACACACATAACATCAGCTCTCATTCTGCTACTGTATATTTTCTTTGCAGGTCAAACCTCATGGGAACTAAGTTCACTGTATATGACAGCGGTCTGAATCCTATGAAGAGCACCACCAGCCTCGAAGCTAGCAACCTGCGTCAATAGCTAGCTGCCATTTGCTATGTGAGTTGGTCAATATGCTCCTGAACGCCAATCTGCGCTTAGTTTTCAATATCTTTAAAGAGAAATGTTGAGCAGTGAGTTGGCGATAAGATACACGATAATTCAAAGTTATTACATATACAGAGATGTCTTGATTTGGATTTACATGGTTTGAAGCAATGCAATTTTTTGTAACAACCCAAATCAAATGTATTATTTTAATTTCAGGGGCCTAAATAAATTAATGGGAGACCTATGGTAGCCTATATGACATTTATTTAGGTTTGAAAATACAACACCCAAGTTAATGTGTCTGGTGGCCTTTAGAAGGCACAGCTCCTTTTAGAGAGTCTAACTTGGACATAAAGAAATCCATTGTACAGCAGCTGAGGAGTCAGGGCATTCCCATAATCAGGATGAAATCAAGTTATAACCTATGCATGTATAAATCAAACTGAATATTTTTATAAAAAGGTGGCCTTAACTCACATAAAAAAGAGAGAAATCTTTTAAGTCATAAAAACATAACATTTGCTTAATATCTAAATACGTTAGATGTTTTTCTTACATTGCACCAAGTACAGTAAATACTCATCTTGCAGTGTGTAACTCTTTAACTTAATAAATGCATGTCATCCCTTCACTGCAAGAGAAATTTTGTATATTTTTTAAATTCAATTTTAATGATTTTTGCCATGGTTTATTTTTGATTAATACACCACTATTTATTTTAAAAGATTTGTTTGCACATGCTTACAACATGGGCACATTTTGTGTTTACAAAGTAACTGGTCAGTTTATCATCTTTTCATTCCAGGAAACTAATGTCTTAGGATTCAAAGGACCTCGCAAAATGAGCGTCATCATTCCTGGAATGACCATGGACCATGAGAGAGTGTCTATTCGCCCACGAAATGTATGTTTTACGTAATTCATCAATAGTCACGTGTGTGCTGACCAGTTCAGCCTCCTGTGATGCTTGCATAATTGATGATGTCTGAATTCTTCTTCATTACAGGACCATGAGTCACTGCTGGCCAGGTGGCAGAACAAAAACACAGAAAGCGTGATTGAACTTCACAACAAGACGCCTGTGTGGAACGACGACACACAATCCTACGTTCTTAACTTCCACGGCAGAGTCACTCAGGCCTCTGTCAAGAATTTCCAAATCATTCATGACAATGACCGTGAGTTCCATCCCTCTAAGCTTGATAATAAACACAATTACTAGATCAGTGGTCAGTGTTTTGTAGCTTTTCATCAAGTCTTTATTTTTCAAAGAAGGCCTAAAGGGCAGAGCCAATAATGTCTAATAATAACAATAAGCGGTCTGAACAAACAGCAAATTATATAATATTAGCTGAAATTAAGCTTGTTATTTAAAAAACTTATTGGACATAATTTGTTTTGGGCATTTTTGCCCTTTCTTAAAAACATTTTGCTTGTTTTTCTCTATTCATTAACAATGTTATTTTAAATTGTCTTTTTATCATTGTACTTTGGAAACACATGCCACATGTCATGTCATGCCAGTAAAGCCATTTAAATTTGCGGGGGAGAGAGAGAGAGAGAGAGAGAGGGAGAGAGAGAGAGAGGATGTTATGCAATGATGCAAGAAAGGTCCCTTGATGGAACTGACTGGTGCAGATCAGTGTGAGCTTCAGTGAAAGTCCATAAAAAATATGTTGCATAAATCCAGTACAATTTATCCACCAAATGTTAGAGGTTTTTTGCTGAACATTGTCATGAGACAGATCATTTTGAGACAAATCAGGGTCCTTTGGCTCCTCCTAGTGCTCCTAATGACATTTACAAGAATCGACTGTGCCTGAACAAAATACAAGACTAGGGATCTATCTATCTATCTATCTATCTATCTATCTATCTATCTATCTATCTATCTATCTATTATATAGATTTTTTTCACACCAGCCAAAAAAAGCCCCATTTGATTGTTGAGCCTCAGTCCCAGGTTGTTTGGCAACCTGCGAATCATACTCAACAATCATTTCCTAAAATTGCCTGTTGTACCTTTAAGATGAATACAGTGTTGTATACCCCAAAAGAGTGTTGTGAACTAATGTAAGACAGATAAAACTACACATTTGTTACTGGGATGAGATCGTCTATTTCTAGTCTTAACGCTGTCTGTATCTCTACATTAAGCCTTATTTTTATGACACAGTTCTTAATTTGATAATAAATGCTTTTATTCTCCATGTTAATGGTATAATTAGTATTGTTTCTAAGCAGCTTTTCCATAATGTTTTTCCTGTTTTTTTCTCTCTGCAGCTGACTACATTGTTATGCAGTTTGGCCGTGTGGCAGAAGACGTCTTCACCATGGACTATAACTACCCAATGTGTGCCCTGCAAGCCTTTGCCATCGCGCTTTCCAGCTTTGACAGCAAGTTAGCCTGTGAATAGATCCCAGCCTGAAGTTCAGCAGAGAACTGTCCTCTCAACAAGGGCTGTCATTTTAATCCGTGGGGTTGGTTTGAGATTTCCAAATCAACCTGTAACTTGGAAGCCCTGCGTATCATATAATGCTTTACGGGCCTCAAAGTCTGTGTACGTGTGTGCATGGGAGGTTGGAGAGATGGTCTTGGTCTGTGGGAGACAAAGCACAAAGAGTAATCCACTTTCAAAATGAAATTCATTTGTTTTGATAACTATAGTCATTTTGTACTGTACTGGCATTATGAAACACTGTTCCTTTATGTCGTAGTTATAGAAATTTAATATTTCTTTATCTGTAAATTCTAACTAACAGTTACACACCTGTATGTTTTACAAGTTGACTGGATTTTATGTAGTCTGCCACAGAAAAAAACATAATGTCCCACACTTCCTCGAGCATGAATACTGCTTATGAAGCTCCTGAATTAAAAATAACATGCACGCCCCAAAATATTTATTTTGTTATTTATGTATTTATTCTGTGTATTTTTTTTTCTTTTGTTATCATCCGAAACAATTTTAGCAGTATTTTACTCCATGGAGCTGCAAGCACATGAATTAGCATCACAAGAAGAAAAATCTCTTGCATCCACAAAACAATTAGCGACTTTGGACATGAACAGGGCAAAGGCATGTCACGCTGTGCAGTGTACCATATATGTACAATATCATTTCACAGTGCCATGCATGTGAATGTATAGGATGATGGTGCACTTTACTTTGAAGTCTGTAGTGGATGAGATACGGCTGTACATATTTTATTGTGCCTTTGAAGACTAATTCCAGTGTTCCGCTTTGGCCCTAAAAATGAGCTGAGCTTGAATTGGTCTTTGCTATTCTTGATTTCCTCTCATGCATTGTAGATAATCTCTCTTTAGCTACTTTGAATTCATTCATGAGTTTACGCTGATTAAAAAGCTGGACTTGCAAAACCTCCAGAAGATAATAGTCCAAAGTGCACATTATTCAACAACATTCAATAACTGTCCAGATATATTGAAATTACAACATTGAAGAGTTTTGTTAAGATTGTACTCTGAATCAGGCAGCAGTTATAATATCCAAATTCTCTCTACCTAAAAGGAATATTCACCCCAAAATGAAAATTCAGTCATTATCTACTCACCCTCATGTTGATGGAGGGTTGAGTGAATTTTTTGGTCCACAAAACACTGCTGGAGTTTTACAGTAAAAAGGCGTCGCGGTAATCTTTCAAGCAATTTAAGTGAATGGCGACCAATTTTAAAACATTTTAAAAAAATCAATAATAAAACCATAAAATGCCTCCATACTGCTTGTTCAAAGTAATCCAAGTGTCCTTAAGCTTGAATGTGCCAAGTTATTTAAAAAACGTCACTGACACCATGTTTTTAGCCTCACTGTAAACTGTAGCCTGTAGCTCCTGAAATGGGAGCCTTGTTAATATGCGCCTGCAAAATTATTTGGCATGTTGAGGTTTAAAGACACTTAGATTACTTTGGACCAGCAGTACAAAGGCGTTGTATAGCTTTATTATGTTTTTTTTATGTTTGAATCCTAGTCACTATTCACTACAATTGTTTGGGAGATTACTGCAACAACATTTTCCTGTGAAACTCCAATAATGTTTTGTGAACAAAAAAACGAAACCTGACCTTCCATAGACATGAGGGTAAGCAGAGAATGACTGAATTTTCTTTTTTGGGTGAACTATCCCTTTAAGGTTGTGCTCATCTCCTTCCTGGAGAAAATGGAGTTAACACAGAATGATGCACTGCCAACAAGCACACAGTAACAGTGTGAATCCGCCACAGCTTCAAGACTTATGTGTTTCATCTCTTGCTTTTTACATCTTTGATTAATTTTATACTCAGATGAGTTGAAGTTTGGTACGTTCCTCATCCGACTGACTGTCGTTTCTATATCTCATGTTTAATTGCTGTTCACATTTTTACTCAAAATATTACTCCTCTTGCTCTTTACAGGGCAGCATCCTTTCTCAAATATATGATGCTATTTTGTATTTATGACCTTAAAAAAATGCTGAATGAAGGCAAAGAACAATCTCTGATACTGCTCTTGTTACTGTGGGTTATGAGGAAAATCTTTATCAAATGTGCTATTCTTGTACTCAGTTGTGTTCTAACTATTTTAAATTTCTATTTTAAAATTGTTGATACTCTTGCTGTAAAGTCTGCTTTTCATACATGTGTCCAGGAACCAAAGGTTCTTCCACTTTCTGTTTTCAGTGCTCTTGGTGTAATGTACAGTAAATGGTGTACAATTTACTGTGGTGGTATAGACACAGTCCTTTGGTCATGAAAAAAAAATTAAATAAAACATCAGTCAGTCAAAATATACTTTGTTTTTCTTAAAGAGTAATTATATATTCTCTTTTCATCAATAAAATCCAATCTCAGGAAGTTGGTTTACAGTAATAAAGAAATCTAGTTATGTTACATATCAATTAGTTTTGTCAAATTACGTGGATTGTTCATATAGGGAAGATGTGGACACTGACAAGATGCACTGAAGAAGGAGAGGGATGTTAAATACACAGAGAAATACTTTAGTTGAATTTCTGAAACAACTTTATTGTGTGAGTCTGGTATTTTTTTTTACCACGGCATGAACAAAAAAGGTTGCACAGCTATTAAAAATACAATACTTGGGAACAACTGGCTTGCCTACAAACTGAACTACTAGCCTGTACTTCATGAGTGTGCAAGCAAGATCCTTTGTATAGAACTACACTGATACTTTCAACACAATACAGTTCCACCATTACGGAGGTATCTTTTGAGGTTTTACATCTATGATATGGGTTGATAATTAAGCATTAAAAAACCAACAAATGTTCTAGCTTATTGTGGCTGGTTAAACCTTTATTCCGCATGATTTGTTTTGGCTTTTTCTTTCATTCTCATATCCTTTATTATACTTTGCATTTATATACAATCATCAGACAGAGATATTCAGTATAACCAAGTGTAATATTTTGTCTTTCCATCTGTATTGAAACATTTCATTGCTTCATACCACAGCACACGGTTGCCAGCCCTGGGAAGAGGCATTTCCCTACAGTGTTTAATAAAGAGTAGCTTAATCTCATCAATTATTAGAGGCAACTGTGCAAAAAGCAGCTAGTATCTTAATGTTGGCAGGGCACCTGAAGTTAAAGTTGTGCTGCTGATGATTTTGAGAGCCATTTTATCACAATCTTCCAATCTTACTGTAGTTTTAGTTCTTCATTCTCACATTTACTCTCTATATTGACATGAGCTCTGAAACTGCTTTGCTTCTGCTCTGTCTGTGTGCACCTTGCAGGCTTCTTATTCGATAATTCTTGTTAGAAGTTTACTTGCAACCCTCCCTGAATGTTATTTATCATGTGCGGTGCATCCCCAAGAGTAGAGCTTATTAGACCACTGGGTGGAGCCAAATAAACATGACAATGTCAAGCTTGAAACTACTTATTTACTTCTAAGCAAGGCCTCAATTCTGTGATATAAGCCCCAGCAACTTCTGTGGAACATGAGACACATTCTCTGATTTAAAACTAATCACAGCGTCACATGAAGGTAATCAGGTATAAATAGTCTGTGGGTGCACAGAATTACTTCATCTGGAGACTTTACTACAGCTTTTAATGATTACAAAGAAGCAAATGAGATTTCTGTAACTTTACCATAATCTTCAGTTCTTCTCTCTCTCTCTCTCTTTTGTACTGCTCTGCACTCACACAGCTGTTTTAATTAACCTGACTGAAGGGACTTCTCCTCAGGTTGAAGATGGGCGGAGCTATTACATGTGAGGTCACGACTCTCAATTTATCGACAGGAAGGTGCAACTTGAGAGACAGAGGTTTAGATATCGGGCAACACATTTTGTTCACACTTCGATCAGTCAAAAAAAAAAGTCTTAGCAGGTGAATAATGAAAACACCCGTGTTGTTTGATACATGACTTTGCCTGTCATTGAGTGTGGTGATGTCAGAAAAATCAATGTTCAAATTCTGTCTTAACAAACAAACAAAAAAAGGAAGTTTGGGATCAAAAAATACAACTAAAACTTTTTATATATATAATATTAAATGAAAAGATGGAAAGAGATTGTGAATGAAAATATACATAACAAACATGAGAATCTACAATCCGAATAACAATGAGTCCACATTATGTTTAAAAACTCATTTTTCGGTCATTTGAAAAAGCCCTTTACGTCTCTCTTCTGTTGCGCATCCTCAGCCCGCTCACACCAACTTCTTTAGGCACGTCTGCATAGATTCCATCGTCGCTCTCCACAGGCGCTGACACAAATGAACACTCTTCACTCTCCTGCTCTTCTTCCTCCGTGTTGGGACAACCCTCACAGCTGAACTGCAGGCTCTCTGCCTCCATCACGGGGTCCTCTTCATCAGCCTCCTCTTCCTCTTCCTCCTCCTCCACCTCTGTGCCCTCTTCCTCTTCCTCTTCCTCTACCTCGTCCTCCTTCTGTTCTTCCTCCTCTTCATAAGCGTCTTCTTTCGGGTAGTGGAAGACGTCTCTGTGGTCACTGAAGCTTATCTGCTTCTTCCCTCCGTTGTAACACTGCAGCTCTTTGCTCACCTCCAAACCGATTCTCTCCTGCTTCCTCTCCTCTGCAGGCTGGGATGAAGGAAGGCTGAGCAGGAGCCTTTTCTCTGCTACCTCTTCCTCTTCCTCCTCCTCCTCCTCTGTGTCTTCATCAACTTCTTCCTCTTTATCCTCATCTTCATCCTCCTCGTCCTCGTCCTCCTCTTCTTCTTCCTCTTCATCCTCCTCTCGCACTATGGATAGTTTCCTTGCCATAGTCTCTTCCTCCTCTTGCTCCATCCTCTCTGCCAGGGCCTCAGCAGTGGGCTGGTTCGGGGGCTCCTCCAGCATAAGAGCATCAAATCTACGTCTGTCACAGGGATCATCGTACATGGGGAACGTCTCCTCCGGGTAGCCTGCAATGGTGTAGAAAAAGAGACATTATTTGATGTACAAACTGAGAATTTGCTTGCATAAAACAGCTTCTTTTCATTAATTTTTTTTTTTGTAATTTATCTGGAGATGAAATTTGCTTCTAGAGTCTGTCAAAAATGTTGTATGTTTTGTAAATGATTTGCGCTTTGAAGCACAGATTTCGACATGTACCTTCCCAGTCTGCACCATAGGGGACCTGCTCAGCCTCCATCTCTGGGGAGGCTCCCTCCAACCGGCCCTCTTGCATCAGCTGTGTGATCTGTCTAAGTTGCCTGAGTAATTTCTCCTCCTTCTTTGATGTTGAAGTTTTACTCTTCCTCCTCCTGCCACTAGAGTGCAACACAGATGTGGAAACAGAGTCAGACAAGATGGCAGAGCAATGGTACATCACTGACTTGTCTTGATTTCTCACAACCCTCGCTTAATGAGAAGAGGCTCAGTTTAGAGAAGTTCTGTGTCTTTGATCACTTTTTTACATTATTGAGTTTGAGATTTGATTTGCTTAAAAAATTTTTTAGCATCAGTACGTCCAAAACTGAAATAAGTATTTTCGAACAGACCAGAAACTAGATCACTTGTCCTTTCTTTACATGTCATTTTACTGCACACATCTATTTGAAAGAAGTGGCAGTAGCTGTTGATATTACACTGACCTTTGAACTTTTGAATAATTGTCCCTCTTTCATTTTTAGCTTTTTCATTTCTACGACAGGTCGAAGCTGATTTATCCCAGTATGAGGTCTTTTTACTGAGTCTTCTGTGCCGTGTGCAGTGATAAGCAGGATGTTGAGAAAAAAAACAAGTCTTACCTCCCAGAACTTCTCCTCTTTCCAGACACGATCCTCTCCATCATCATTTCTGTATGGAGCAGTCTCTCCTGAAGCCTGGCAAGCTCTTCGGGTGCTAAAGAAATGACAGGTGAAAACGTTTAAATATCAAAATCTGATGTATTTTTTTGGTAAACGGCATATGTACAAATTATATGCAGGTTTGTTCACTGATATATACACTAATCTAGATGCATGTGTTAAGGGGTGTGTGCCATTTACACACCAAATTACCTTTACAGTTACAAAAGTATGTTGCTTGTGTACTTTGTCTATTCTGTCTCTCAAGAACTGCCTCCAATAATGATTATTTGTCTAACATATTTATATGGAATATATAATTGTATCACAATGATCCTTACTTTTTCTAAATGTGTCACACAAACAAATAGTTTTTGAATTACACTATATGCCAAAATACTTGAAATTCTTAAACTTAAACTTACAGATTTTTCTCTCCACGTTTGCCTTGTTAACTGTAGTGTAAATTCCTGATTTGGCAGTCTTCCCTTTACATGTCAGCTAGAAACATAAAAATTATGATTAGACTAATACAGCATAGCAAAGATAATTTGTAATTAGAAAAAATCTGCTGCACCATAATTACTCTCCATAATGTTTCTCATTTTGCTGCATACACTGTATACATGTACATGTAAATAATATAGTATATAGTAGGTTATATTATATTCATGCAGCCTGCCAGTGCCTGCCATGTTGTAATTACCTTATACATTATATAAAAGATGTAAAGAAAAATGCCAAAGCCATATATGGGAATCACTTGGGCCATCAGGTTGTGTTTTTTGCCGTGTGCGATGCCCTTGACTTTGGCCATGGCCTCAGCACCGTGCGCTATAGAGTAGGACTGATCCACACTCCAGCCATCTGAGTCCTCTGGCAGTGACAGCTGCTGCATCACAGGAGGGTAGAAGCCCGGTCCAACTGGAGGGGATGAAAATCAGTCAGTTAATCAATTAACATCAGTAATTGGAGAAATTTCTTCCTGCATATCTCAGAAACTAAATAAGCAAGAAAAAGCAGATATTTTCACCCTTGATTGTTGTTAATTAATTTATTTTTGATGCCAGCAGTGCAACTTCCCGGCATTAAATTAATTTCCCATGTGGTCCAATTAAATAGCTCACTGGTATCAGCTCAATATTTAGTGTTTGGATCAGTTTGTGAGAAATCCTGCATGTACTGCATTCTACATTTCATATCATGCCCTTTGAAAATATCACCACTTAAAACCACATGACCATTTAGATCGTTATCGTTGCAACCAATCAAATGCTGTTTCTTATGTTGACAGTCTGTTCTACCAATTAGTGTTGAGCGCACACAAACAGGAGGCGTGTCAGCAGAGAAGGAAGGCTGAAGCTGCTGCCGGCTTGCTGGCCTGCAAAATCAACCTTCATATGGAGTCGTTTGACGTTTTAAACGGCACGTCATTGAAAAAGCATCGTTACCACACAGCAGACACCCCTGACTGTCTCTCATAACACGCCCTCTGCTGGCAGCCAAACGCGTTGTGAGGATGTTATCAATGTTGCCACCGACACTGTCAGCACATGTGGATGTAAGTTGCGTCAAACACACAAATATCGAACTGCTGCCAGACAGAAAGAAAGTGGTGATGTAGCTGAAGAGGAGAGAGATGTGTGTCATTTTTTGAGTCACAAGGTAAAAACCCGCGAGAAAATGTTTGTTACTTTCCAGATCTAATTAATTAATTAATTAATCAATTTTTAAAAGAAAATATTGTACAACACAGTCAATGACTAGGCTACCTGTTGTCTGTTTGCAAGTGACATTTCATGCAAACATGATTTTGTGTGTGAAATGTAGATTATGTTAGCATGTGTGCTTGCTGATCAGCAAACAGGTTATTTCTAAACAGCTTCAGTATAATGTCATCGTTCCGGTTAAATAAAATAGATTAGAGTTAAATAACCCGAAAAATGACCTCGTCAATGATTAATTTATTTCACACAGTAAACTTTGAGCAAATTATACTTAGCCTGCTATAACTAGGCAGTGATAATATTGATTAAACAAACAACCAAACAAAATGAAACTGTTCTTTTCACAATTAAACCACTAACTACATATGAACAGAACTGTGTTTCTGGCATTAGGGGACATAGAAAATGTTGACCAGTTTGGCACTGCTGTTTTCAAAATAACTCAACTTGCTCTGCAAATGTTGTATGATCACAGGAATCTAAAATATCTCCTGGTTTTGACTGTTTGGTTTGTTAACTTAGGACCAAAGGATTGTATTTATATTTAAAATATTACATAAATCACCATTTTCCATGAAATAAACGGGTCCATATAAACAAAGTTTATTTTTAATAATGTTCTACTTACAAGCTAAAGGACAGTCTGTTGTATAACTCAGAATTTCCTGTATTTTTTACACCAGCAGTCAAACCTCTCTAAATTTACAGGTTATAAGATGTGAATCAGTAGTGATGACTGTGTGATTCTGACAACAGCACAAGAACATTGATCTAAATGAAATTAAAAAAAAAAAACCCTTTTAAAAAAATAGGAAATAGGGAAACATTTTTTAAGAAGCAAAGTATGGAGACATTTACAGATACATGATTGGAGGCTCTGCGTTACAGTGTTCAGGCAGAGTGGTTTAAACAGCATAGTATAAATTTGTTTCAAATTTGTATCATCCATCTTTCAGTCTGACTTATCAACGGACGCAGCTGCCTAAATCAGTACTTCACAGTAGAAACAAGCTGTAAATGCATCAATTAATAACAATAACACACAACCTGCAATAATTTTAGCCCTTCAGTACAGTGTTTAACACAGATACTGCTTGAAATTTAGTGTAGATATACATTGGCCATAGAAATAAATAGGTCAAACTATATTTGAACATGTGCAAATGTTCATGTGTGGACACAGTGCATTTACTTTAGCATGTTCTTCTTTTTTCTTTTTCTCAAACATTTAGTAAAATTGTGATGAACATCTGTGCATTATGACGGGGGCCAAGGCCCGACAATATATATGTATATATATGTGTATATAGTTAGTGTAACAGCTGGCAACAACAACAGCAGCAGCAACAAACAAACAAAAAAAAGAGACATGGGAGATGGAGCAGGATGGAGATGGATGGATGGATGATGATCTGATAAGCCGCCTTACCCTCAGGCTGCCCCATCTCCTTTTTCCCTCTGGATAAAAGCATTCTGGGCAGGAAGAGAGAAACACAGAGAACAGAGCATGATATCAGAGTAACCTTCTGGCAAGTTGTTATAGACATTCTGTCTAAGAAAATGACGTCCCTGCGTTTATTTCCCTTGAATAGTAAAGCTAGTACTATGCACAGATGTCATCTCTCATCTGGTGACGTCCCTGCACAGATTAGACCAGATTAGACCAGCTGCATTCAAGTGCCGTTTGAATTATTAGTTATGAATCCACAAAGAGGAAATCTACAGGCCTAGTTTATTGTAATAACAACAATAATAATGTCATCTCTCAAAACTGATCTCCCTTTTTATTGTTTTCCATGATGTAGGGTCGCTGCCGTAAGAAGACAAAGCTGGAAAAGGGGTCACAGCCCTAAATTTCAATTTTCCTAAAGCTGGTAGAGGAAAAAGTACCTGGTTAAAGGTAAGACTGTCACTATGTTACTGTTTGTTGTGGCTGATTTAATAGGAATTTTTAGTTGGACCAGTCAGTGATGATTGACATGTGAGGTGATGCAGGATACAAACTCCCCAAACAGCTTGTTATATATTTAGGTTGATAAAAGTGGGGGACTGATGGCTTTGAATACATCACTTAAATTTGTCAGGGAAACAAAGAAAAAAGTGTTTCACGGATGTGCCAGGCTCGTATGAAACTGATCTTGTAATTTCTGTTGTCTTATTCCTTTTGTCTCTCATTGGATTTGAGGTTCTGTTGTGTCGTGGCGTGCCACAAGGATGCTGTGAAAAATGAGGAGTGGAACATTTTTTTTTATCTTAAAAAGCTCTTTTATTGTTAATATTTATACCATGTATATTATATCTACTTATAAATAGTTTTACATTTTTAAATGATAAAAATAACACCTTGAGGAACCAAGGTCATAATAGTTTGGGATTTGTCATTCTTTTTTATTCTCATTTCATTTTGACTTTTATTCTTCAATTTCAGTTGATAGTGTTGTAGGAACATAGATCTTGAAAGACAGATTCAGTTTCCACCTAAAATATCATGACAAAAATGAAAAATAAGGAAATTTTTTTCTATAAATTTCTTTTATTTTGGTTCGTATTGTAAACCTACAACACAGTTTTAGTTTGTTGTTTTTTTTTTGAAAGCCTCGTTTTTAAAAAAAAAATTCTGTTGACGAAAATATTTTTTCTATTCAGGTTTTTTTGTTATTTCGTTAGTTTCTGTTAACAATAATAACCTTGTGAGAGGCCAGTCTCTCTGCCCAAATGAGCTTTGTGCTGTTCAGTTTCTTAAAAAAACAATACATATTAAAGTAACTCTGACAGGATTCATTAATGATTACCAAGAGAAGGCCTTAAATACACCACTTGCATTCAGAAATATTACATTTTCACAATGAGTACTTGAATGCAACACATGACCTGTCAAACCATCCACTAAAAAAACACACCCTGGTGTGTTTTTCACCTGTGAGCAGCAGATGGCAGTGCAGGCTCAGATACAGAGGTGTTGCATGTGGAAAGGAGAGATCACCCACTCAAAGTCTCAACAGTCAAGTAGCTTACAGTGTCAGTGCGGTCTCAAACAGAGGTTTTTAACAGTTTTAGAATCTGGGGACCAAAAAGGATTTTTTGTTTTTTCCTGATCTGAAATTTCGTGCAGGTTTATCATATTTGCAGCTCACTGCAGATGGTTCAACTCGTGTGTTTCTACAATATCAGTTCACACATTTAGTTAGTACTAACAAAGCGTCACTTGATTATTGGGATGTCTGTGTAGGCCTCAATATGAGGGACATTGTTTAATGCTTTTTTAAAAGACATATAATTTATGTAATATTGTAATAAATTTTTTAAAAATACACAGACTGGTAACTGAGGAGAAACATTTAGAACAAAAAAATTGATGGACCATGTTACATAAATGCAGTTATCAAAAATTATGACAAAATATGGGGGCAGCAAGTGCTAAATATGGTTAGAGAAAGATGTTGAAATAGGCTATACATTCAGTATTCAATTAAATTTCTGCTGTGATAGTGTGATAAACTATAATTACTTTTAAATGAAATAAAAAAGTAGCATTATTCCTTTGCTATATTTTCTAATATAAAGGTGAGCAGTCCAGTTTAGCACTTACACTCAAACCAAGATGGACAAAGGTCAAGTAGGAGAGACCCAGAGGACTTATTAGCAAGAAGACTTCGGCAGAGATAATAACTCCCACGTGTCTTTCGCAGAATATTTATCAGGAGTCAAAAGGGTTTTTCGAAACACTGACATATGTGTTACATTCTCAGAAATATCCTGTGAGTGCAGGCATCAGATATGTAATTGTTGGTATAATATGTTATCAAAGAGTAGGTGTAATGTTTTTTGCTTTGACAGCAGGATGTAATCCATCTTTCATACGAGTGCTGCACATCACCATACACAAATGTCAACAAGGTGACTCCCCCAGAGTTGTTTAAAGGTAGCAAACAGCTTAAATGGTGATGAGCTGTTGTATAAGCAGATTCAGACAGAAAAGACGGCATGTGTTTTAAGACTTTCAGTGTTTAAGAGAAGTGGTGCAACATGAAGAGATATTTTGAGCTTTGGGAAGCTGACTAAGCAACACGAAGTTGTCTGAATCAAATGTGTCAGGATATTTTTACAAACTTGTCAGAGTTTTCTTTGGAGTTCTTGTGATTACATTGGCTTGATGAGTCCTGCTTGACCTCCTTGACCTACATATACATAGTGTCTCACATATCTCAATAGTAACATCTGATATTGCTGACTTTCACTATGGATCACTGGCATTTCTAGAATTCATGCATGACCGAATAATTTCAACAAGCTAATTTAGCCTAGCTTTTACCATGGCTACCTTTTACTTGTACAGTGATTAACGTTCTTTAGAGAAAGATCATTGATAATATGCCAATTTCTAACAGGCAGCTCTAAGATCTGAGCATGCCATCAGTGTTCTTTATTATGCAGATGATATGCAGCTCCACCTATTATGCAATTTTCAGAACCCAAAGGGATTTGACTGTCATCATAATCACCTCTGAGACATTCAGAAGTAGATGGCTCAATATTCCTTGCCTCTAATGCAAATAAAAACAGATAATTGTCATTTTTAATAAAAGTGTATATTCATACTGTAATTACAGCAAGTTATTCATACTTAATGTTTTCTCATACTGTTGAAAACCTAGCCTTTAAAAACAGAACAAAACAAAACATTATTTCCCCTTTCATGTTCAAATGGAGGAATTCAACATTGTTCTGGTACAAAGTGAACACTCAACTGCTTGCATCCCTCCATCAGCTACCTTTAACATTGATTTTAAGCTTTTAGTACATTATAGAGTCCATATAGCCAGCACACCACTTGAGGAAGTACTTTAAATAGGTTGTATTTTCCCACATTAGACAAATTTGCGGTGGCAATTGCAGCTGACCATGAAAGCTATGAATGCGTCACACTGAGGAGCACTCTTCTAATTAAATGTTAGTGCTTTGGAGGCTGAGGCCTATTGTGTATTGTTTTCTTCACCAGTATCTTTGAACCTCTGGTGTTAACTGACCTGGATATTCTGACTGAATATTATTCCACTTTTTTGCAGTCACATCCAACTATTATGACATTTTTGCTGCAGTGTGAAAGGAGGGCTGCTCTCTATTCAATCCTCCAAATTGTTGTTGGTTTTGAGAGTCTGTGTTTGTTAGGTCTTAACCAAACCAAAATATAATTTTTCCTTCATGAGAAGCTGGCATGGAGTTTGTGGTTGCACCGGAAGGTCCTGTTTTGAGTGCACCAATTTCCTAACAGCCGTCGGCCACGGTTTACCGCATCAGCAAAGATTTAGAGAGGGCGGAGGTCTGTGCCCATATAAAATAGTACTTACCTCGATTTAACTCCAATTCTGTGAATACAGACATAGTACTCTCCTTTTAACAGCATGTACCTTGCTTAATGAGTCGCAAACAGCTTTTATATAGGACGAGCTGACATCTGCATGGGTGGTGGGCACGACAGTTAGTAAATAGAACCTTAATAGCGAAACTTTTTAAATTGAAATCAAGTTACACCAACAGATGTGTTCATGACTATTCTAATTTGCTACTCATTGAGCAACTCAAACAAGCGGATGAAGCCCCATGCATTAATTGTAACTTCAGTAAGCTGCAATCGTTCCTGGTTCAAATTTGTTTAAAAACGTTTGTTTTGCTCATAAAGAATAACCAGAAAAGTCTTCTTACAACATCGTGCATTGACTTGATCAAAAACTGTTGACAGTTACGTCTTTTCGACGTTTTGCCAATAATCTTGGCTGATTATTTCAGCATTACTGTGAACTTTAGGTTTCTTCAGAGTAGGGAAATTTGTATCTAAAAATATATTATATAGAAATTTATATAGAAATTTTCAGCACTAGACCATCAAGGACATATTAACCTGTAGTGCATCACATGGACACAGTTTTATGCTTCTCAAACACACTGAATACATCCAAGGCAGATATTTGAAATGTAACCAATTTTATATGACTGTATGCAAGTGGTCTTCCAAACAAAACTGCAAACCTTTTGTCTGTTCTGGTCTGAATGTCTTTTTTAACATAGATTCAACAATTGCATAAGAACTACAACATTTATAACAACCAGTGTGTATTTCTTACTATACATCTCTGACTTAAATGAAATCAATAAGTAGAAACTTAATGTGTACAACAACAACAACTACAAAAACAACACCTGATAGTTAACTGTATGCAGTTAGACTTTCTGCAGTACAACACTGAGTCTTTCTTTTTTGTGAATATGGATTTTCGTCCATGTTCTGGGCGGCATCTCATTGTTGTACAGATGAAGCTAAGGTGTCATTTCATCCAAACAATCGTTCACCTTTTTTAAATGGTGGACCGTTGCTGCCCTCAGATGGAACTCGTGAAGTTGTGTCGTGAAGTCGTGTATGGGAAATGCTTGGTGTTAAAGTGGTAACCACAAGAGAACGGTGTTGCTAGAAAATGGTAATATGGACACCAAAAATCTCTTCTTCTGCTCCTGGCTTTCTTTGTGGAAATGTCACATTATTGCTTTGTGAAAAAACACCAAGAGATGAGACAACGAAGACGACAATTTCTGTCTAGCTTAAACTTGTCGACACTTGCCATAGCTACTTTTGGTCCCGTACGGGCCAATACCGGGCTCCGTCATTTCTGAAAACGTCAGCAAACACGTCACAACTCGTGAACTTGGAGCTTTCAAATAAATTTGACTTAACAATATCAGGAATATGACATGAAGGGGCGTTCAAACGATCTCCTCTCATAAACAAGGTAAACACGACCCCATTTGAAGGCACCATATGAACTATTGATCTGCATGTGAAGGATTCATTTGCTGACCACAAGGCAGGATGGGAAGGCTGGGGAATCAAATAGCTTATTTGAAATTGTTATTTCCTTTGTAAATCTGCTGACTAGTATAATTATCATTAAAAGAGATGTCATCACGTTGGAATATTCATGCTTAATTTTCCATCCTAATAATACTGGAACATTTTGGTCTATACTTTGTGTTCAGATACTTGGTAACTCCGTTGTGACTTAAAAACAACCCTGTATCCACAATACAACCGAAAATTTTGTCATAGCTGGCATGGATAAGCATTATTGGCCATGCCATACACCCTCCATAAGCTTTTAATCCTAGGAAACAAATATGCATTTGTGTACCCTCTCTGGATGAATGGATTATAGATTATCACTGCCAACCAGCATATGATGCCAACAGAGATTATGGCTGCTGTATATGAATAAAGCAGATACCACTGTTTGGGAAATTTTGGCACCATGAACTACTTCAAAGTAGTACGGACATGCTGCAGTATGTGACACATAGAGGGTATTAGAAACTTTAGCTGTATAAGGAGTCTTTCACTAAACGGGCTTCTTTTTAAAGACAGTTGAGTTCTGAATTGCCATTTCCACTGCTGCTCCCTGTTTCTGTTTTCTATTCCTATTATTCCAGTCAACTCAACTGTGAACAGGCTCAAAATGTATTCCTATATTTCCCCATAATTGCAGCATTGTTGAAATAAGACTTTCATCGTTCTCATGGAAACCCCTGAGTACACATCAAGCTGTGCAATTACTCAAAAAATAAAACCCGCTAATGTCAGAGTGGTGAAAATATCACAGTGCACTCCCATTCCAAAAATCCAGCTGGGAAGCATTATATTCAGAATCTGACCACGTGCATATTCACAGCCACAAGCTCTTTTTAAGAAATGACATACAGACTGTTGGCCCATTTTGGGTGGTGCCTTTGATGCTTTGTCTTCCATCAGTGATGCCATACCGGAGGTATGTCCAAATCCTCTGCAGTGTACCATATTGTGAATGCCAACACTTGTTTTTTTATCTGTTTACGGTGCCTCTCCCTTATCAAGCCTTTAATTACTTAATTATTCTTCATTGAGCTCAATTAAAACACAATGGACTCTTCTGCTGCAAAAGTCAACTATTTCTGCTCCTGCACAGCAGTAGACAGAACACAGGAGAGATAGGCTGTTGCAGTTGGCCTTCTATTATGTACTTGAAATAAATGAGATTCTGTTATTCTTTGGATGAAAGTCTGGCCTTTCTGATTATTATGCTAACAGAGAAAAAAAACAACAACAACAACAACATTGACTGTTATAAAATGTTCATGCTTCCAGAGTTGAGAGAGGAATAGATTCACATACATGGCAATCAAGGCACCTTCCCCAAACAAAATTACTTTTTAGAAATAGAAATCGTTTTCTTTCTCTTTTCATGCAAGTGATTTGTTGCGCAATGTCACCTTACTGAATAGCAACGGACCAGGTTTACATCACGGTTTTTTCTTCTCCATCCTTCCTTGTGCCTCTATCTAAATCAGTCAATTTATTTCCAAATTGCATGTCGAGTGTAGGAGCAAGGGCTTATGGCAGTATATTAAATCAATGCGCTCCTACTGTATGTATTTTGAGAAGGTTTAATTTTTTCCCTCTTTCTGCTGATATTGATGGGGATGCACCTAGCTTTGAGTGTCACGAAGGACACACTGTCACAAATTTGAATCCTGTATATTCATAGAAGAAAGACAGTTGTGAAAAAGGGAATGAGGTGGATTAATGGAGTCGAAACTTGCTTTACAATATGGGCCAGACCTTGACTGTCTTTTAGTTGTATGGTTGCCAGTCTGCACACTTTAATAGAAGGACAGATGCTATCTGTGAGGGATGCAATTTAAATTTGTGTTGCTTCTGTGGACGATCATGGACAAAAACACGGAGTGAAGAGCTTGAATGTGAGTTCCTCCTCGTGAATGCATACGCACAGCATGTTTTTTTCTATGTGTGTTGGCACAGCTGAGACGTAGTTTCGACAGTACATTTTTGCTGCACAAACCTTTGTAATACTTCTCCATGTTGATTAGTATTCATCTTATTTGATGAATATCTAGTAAGCTTAATTGCTTTTTTGTAGCTGTTCTTTTTTTTAGATATTTATTTTGACCAAACTGCAGATAATCATAGCCCATCCATGCATTCTGCTAATAACTGAATTTGACTCCTATGCATTTTTGAGAAGTACTGTTTAATACTAGCAAGTATTTATTCTCAGGGCTGTAGTTTTTCATTGACTAAATGATTATTTTGGGTTTTAACAAAGAATTGTAAAATCTATAAAGCGTTGAAAAAAAAAAAGAATCAAAATGCCCATTACAACTTCCACTACAACTACAACTAAAGCCGAAGATGCCCTACTCAAATGACGTCATCAATCCACCAATCAAAAGTTCAAAGATATTCAGTCAGCCAAATCAACTGAATCTCACAAGTAAATGTTGTTATTTTAAAATATTTTTGTCCTGACTCACTTGGCGACACCTGTAGTTAATGATGAGAACAGTACATAAGGTGTAATAATGAATTTGTGGGAAGCCCCACTGATATATCGTTTTGCTGATATTATGGGCAAATATTGCCCTATTTGAGACATATGGTATTGTCATATATGTTCTCCGATAAGTATCAGTATTAAAACTTTTTGTTTTTTAAGGCCGGAAATAAAAATGCCTGGACTAGTTATTTTAAAAGGTGTAATCACATAATTTGTCCAGCAGGGGGTGATCCATTATTTAATTGGTGAAGTGTTTACTGTTTAGTGCACTGCTGTTTGGAATAAAGTTTCTTAGAAGTCCTGCCTCCATTTCTTATCTTTGTCACAAGTATTTGAGAATCTCTTTTAAAATATATATAAAATATCAGTGAAAATATCAGCTACTGGAATTTTCTTACTCTCTAATATCGGTATCAGCATCAGCCCCAGAAATCCCATACCGGTCAGGCCCTATTCTGTGGGAGCAGTAAGAATTGCAACAATAATTGACTTTTTCCTACCATTCTCTGTGACCCCTGATATTTTAAAAATGTATCTCCATAGGCTGCCAGCAAAAGCAGCTAAAGTGAGTGGCTTGCGTTTTTGGATATAATCCATTTACTGTTGAATAATGCTGGAAGGAAAAAAAATTCAACTTAAGACATCTAAAAATCAGTAATTGGTATACAAAAAGTGAAATATTAACTCTACAGCCATCTATTTAAATAAAAATCTTTAGGATTGTGATTTTGAAGGACCATACCAGTGTTACTAGGTTACTAGTTATTGTCTTTTGTCTTTTGTCAGTATCCGCCACAAAAGTTACATAAGCCCCACTCATTTTTTACCAAAATAACTTTATCTATGAGATTTTCTGTCTGTTTACATTTTGTCTACATTCAGTAAATGGTAAAGAAAGTACCCAAAATGTGTGACAACGTTAGTTAAAAAGAACTTCTGTGCCAAAATTCTTCTTCATGTTAATATTGGAGCTCGAGAGGCAGCAATTGAAAAGAACAATTTTTGCAGGCGCAATAACTTTCGTCTCAATGGCTCCCAGCTCCCCTCTCTATCTCTTGCTGAGCGATATTTGACCAAATAAACACAGACCCAAGGATGAATTACCTATACCTAGCAACTTTCACCTGTCCTATAGAATTGTATACCCTGTTTGAACATAAACAGCAGTGAATGGGGTTTAAAAATGCAGTCTGAGATCTACTAAAGAATAAACTGATCACTTTTTTTTAACAGTGCTCATTTGTGGAAAATAGGGATGATCTTTGCTAATGGTGAGAAGTCCAAAATAGACTGGTATGGTCCTTTAAAATTTGGGGATTTTTGCTAAACAAAAATGACTTCATTGATTATCAACAGCTGCCTCTTAAATTTCTTTTTATAAACTAATCAATTAATTGACCATCAGTTTAATGTTCATTTCAAGTCTTTATTAATTTAATCATTTTTCGGCTCTTAATTATATTTACTTGTCTTAAAGGTTGAAAAAAAATTTAGGAACTTTGGTGGCTGGGTTTTCCCCCTGAAATTTATAAAGTTCACTGTGCTCCCTGTGTGTGTGTGTGTGTGTGTGTGTGTGTGTGTGTGTGTGCTTCTTTTCAAGTATTAAATAGCAGCTTGCCTCCCCTGTGTGTTTGAGGCACCTTGAATGCCCTTAACCAGCACTAATAGGAGATAATGATTGGTGCTCAACAAAAAGAGAGATTCATTTTGAATTATTAACAAGTTAACTTTGTAGTGGAGGCACTTTATCCCCGAGGACAAACAGCCCAAATGTTTGCAAAATATAATTAAGCCGAGGCATCTTTAAATGTCATTGCTGCCTGTGCCATGTTTCAAATTGTTCTGCATCAACAGAATTTAACGAGATGGCTAAGGAATCCATTTCCTGCAAGCATGTGATAAGCCACACATACAGTGGAGCACTTTCATTGATTGCCAAAATAAAGCATTTTGTATGCAAATGGGGGAATGGAGTGGCTAAGCTGATTCAGCCTCATGGACACCAAATAATGGTCTTTACAATTAATACTTTTACATGCTATCCATTGAAAATTCCATCTTCCATTTAATGGCTCTAAAACATTTACACATGCCCAGAAAAGAGGGGGAAAATGCACTGTGTTCCAATGGATTAATATGAAAGCCAACAAACAAATAAAGCCATGCATCCCTCCCTTCCCCCTGAGTATTGGTCCCTTTCCTGCCGTCTCATGCTCCTGCACATTTTGGATTAACAGATAATCTTTGAACATGAAGGAAGGTCTGCTAACCCCGAGGGGGTGGGATGTAGTGAGTAAAAGAGAGCACAGGATTGGAGGCAGCGCGGCATTGTTTGAATGTAATATGCTTGTCTTGTTCTTGTTAACATGCAGCTCTTTTTTTTGTTGTTGTGGTGATACGGCCTTAAATACCCCTCCTTCACTCTTGCAGGTTGTGTTACAGGAGACCCACAGGTCTGGATAGATAATGGGCACTGTGGTAACATCGGTGTCAGCTACAAAAAATAAAAAGAAAATCCAGTGTGAACCTCTCAGCTATAGCTTCAGGGGAAGTTGTAAGGACCAACAGATCACTTAGTCTGTTAGGGTGGACATTCATGCAGCCTGCTGTTGACCTCTCTAGTCTCATCTGTTAAATGGTTGTGTTACAAGAATAGCAGGAAAGTATTTGGCCAGATTTTTTCAGCGGCACTGGCCTTTAATCGGCAATTTGTGTGTCACCAGAAACAATGCCACTGTATAAAACCGATTTTTAAAAAAAAATCAATTCATAAATGTCAAAAATTGATTTTTCTAAATGTTAGTTAGCCCCTCCAAGGAAATTTTATTTGTCTTGATTGTAGTGTCCCATGAGGACAAAAGCGGTACTACTAAGATCTTGTGTAGCGCAAGCATTTGTTTTGGAAGAGAGTAAATGAAACATGCCACTTATTTGCGCATTACCAGCTTGGCCGAAAAACGCAAATACATTGAAATTATCTTAGGAAAAATATCCTCCTGCTTCCAACCGTAGATAGTAAAAACAGCAGATCTATCATTCTCCAAAACAACAAAATGTCTTTTCCGGTCTGTGTGCTTTAAAACATTTTGCAGCGTTTCTGCTTGCTGAGACTTTGTAAAGGCAGGAAAGTAATCTTCAATCTCCTTGCCGATGGCCTCAGTAACCGATGTGGGTACGATGTGAGACATCAGTAGGAATTTAGACTGCTTCATAACCAGTCAAAATTCCTCATAGGGACTTAAATAACATGATGATAAGCCAACAAAAATGGCTAAACTCAACTATGAGGGCAGCACAGCTCTTAGACACTCTACAGCGCCACACAATTATTTTGTCACCCCAGTTATTTTCACCTCTACAAAAGACAGCAGTTGCAAGTTTTTTAGATTTTATAACAAGTGCAGCAAAGATCTGTTAAAAAGAAAATAACCTTAGGCCTATTGTTTTGTCAGGGTTAGATGCGTCTTTTTGCACCGACTTCGTCTTGCCATTTACTCGTGGTCTTTTTTGAAATTGCTTTATTCTGTGTATTATAGTTTTATGTTGTCCGTCAAAGTTCAAGACCTCATCTGCTGTCCCACTTCATCCTTTTTATGCTTTTGCCCTTCACCTCCACAGTGTGTGATTCTCAAAAAAATATGAATCCGGTATCATTTTAGAGTCAAGGACAGCAGCAAAAACTGTTGACAGCAGTGTTTGAAGTTAATGAGAAAGCTGAGCCCCTCCAGAGCCACTGCAAGGCGGCGAGAGTGCAGGATGGGCAAGAAGGACGATGGTGATGGGACTGACCTTCTGATCAGGTGAGCATGAGGGGGCCTGAGGACAGAATCCCCTCACTGCTGCCCAGGCTGAAATTTTGTGCTTGAGAAGTGTTTAACTTTCTCAAATCCCAATTGCACTCAGTGGGGAGTGTCCTCTTTTCCTTTGCCCACAGGTTTAGCGACTGCCCTTACGCCTGGGCCTGAGGAGGGGGGTCGTCGTTTGGAGGTTGGAGGGGATCAATAGGATGGCAGCTTGCCTGTTTGACTGAGTGACAGAGGTGAGGCTAAGCTAGGAGAGAGAGAATGGGGTGAGATAGTGAGGTCTATAGATATCTGAGTAGGAATTATCCATGATACCTGGGCTCTCAAGCTGCAACCTTTAAGCACATGATTTAGGATCACCTCTATTTGTGGAATAGCCTTGGCAGATTCAGCACATTCAATCCAAGCTATTGTGCTCTGTTAGCTCTCGCAGCTGAAAGACATTGTCAGTTATTTGTTTAGAGATGCTTCCATTGTTAAATCCTCCTGCCTGCATTGTTTCAGCCAGGCGAATTCAATTTTATTTTGGTTTCTTCTTTAGCCCCTCCTAGTTGACAAGGAGATGTTGAAAAATATCCTTTAAGTCATTCAGTCCAGCCCTGTGTTTTTCTGCACCGCTGAATTGATACAAAAATGTTTTTTTTTTCAAGCGATAATCTATCATTTCTAACAATCTCCCTCTGCTGTGAGAATGGTGTCAATAAACTGACATGTTAAGAACAAGTGCAACAGCCTTTATCTCTGTCAAATCCACAGCCTTCTCTTCAAACAGAGACAAAAACAAACTCTTTGCTTTCATGTTTTGCCTTATTTTTAAAGGGGGATAACCCTGGATGAGACTGAAAATGTTAGCTTTCAAAAGGTTGACATTTAGCTATTGTAGATATAATGATGGATACAAGAGATGGAGCACGTTAATGGAAAATGACGATGTCACGGTTCATCTTTCCGAATTGAGGCACATTAATCCACAGTGTCATGGAAAATGCTGATAAAAAATAAATGTACTGAATATTGTAAGAAAGTGGCATCAATTTCCCTTTTGACTGTCAGTGAATGAAGATTTCTCAGCAGATTGCATTATTTACTCTGCTCAGAAAATCACAGAACTGTAAAATCCTCGCTAGAATATTGGTGTTCTTGATTTCTGGGAGCGACCCCAACAAAGGCAATGTAAATGTCATTGGTTTAAAATGCCCCATAGTGACAACTTAGCTTTCATCATACCTACATTAATTAAACTCGGCTTTACCATAGACTCTGACACAGTCATTTCCTGGCCAATTGTGTATGCATGAGTGGTTCAGTCTTGGTCTGCTTTCTGATGATAGGCTGATGCTGTATGTTGGTGAAAATAGCTTTAAGTCATCTGAAATCTTGGAGAAGCTTATAAAGAGAGTGCAGAGGCGAGAACTGAGCAGGTTTACAGATCCTGTGCCACCAGTGAAGGTGTCTTCATGAAGTAAGGGATGTTACATTGACCTGCTGCAAGATGCATGGATGAAATAAGTGATCAAGGCTGCTTTAAAGGGGGAATTGCTTTTATGTACTTATCAGATGAAACATAAAAGCAATGATAAAGACTGTCTTAGCACATTTTTGCTTAATGTGTATTAGTTTAATTTACAACAGTAGTCATTTTTAAGGTATTTAGGACAGAATTTTTTAAAGGTTAATAAGGATTATCAATATTTTAGAAAAACATCCGATAATAAACTGTTTTTGATGAGGACCCCTGAAGTCATTTTTTAAAGAACTGGAGCTAAAATACTGAGATATTTTACAATTCCAAAATTTGTTTGACATTGGTTTGTATTTACAAAGCCCCCAAACAACTCTCGGACATCTCTTTATCCCATGTACTTGTTGAATAAAACATCTGTCTCGTGTGCAAGGTAACGGCAATGAGAGAGCCTGTGTTTGCAGAGATGAAACTCCCTTTCCTCCACTATGCCCGGTAGAGTTTAGCCTTGATGCATTTTACACCAGCCCCAAAAACCTGCGTTGACAAGTTATCTGTGACCTGTGGTGAGAGCGGGAATGGCTGCGGTGAAAATCAATCTTCGCCTCTCCTCTCGCCTTGAATACCAGCAGAGCAAACAAACAGGTCTAAACAATACGATATATACCACATATCAATTACACTAAATGCCTCAGTATCTATACTTCACTGTCCCAGGCACACACCAGTTACAAGGCACACACGCTGCTGTAAGACGATAATGGTGCTGCATTGTTCCTCACCATCTGGAGGGCTGATAAGGCCTGCCTGTGCATAGTTGATAATGAGAACAGGCAGAGGAAAAGTGAGTGTTAAACATTTCCTTGGCCCATGAAAAAGGTTCCATTAAGTCCACTGACCCCAATTGAATATTAATGAGCTAATTAACGGATTTATTGTTATGCGCAATTTCTGGAGGGGCAGTTTTTTTCAAGTGCTATTATTTTTTCTAATTATTTTCTGTACTTTTTATAATTGAATCTTTGTAGCTGCCAGCATCCTGTTTGTGCCGTTGCAACAAGTAAAAAAAAAGCAGCTGGCATCTGTTTTTCCTTCTATTAGCTTGTTGTAACACAAACAGAAAAATGTTATTTTCGATACCAGTGTTTTTGTCATCAAGACTACTCCCTTTGCATCCATCGACGCAACATGAGTCCCAAAATATTACTCTTTAAATTCACAATCTTGCTTATCTGTTATAGAAATATACAGGACAAGTGATGTTAAGGTGTTGGATTACAAAAGTGCAATTACTTGGTTTACTGCTGACTGCATTGCATGGAGGACTTGACAAAGGTTTAAATGGGCAGTGACAGCTGGGCTTGATAGATAGCATAATCAGCTGATGTAGAGGATGCAGTGAAGCAGTCCTCAGTGGACAGCTGGAGAATACAGCCAGCCACTGAGAAAGATGGAAACCTTGGGAGGAACGACCACCAATACTTTGTTTAATGGCTACGAAAGATTTGGGTTGCAGCTTTGAGAGCCACCTGAATTAGATTGTACCCTTTATTGTGTAATTGTTGATATCCATGCTATGTACTCTGTATCATCCATTTAAGCTAAATTTTATTTTCTTAAGCTCACTTTTTTTCGCACAAATCCATTTTGAATGCTTTGAAGATAATAAACCCAGAATACATAGAGGAGTTATTGTTTATAATGCCAGGAACACACATCCCGCCACATCCTGCATCTGTGTCTGTGTTTGCGTCACGTCTACTTATTTTTTCGGCAGCCATTAAAACAGGGACGTGTGCGGTTCTCTGCTAAAATAGAAAGATAACCTGTTGACAGTCACATTGACATCATTGCAGCAACATTCACTGTAGTTTCAATATTTCGTGTTTGTCTTTCAAAATAAAACCTCTCACAAGCATGAATGTGCAAAGCATCTCTTCATTTAAAGATTTAATTGTGAAACATTTGAAGGATCTTGTGTAACAACAGACCATACTTCCATCAACCATTGATTATTCAGGGAAAATTGACTGAGCATTAAGTTATTTTACAGCAGTGTGCTGAGTTTAGATTCATATGGCTAGACAAAGAGCAAAAAAACTCAAAGAAAAAACACAATGCCATACAACAATAAAAGCAATTAAGAATAAGTTAAGAAAAAGGAAATAACTTTAACTTGGTTTTGGCTTTTACTTTCAGATAAATAACAGTCAAACCAGAGACCCAGTGTTGTTAACTAAGCTATTTTGTGTTAAAAAATAAAAAAGAATGTCTGTGGAGAGCAGTAAATTTAACAGAAACCCTATACTACCTTGCAAATACAAAACAGGCCAAATGGAGGGGGGATTTCTCAGTTTAGTTTTTTATATTTCACACTTTAGGGACAGATTTTTGTCTGAACTCAGTATGAATTAAGTGTCATAACATGACATGAATCATTGCAGGAATTATCAAAGGAAAACTCTGTGTAGAAAGACAGGGCTGGCAGAAGGAGTGCTGCAGCAGACAGACGCTGTAGAGGCTGTCTGTGTAAAAAGCCGCGAGTGAGACACAGCAGATTGGCCAGGCAGATGCACTGCAGAGGTACACGCAAGATGTGTGTCCCTCGCATAAGTCCGTTCCTATGGATGTATGTAAACGAGTAAGACAAGAGACCCCAGGACAGACCCAAGATCTGTGGAGGAGAAACTACCCCTTTTAACTATCCTGTAAATTCCTTGAAATACCCCAGCTAAAGCGAAAGTCACTTGTGAAGAAAAAGGACCTGTGATATTCTCTGATGCCTTCAGTCCTTAGCTGTATAATGTTGACTGATGCATCACTTGCTCAGTCTTAAACTGACTAGTTGCATGTGTTTGATTTTCACCTGCAATTTTACAGTGGTGAGCAGGGTTAGCAATAAGATCTATCTTCATTTTGGGGAGTAGTGAGAGATCGCAGAGAGCTAAATCTGGGGGGGGGGGGGGG
>JAQLOL010000001.1:14605177-14615685 GCA_029783665.1 Naso thynnoides
GCTTGGTTTTATGTGTAGAGACCCTAGTCATGCTACTGAAGGCGCATGGTGCTATTTTGAGCAGTATTAGTTGTTAACAGAGCTGGTTTTGTAAGTGTGTGCGCACTGCCCCATTGCGATGCATGTAGCCGTTTTTGGGCTGTAACTTTGCTCCGGTCAAACCTGATACAGGTTGATGAGCGAAAAAAACTCTCTGGAGGTCTTATTTGATGAGTGCCCATTCAGAGAAAGACCCTGGGATCATTTTTCACCAGATTATTCCTTTAAAATGACAGAAAATGTTTTGTTTATTTGTTTAAGTGAATGATTAAACACAACTTGAAAGAATTTTGTTTGCTCTCTTTTTAAACAAAGTATAAATTATGTCGCTGGTACATCTGCGTCGTGCACCTCAATTACTACCATACCCAGGAGGATAGCGTAACCTTACAATTTATGCAATGCTGTGTACCTTTTGGCTTCTACTTTTATGTTGGACCAATTCTTATTTATTTCTGAGCCAGCAGCATTCACTGCTTCTTCCCCATGTTGCCACTCTAAAGCCTTTTTGCCGTTTGTAATGCCCACACTGTGTCCACCTAACTGTATCTTTCTTTTTATTTCACATATGTTGAAATTTCTTCTTTTAGTCTTTATGTCAGAATTTGCCATCACTGTCTTCATGCAGTCAAAATGAATTAATAATTAGGGGCATTTAAGGGCGAGAAACTTGCTATTATCAAATTTTGAGTTGATTGTGATTAATAAAGGGAGACCATTGTAGGACGAGCATGCACACTGTGTTATAAATCAGAATATTTTTTGGTGCAAGAATTTTCTGTGTTTTGACATAAATCCTACAGATAGTTTTTAAAATGAGGCCCCTAGAAACTAAAGCTATCCCAGAGCTGGAAACAGTATCTCTGTTTAAAAGCAATGAATAAAAAGCTACAGGAACCAGTCTGATAACCATTTTGATAACACTAATGTAATTATTATTACATTTTGCTGTCACATGCTTGCGTAATTCTGTTTATGGCTGAAATTTAATTCCAGCTTAATAAAACCATCAATTTCTTTTGGTTACTCTACCAATATAACGTAGAGTAAGGAACTCATTTTGCTGTTGTATGGAAATTTTGTCTCATTACAATAATTTTGCCTGATCCACTCGGCAGCCAATATTAAGAGTAAGGCCCTACAGTCATAGACTGGATTATTATGCTATACATCACAAAGTGCATTAGGCTCATAAAACCTGTCAACAATAAGGTTGGAAAGTTTGTGCCCATGGCCCAGCAGGTTAATATACTGTCTTTCCTCCAAAGACTGACTAGAAGTTTCCTAGCTATATTGCGGCTGTACAGAAACCAATTTTCTACTAGGTGGGAATTCCAGATTCAATACAGCCCCCCCTTTACCCACAACACTTATCCTTAATCGACATGTTTCCCATCAAGTGAGCTTGATATTCTGTCATTTTTGTACAGAATATTTGGTTGTTCTATGTGTAGGGTTGAAATCTACTAGATTCTATGGACAATTAAGCAAACCTCATGAGAGAAAACAGCCCTTTTGTAACTTGAGATTTTTTCATAAGCATACTGAAAGTGAGTGAAATTAAATCAATTCCAGGCACAGCAATGTTTTGTCTTCATAAGGCAAAGACGAAGGTTCCCTGAACCTCACAGACTCCCTGAGAAGACTTTGTACCCTGCAGTTCATGCTATACTGTTGATTAAATTGGCCTTTTTAATCCTTTCCCACACCAAACCAAATGTATGTTTAAGAACACTTGAAAGACATTCTGCATTTAAATCATTGCATGAACGAATGCAGCCCAACATTCCAATAATTCACTTTCACTTGAACTACATAATTTTAGTGGTGAAAGCAACTGCTTATTGCAGTTTTTGGACATGTATAAGGAATATGCATTCCATTTGCTTTTAACTGACATCTCTTGATAGAAACCATGATTGCCCTCATGGCTGGCTAGTGAGTTGTACTCGCACTTACAAAGGACCAAAGTGGGGACAAAGATCAAACAACGGCGCATGGTAATTGTTTTGCAAACTGCACATCAGTGTGAGTGTGTGGTGCTGAAAGAGCCTTCTTTGCACGGCGCTCTAAGGCGTCAAATGCAGTTCTGAAATAGCTTGATGCTTCTTGAAGAGGGTAATCTTTTGTAACAATCAATTACAATACATTTCCCCCTCTGTCTAGGCACTAATAGCTCCTGTCTGTGCACATGGTGAGGCATGTCGAGTAAATATACACTGTTTTCCTTTTAAATGTCTTATAATATGCATGGGAAACACAGAAACACACTATGATAGAGGGGTTGAGCATCAAAGCTGGAGAAGCAATTCAGCCGAGTTTCTCAGTCAAAGAAATGAGAATGGAGCAGTTTGTGGCTTTCCTCCCATTAGCCAGATTGAATTACTGTGTTTTACTTTTAAGGGCCATCTGTTCTGGTTTAAGTCATATTTCTAAATCTGTCATGTTGTGTGGTATGTGTATGTGTGGAGAACGCTTCTTTGATGGGTGGGAACAGTTATTTTCTGAAAATAAAATGATGTGCAAAGCCTATTGTGACATCTGTGCATGGAAATTCTGTTGTAGTTTGCAGACTTTTTAAGGAAGGTTCATGTTTTATTGCCTGGCATCAGTTGCATGGTAATATGACTGTTTTGACAACTAAGTACAGTCAACAAAATAATTATGAAGAAAGTTAATTTAAGACCCCCATGACATTGAAATCACTTGGTAGCGTAACACAAGACACAAGGTCTGTCCATTTTTGTCAGATTCAGAGGCTCACACACACAGATACAATATAAAGATAGAGAAAAAGAGACTTCAGTGTGTTAAGACCGATAAAGAGATGGAATGATGAGTGAGTTCACTCAAACGCCGTAGTGTAAGAAGTGTCATATTGAAGTGCACTTTGAAAAGATTATTCAACTGTCAGACAGTATCAGAAAGAACTGAGAGATCTGACTTTGGTTTATAGTCAGTTACTTACTTTCTTAATTCATAAGGACTGCTTCTTTTGTTTAACCAGGCCTTTCAGTGCTTTCACTAGACAACTGTCAGCTTTGCATGGAAGCACACAATTGACCATTTGCTAAACCCCTCCCCCTGAGATTGATTTTCCAATAATAGCTTAACAACCGTAACTAGGCAGAGCAGGCCTGTCAAGCTTTGGGTTTCTGCACATGTTGATGCTGTGAACATAAGGAGGGATGGAAGGAAGAACGAATGAAAGAAGGGTGTGAGCAGAGTACTGTGGGTACTTTGTGAACTTTGTTTACAAAGTTAGTGTCTCTTTTTTTTTTTTACCTTTCCAAAACAAAAATTTATGTTCAAAAAATGGATTAGAGCATTTTCTGAGCTCAAGTTAGCATGTTCAGCTAATTGGTATACTACATACAGTAGTATGCTAACCAAGTGTTAACTTAAAGGCTACAAGACACATTTATACATTAATATATGATTTTACAAATAACATCAAAAAAATAAAACACACTTACAATTTTTTGTAAAATTTTGTATGTTTAGTGACTTCGCTGTGTTCCATTTTTGCATACTTTTTGTGCTGCGCTTGGAGGACTGGAGGTCCAGAGGTGTGTTGGCGAGACGAGACATAGGGATTACTCTTTCTGTGTGTGTTTTCAATCAATCCCATTACTTCGGGCAGGTCAGGTGGAAAATGTTTCTAGTTTTTAACCAATCAAAATTGCATTATGCTGGTCAGGTGAGAAATGTTAAAGTTTTAAGCGCAGGAAATGTTAATGTTTTTAACCAATTATATCGAGTTGGCTGGGTGCAGCCTATTAGCTTTTTTACCTTGGAAAAATGGAGGCTGGATGTTGATGGAGTGAATTCATGTAGCTTTTTACCTACAAGGAGCTCTATAGCTCACTCTCTTAGTTGGTTGGTTCACTGAAATGCAGTGCAGGCGACACAGCTGTTAGTAAGTTTACACAGTCAGTGTTGTGTCGAATTCTGTTTCCCTGTCGTGAAGGTGGCTCTTTATGGATGAGACAGAATTCGACACAACACAGAGGATTTTTGTGGGGGACACATATCTGGTGTCAGCCTTCGTTCATTTTACTTTAAGTTTCTACTGCATATGCTCCTAGAAAGTATAAACTGTTGTGTGCAGTCTATACATACAGTTAGGATGTACATCTTTGCCATTCCATTGAGCCTAACAATTTGGTCTTCTTGCTCATGCACCCATCACAGTCCATAATGCAAAATTTGAAACATAAAAGAAAAGAATGTGGTTTGGAATGCGGCTGTTGCCCCTGTTTGAATCCACTCCTCTGCAGCTGAGTCTATACGTAACTTCTACTTTGCAAAGGATTGTTGGTCATGGGAGACAGAAAAGTTTTGCTGGCTTGCTTACTGTAAAATATGACCAGAAGCAGGTGGTCATCTTGGTGTTTCTTGCAAACTACATATGAAATACTATTTATTGGCACTCACGAAAGTTGAGTTGAGTTGAGACAGACCACTTTACACTGCTGCAACTTTCCCTGCAACCGTTTTTTCTTGTGAATCTTTGGTGCAAACTGGACTTAAAAGAGGGAAATAAAACACAAGCCAGAGCAAAAACAGGGAGGGGAGGGTGCAGCTGAGTTGCTGCATAAAGCTTTGTTTATGGTCGCCGCAGTGTTCCCTGCGCATGCCAAAGGTGACACCATCGTGCTTGCCTAGGTGTTAATGGTCAGCACGTCAAGCATTGCAGTATTATCCAAAATGTCAGAGGATGTTCTAACAAAATAGTCCGTAAAAAAGTGTATGAGACAAACATCATCCATATCCATCATGGCTACACTGTATACACAACAGCTATACCCTTACAGCCATTGTAAATTATATACCTGCAGGAATGACACTGGGGTGAATTCTCATTCTATACTTTTAACCTGTTATTTTACAAATGGCTATAATAATAAAATGTAGACTAAGTTTAAGAATTCGTCATTTGGACATGGTCGTTAGGATAGGCTGTTTGAATGAGTTTTTGTTTGTTTGTGAAGAAAGACACAATATATGCAAAACAGAAGCTGCATGTTTGAGCACATGGTCATGAGTCTCTTGGGGATTTCCTCTCCCCCTGAAACTGCTTCAACCCACGCGCGGAGTTACAAAAATTCAGAGGCATACCCCGCAAAACAGCGCGGCCTTCACCGTCACTTTTGGTGAACGCACCCTTGCGCGTGGAAGATTACGGTGACCATAAACCTAGGTTAAGAAGTCTGATGCTATAACTAGTTGATTTCCAAATGTTGCCTACCTTAGCTTTAATTAGTTTGGTAGCGTTGGTGTGGGAACGCACCATCTGTCCTCCACTCTATTTGATCTGAGGAAGTTTACCCAGCAGTGGTAAATCTATCACCGTCATCATTGTATACTGCACTTGTACCATGCAAGAATGGAAAGCTGGATGGCTGCAGAGTTTAGTGAACAGTCAGTTATCAGCAGGTCTTGTAATCCTGTCACAAGTCATTTACAAGCAAAAGAAAAATTAAAAAACCCTACAAAGCTCTTATCAAAAGTTTTTGTCTTTTGTTAGATCAAATGTTTTCAGATACCAAAAGATTCAGCAATTCAGAAATTTTACTCTACGCTGGTGATAAAGGCTAATTTAGGACACCAAACGAGCTCATACTTTAATTAGTGCTCTCAGGCATACATTTCGGTCGTGTCATATTCTTTTGTCTTTCTGAGTTGAAACGCTGACACGATCCTTTAGAATTCAGGCCTGGAAGAGCCTCTAAAATGTCAGTGATCCACTGTGCCGTTGCAAAGATGGAGGTGCATGACTTTAGGGAACAAACCGTTTCCCTGCCAGCAGAAAGACTCTCAAGAACAACCTCTTCGCAGCCCAACAGGCCTTGCACTGTCACTGAGTCCCACGATTGAATTGAATGGTCCACAGATTACTCAATTATTTCTATATACCAGCCTTCCATGGCAGACTAAAGGCCTATTATTGGAGGGACTGAGACCACAGGAACTTATTACATGTGTGACCTTTTAAAGCCTTTCACAGTGATGGATCTCAGGTGAGAATTTACTGGAATCAATTTTTATCTGAAAGCTCGATGCTTGCTCACCGGCCCAGCCCTGTGTGAAACATTCACTTTTTAAAAAAACAAAAAGAGGGAAAGGAGAGAGAGAGACAGCCCCTTGACTACTGGAAATGGGCAACATTTTAAAGCACCCCAAATGCCTTTGTGTCCTTTCCTACCAAATTAAAGAGACTTTGAAATGGAGGGCTGCAGGAAGTGCTCGAGTATTGTGCTTAATCAAGGTAGAAATACAAAGACAGAGCCAGTTCCCCAAAGGTTCACATCAAAAGGTGCATCCCACTTTGTGAGCTATTTAATCAGTTAAAACACAGATGGCAGGCTGGCGCAATTAATTAATCATATATGAGGCATCCTGTACCTGCTAGCAGAAAGTATGTCAGTGCTACAGAGATCTCATTTGGATTTCATTGTAACTATGTGCCTCCAAAATAATTTCTAGCTATGAATATGACTGGCTCTAGAATTTATGCTGGACATAATGTTCTGAATATGAACTGCTTTTCTCTTCCCTACCTTAGACCTACAACATGACCTACAACCAATCAAAACAATGAAGTGTGTGATGTAGTGCTGAGCTTGATGTAGCCTCCTGGACAGAACTTCAGACTGGACTTCAACCAAACATAGTTCAGAAACATTTGACATTTAACTCTTTAAACCTGGACCAGTAATACTGACAACAGAGACTGACCCTGCGTTCTAGTACCCATATAACCTTTCTACTGTGTATGCCAAAAGTACCAGGATGTCCTACTACATCCGGTCAAATTTAGCATTATACAAACGAGCTCAGTGGAAAATATGTCCCATATGTCACAGTGTGTCACTTGAATTTAAACAAAGCTGGGAGAGCGCAACCTTTTGACAGCTGATTTGACAGATTGACAAGTGCTGCAATGACTCTGCATTTAAGTGTAAGTACTACATAAGTTTTGCCTCTACTATGTACAGTTAATATATTAATACACTATTGCTGCACAAAGCCAAAGCCAAAGGATAAATGAGTGATAGCTCAGCGAAAGACATTTTGCTGTATGATATTGTTAAACGCTCCAAATGGCATACTTTCAGTGCATTCCAAATTACATACCTTTCATTTGTGCACCAAAATGTCACACTTAAACTGCGTTCAGACTGAACGCAATGAAGTGATGTTTATTGCAAGAAATGCTAGTATTGTGTTGCCTGATTATAATTGGATCATATTTTAGATCATCGCTTCAATTGCGTCATTTGCGCGATGGACACAGTAGAGGTGGGATACCCGACTGATGTCCGACAGGACCCCTCAGGTACCCACGGGCTGGGCCGGGTTGGGCTAGTGTTTTAAAAGTGACGGTCAGAACCGGTTTGGGTTTGGTGACCCACTTTCTGTGTGTTTTTTTTACTTTTTTACCCGTTCAGAGCTGGGATTTCTGTTTTTCCAATTCATCTGATGGCACCTGAATGCACCGCAGCCTTCTTAGCGACGTGATTGGTTGGCTGGACTGCCAGAAATCGCACTTCTGCTGTGAGCTTGTGTGGGGCTGTGTGTATGAGGAATCAAATGTTAAGGACGCTTATTTTCATATCAGAAACGATTTGTTTTTTTAGTTTATGGCAAGCATGGCAGTATTATCTGTTGCTGTATGATGTGCTTCTGCTTATATAAGTCAGGCTGACGGTTGGGTCGGTAAGAGTTTTGGAAATGACGGTCGGTCGTCGGTCTGGTTCAGTCAGAACCAACATAGGTTTGGAAGGGTATCGGGCTGAGAATCTCAGAATCTCGGCCCGATCCCACCTCTAGTACTCAGGGGACTGGCCACTTTCTGTCATTGGTTACGGCCGATACAACCATGTTTGCTGCACTTAATCAGTTGTGGAGTTCATAGACAGGTTGGAAAAGTTAACAACTTTGTGTCTGGTTAATGAAGTCATCTGGAGCCTGTTAAGTTGTGTTGCACACCTCCGTGTCAACCACAGTTAGTGTTAGCTAGTAGTGTCCGGAGCAAGGGGGGGGGCTTGCCGTTTTCTATCATTAATTATGTGTGATGTTATCATCATTTCTGCACAGTATCAGTCGTGGAGGTTCGAGAAAGGTTGGAAAACTTATCGATGCCGTGTCTGTGTTCATAAGATAATCCTGTGGTGTATAAAGTTGTGCTGTAAGAGCTCCATGGTATTCACACATGGAAGTACAGTAGTTGTTTCAGTCGCCATGTCTGATTCAGTGTCTGTTTGGTAAATTCCAGCAGCGTTTGTGCCATCAAGACGTCAATGACATTGGGAAAATCTGAGTACTGATTGGCTTTCATGGCACAACGTTACGTGATGTCGCCTGTGAAGTTCAATATTTTTAACTTTGAGTGATAAGGTGATGAAGGCAATGCAGGTGATGGATGCCACATTACGTATCGCGTGTATTGTGAGATTCGTGTTGCCTGAAAGTGACATCCATTCTAATCGCATCTTTATCATTGACTTTGTACGTGATCTTGTGGCGTTTATTGTGTTTATCGCTCTCTGTCTGAATGCAGCTGAAACAGATATTGGAGCATCAGAGTCAAATTTCAAGGGTGCACTATCATGATGAAGTAGTATGTTCCAATTGTATGCATACTGCCTGCAATACTATGTACTTTATGAGGGCCGCTGCAGTATGTTCTACAAGTAAAAAGCAAAAGTATGTGATTTGGAACACAGTCTGAGAGAACCACTGGGGGCACGTGTACACTAAGTTAGCTTTAACTTTAAATTCATTGTACATATTTTTCAAAAGCACATTGTACTGCATTGTACACAGTAATGGAAGTGTGAAAAGGACCATGAGGCCTGTTAATCCTCAAGTGTGAGCTCAAGGTTTGTGCATTTTTGAAGTGCAGTTATGGATAAATTAAACTTATATTCCAGTTGTAAAATGAATGAACGGTTGCTATCTTCACTTGCTACCAGAATACAAAGCTAAACTATTTACTGCCTACATATAGCACAAACTACTACAAACTTTCCTTTTTGTCTCACTCTGTGTCACTTACATTCACACACTTATACATACAAATATACAACCCAGTGTAGAGGGTAGACTTTATGATCTCTCAGCTTTTTGACATTTTCTTTTCTTTTTTTTTCTTTTTGGATACTTCATACGTAAAGTATTCTCACCTAATGCTGTAGTGTGCATTCTTGGAGCACTATGAGACTGCATCTAAACAGAGAGATAATCAAAAATAATATACTGTATACATCCTCTCTGGATCATCCACACTCAACAAGGTGATGCGCTTTCTCTCTCCCCATTCTTTACGAGAGGAGAAAATTGCACATGTAATAAAATCCAATTTTGTATTTCATTCTGAGAACTACAATAAACACAAAACAAGCAGTAAATAAGCTTTTCAAAAAGCTGATTACCAAAGCAATTTATTGCCAAGTCCAGGACTGTGTTAAAGCAGAGCACCGCTGGAAAGTGGAGGGGCCCACATACCAAATCTTCTCTGCCTCAAGCTCTTTGCTTTCCGTGTTATTAGCTGGGCTGCTTGGTGAGGAGCCAATCTGATCAACTTATTTTACTATATAATGCTCCAGCTCCCTCTGAAAGCTGTAAAGAAAGGATTGTGATTGAGGTCATCCTTGCATCCATCATGGTGATAAACGCCGCTACGTATATTACCAAGGCCTTTTCTCACTGTTTGGGTTTGTGTTTGGTACAACAGCCATAGAACCTTTGTTCCTCGTCAGGGTTTAGACGGTACTGGATTGGATCGCTACATTATAATGAAGGCCTATGCTTTGTCCTCACCTTCAGATGAAAATGCTAATAGGACAGTGTCTCTGCTATCAAACACTCATCAAGTATCCTGTGAGCAAAATCCAGATAGTGCCAAAGAATTGCCTTTTCTTCAAATTAGGGTTAGTTACTGTCCTCGTTTTAGTTAGTTGTTCATCAATTAAACACAGTAGTAATATTTTTACTGCAGCATTGTAATGTAGGTATCTTAAATTAGCTCAAACTTAAGATAGGGATTGAAGAGTGAGCAAAAAATATAAAGTCTGCATAATATTTTTGAATTTAAATTGAGGCAGTGATGGCACAGGGAAAATGCTATGTGGGGATTATTCACAGTTATATAATGTGAGGAAGAAAACCAGGCGCTTCTCATTTTGGTCACTTATCCCTCATTGTAAAGGTCTGTATATTTCATTGCTGGTGCAGCAGCTTAGGGGATACATTTCAAAGCAGCAAATAAAAATTGGCTAAACTTCCAAAATTAGCACTTCAAAGTCAAACATGATTCGCAGCGAGGGAAGGGGTGGAAGCAGTGTGACTGTGAAAGTGTATTTGTAAAAGCAAACTGTGTGTGTGTGTATATATGTGTGTGTGTGTGTGTGTGTGCGCGCGCGTGTGGTGGAGCTGATGTACAGAGTTCAGCATTAGGCCTT
>JAQLOL010000001.1:14615785-14645521 GCA_029783665.1 Naso thynnoides
TTGTAAAAGCAAACTGTGTGTGTGTATATATATGTGTGTGTGTGTGTGTGTGTGTGTGTGCGCGCGTGTGGTGGAGCTGATGTACAGAGTTCAGCATTAGGCCTTAGAACCAATTTCTAGGCAAATTGGTTTCATTTAAGAATGAGATCACAGAGTAAGCAGACCTCTTTCAGGGCAAGTTCATGCATCTGTAGCCATTTATTTCAGTTTTATATGCATTGCTTGGCACAGACTGTTTGTAGGTAGAATATGCATAATCTTAGCCATGGGCACCATGCTATAGTTAATGTGTTCACATTTACCTGTTATTACCATGAAGTTTAATAGTTTCTTCCATTTCATTGCATTCTGTCAAAGAGCTTCAGCAGTAATTTAGTATTTTGTTTTCCATATTCCTTCAAGCACTGTTGTGAAATCAGTGCTAATCAAAGCCACATGCAACTAATTGCCCTCTCCAGTCTCTTGCAAATAGCACAGGCAGGCCCATTAGGCATCAATGGAACATATGTTGGAGTTTTTGAGTGGGTGTGAAATTTAGTTTATTTTGAAGGGGAATAATAGTCACTTGACCACAGTTAGCATCTCTGCTCATATTTTCATTTATTTGAGATGACTGTATTCATCACACGTTGAAACATATACTACAGCTTTGTCTCTCTGTCTGTAAGGTCATAGCTGTCTATTTGAAGGACACCATAATGGCTCATGAGTAGGGGATAGATTATTCATTGAAGTGGTTGCATAATAAACATTATGCAAACAGAAAAAAACCATCATCAACTGACCTTATTGTCATCATCATAACTTTTTTTTGTCAGATGATCTGGTGTTTTTTTATTCACCTTGGTGATGGTGGTGCATGCAGATGGTGGTAGCTCTCTTAAAGGAAAACTGCACTTTTTGGTGGGTTTAGCCTATCATCCACAATCCCTATACAAGACAAGAATATAGATGCCTTTCCCTTCTCTGTGCGTTCAGTTGAGCGCTAGACTGCCGCCTCACACTGGCAGTTTTGCACATTCAATAGAAGTAGTGAGGATACACCATTAGCACCCTCTAAAGCCCCTAAAACACACCCAAATAATCTCCAACACGCTCCATCTACATGTTGTGACCTGCATATTAACTATCACTATAGACACATTGTCACTGTGGGAGCAAGTGACAAAGAACGACTCCTCTGGGCGTAGTGACTCAGTGCCTGAGTTACAGTGCCTTGGTTAAAAGTGCCGTGACCAGACACACCATACAGTCATGAATGTGGCAGTCACTGTATAGTCATAGCATGTAGATGGAGCGTTTTGGAGATTTTCGGATGTGTTTCAGGGGCTTTAGAGGGTGGTAATACTGTATCCCCGGTACTTCTACTGAATGTGCAAAACTGCCAACACGAGGCGGCTCTCTGGTGACCTACTGAAAGCACAGAGAAGGGAAAGGTATCTACATTCTTGTCTTAAATAGGGATTGTGGATGATAGGCTAAACCCCCCAAAAAGTGCAGTTTTCCTTTAAATTTCACTCATTGTTTTGAATCACCTTTTTCTATCAATATTTCTGATGTAATATTTACGATGAAAATAAACTACTCAGTGTTGAAAAAGGAAGTGTGGGGATTGGATTAAATGCAGCGGACCTTTGTCACTGCCAATAGCATCTCCTAAAGACTCCTAAAGACCAGGTGGACCAAATGTCTCTACAAGCCCCAGGGAGTGAGGGAATAGAGCTGGGATCAGAGCTAAGTTAACCCAATTTGGGCTTAAGACTATTCCCCCTGCTCTGTTTTCATATGGCTAATATCCAATCATAAGAATATGAAATGGATGAAATAAGACTCAGGCTTCCTCTGTTTTGTCCACATCTGTACAGAGATGTGCCTCCCCCCTCAAAACATCCCAGATCAAGCTATCGCTCTTGATGGGCAGACCTTGTTCAGCTCTCCCTTGTCTCTGTTGCCGATTCACTATCAGCTGATAAAGACGATCGAACCAGTGATAAAAGGACAGGTGAAGCTACAGCAGCTCCACCAGACTGGCACATTCTTGAAGATGATGCCACTCAGGAGAACCACATCGATTTGGGGAACAGACATCAACAATGACATCATACTTCAGCAAATGTTTTAATGATGTGGTGATCACAACCCGACAGAATGCACGAATGAAGAGGTGAGGGTTCTATCCAAAGCCATAAAAGCTTATTTTTGGTCATGTGACAAAGAAGTTTATAACGCCAGCAGAGCGAGACGAAAAGCTGGCATCAAGAAAGGATACTGAGGACATCTGTAAAGACTGGAGAGACCTCAACACCAACATCATCCGGAAAATCATTAGCAATAAAAGCAGGAGCGCCCCCATCATGTGTGAGGCCACACTGGCAGATGAGCTTAACTTGTGCTTATGCTGGCTTTGATCTCCTCAACAGAGTCCCCAACAAAGAGTCAGCTGTTGTCTACAGCTGTAGTCTACAGATATTGACAGTGGCCAGTATCCACAGCTATCCACAGGATGTAAGAAGAATCCTGCTGAGAGTGAACATGAGCAAAGCTGCTGAGCCTGATAACACGACTGACTGTGTACAACAGACATGTGCCAATCAGCCAGAGGTTGTTATGACTGAATTTTTTAGAATATCTCTGTCACAGGAAAGTTCCAAATTCAAGACCAACATGCCTCAAAAGTTGGCAATGTCTAGTCTAAACTACTATGTCCTTGTGGCAGTGCTTTAAAAATATGTTCTCCAGCACATCAAAAAGCCAGACTGGATCAGAACAAACAAATCCACAAAAGATTCCATCTCCAATTCCCACCACTCAGTCTTCACTACTATATGAAATTACCGAAGATTTTGGGCATATCACCCACCCCTACCTTAACAGGAATCTGGCCATAATGATAAATAAGCAGTTTAGTTGCCTAACTTTATCTCAACCATTGGCCATAACCTTAAAGGTGTAGTTCATTTTTTGTTGTGGGTTTGTATGAGGCACTTATGCCTAGTCAGTGTCATACCTGCAGTAGATATCGGTCAGCTTGCCCTCTGTTTAGAGAAGCAGCGTGATTCACCAACAAGACACAAAGCATAGTTTTGCTGTAAATGGTTCCAACAGCAACATGTCTTGATGTCACCTGAAGTTTACATGTCCCTTTATGTGTACACTACATTTAATTTTTTTTTTTTTGTGCTTCAAATTGCCGTGAAACAGTCTTTTCTTTTGAAAGTACTGCAGGTACAACTGTGGTTGTGGGTAGGAATACAGACATTGTGCCGTTGAGGGAATATAATACCAAAGGAAACAACTGTCTGATTGATATGTAAAGTGCCAGAAATTTTAAACATGTAGCATACATACAAAGGGACATACTTACTTTAGTTGGGTAGTCTTGTTGGTGGCTGAGAGCCGTGCCACTGTTGGCACCATTTACAGCAAAAATAACCAAAACCCTGGCACTCTGAGAAAAAACTGAAGCATTTTTTGTGGGCACAATACAATAAAATACCACAGTTATTTTCTGGAGTTTTTGTTATTTTTGATTACAACTTCTTCTGTGCACCCAGTGTATATTTTCAAAGTTTGGAGACGTGCAACCTGCTATATTTTTCTTTACCATTTACGGCAATACTATGACCCCTTTATTATTTTCTTTACCTTACGCATTTGTATTTGCAGTGTGCAAATATTATAACAAATATATTCGCATTGAGTTCTACAAATAGTTGTCCTTTATAAAATGCATAATTGTTGACTCAATGTTCTGTCTACTGATGGAGTTATGTCATAAAGGCCCTGTTCGGGCACATCATGTTAACATTATTGTCATGCTTTTTTCACTTGGACAGAATGTGATTGTTTGACTTACAAAGGAGGGACATTTGTTATCCACAAATTCTCTGTCCTCTAAAGAAAACTGTGAATTTGCTCAATGGAAACGATTGTCCAGAGCTGTAATGTGGCTAGTGATTAGAATTTCCCACATAGCAATAACAAAGCTGTTTCCTTTCCAAGAGTTGGACACCGTACCATTTTCGAAAATACACTGGCAGGAGGTTACTTTGAATATTACCTGAAGTAATCAAAATGCATGGCCAACTATCAGTTCCTTCTTCCAAAAAACTCTCATCCATAAAATTAAATTCAGGATAATTAGAACTCTTGCAGTGTTGGTGCATCCAGAATGAAACACAGAATCACTAGTTTTACTTATCTGCTTCCTCGTGCTTTTTATTTTTTGTACCCCCTCATGACCATGGCGCGCTCTGCTGATGGCTGTCCCTCTGTCTATATGAATGTCTGTCAAGAGAAATTATAGAGTACATCACATGAATTGAGGCAGATAATGAGCAAGAGGGAAGGGCACTTTTTAACACCCCCGCCGTGTGCAACATATGACTCAAGCCAAGCTAATTAAGCAGATGCCATAATGCAGTAATCAGGAACACAGAGGAGGTTGGAGAATTCACAAACTTGAGTCATAACAGCACAACATTTGGTGCTTAAGAACTTCTCCACCACCACAAGCAGATGGGAATGCCAAGCTGCAGTGCATGTGTATTTATGTGTGTGAGCATGTTCGTGTGTGTCTCATGTTTTGTAATTCTGGGGCGAGTGTGTGTGCATCTCAATATCATTTGAGCGTGCATGTCTGTTAGTTAGCTTATTCTTTATGCGCATGTCTTTTATTAGATGGTTCGTATTCGTATCCAAATGTGTTTGCGTGCATGTATATAAGCCTGTGGATGTGCGCACACACATACACACACGCACAAACACTTTTTATCTGTATGTACTTGTGAATTTACAGCTGAGAACAGTATTACCTGGTGAGGTGTTTTCCTCATTATTTTCCCCCGAAAATGAGCAATCAGCCATATTGCATGGAGCCTGATTGTTTCCCTCTGTAAATCAATCCAGGAATTGCAATTAAAATGTTCTCTTATGTGGTATAATTGATGTCTGCCTAATCCTTTATTTGCACACCTGCCGGTGAGTCTGAATTTTTAATGAATTTCTAATTAATGCTCTTTGTACACTTGATTTATGTGTTAGCAAATTATGTTGCTTTTCTTTGTCCTGCTAGTAGAAGGTGTCTACATAATGTCATGCATGGGTTTAAAGCTGAAGTTTGCCCGCTTTCACCAAAAAGGAAGACGAGTACTGTGTTGAATTATAAAATATTCCTCAGCAGTGGGGGTCAGACAAATGAATGGTTTCTGACTTTTCTGTACTAACATTCAGCATGCTGTATATTCCCTCTGAACCTGTGTAATCTGTAACTCCTCGACCTTGCCTCTTTTATTATAATTGTACTGCTGTATTTGGGGCTCTTGCATCATACATACACCAACTGCAAGCTGATTTATTGAGCATTTACACGCAGTCACGATGTACAGCGTGTGTTTTTTAGCATGTTTGATCTAATCCTCCAGCAATGATTTGATCTTTGAGGCCTACATTACACACATGGAGCACTGGTGAGAGAAGAGTATCATACATTCCCAGGCACTTTACAGCATCACTTTAAATCAAAGCCAGCGACGTAAGATGACCAACTGCGTGTCTATTTGGTTTTCAGGGTCCAACATGTCACCCTGAGGTCTAGTAGCGTGTGACGTCATGTGAGATTAAAGGCCGCCGCTCAGACTGATGTACGGCATGTTATGAACTTGAATAAAATGGATATGATCTACAAGCTGATGTTTTTTTTAAGCCCCATCATCCTTTCTGCTCAGTTCTTCAGTGGAAAAATATTTTTCTCTTAAATAATGTTTGTTCTCTAATTAGATGCCATTGTTTCATCGTGTTAAAACATAGCTGTGCAATAACATGACAGCAGTACTGATATTAATCATTTAAAACTAATTTAAATTGACCAAAATGGCCTAAAAAGCTAATAATCCAGGCTTTTTTCAAATGAAAGTGTAAAAATTCACTCTACTTCCTCTTCGGTTATGATTATTTTCTGCTTTTCTCTTTTTAAATCATTGCAAACGGAACATCTTTGAGTTTTAAACTGTTGATCAGACAAAACAACCAATTTGAGAACATCAGCTTGGGCTCTTGTGATGACTGATTGGATGGCCAGTTTTCCTAAACACTGAACAATTAATCAGGTAATTGTGAATTTAATCGGAGGATTAATCAATTCTGAAAATAATTATTAGTTTCAGCCCTATAAAAACCTTATAATTAGAATGGGCTGAGCCTGTTATGACCCGAAACCAAAGTAAACTAAATTTCCAGCAGAATAATTTAAATTAGAGCCAGTCATGCAACATACTTGTGCCACTCTGCTGAGATGAACTTTTCAAATCAACAAATAATTTCAAAGAAATTTCAGGATGCATAAACCAGTACAACACCAGTGGTATCTAATTTATATATAAAATAGTTTTTCAACTCAATCATGTTTTTAAAGCAAATTACTTTTAAAACATTCTTAACCACCATTATTTTTCTATTTCACTGATATTCTTTTACAGATCAAGTGTCTTAACTTGATAAATCCACATAACTACATGTGATAAGAAAAGTCACTGACATGAATTGTTGCTTGAAGGATCAACTGACTGTTCCATCGCCCCACCAGAGTTATGTTGTTGACTGTTGGTGTGTTTATCAGATAAACAATGTCACACAACTCCATTAACAGTCTTCTGGGAAAACTACTTTTTAATACAGCGCTGCACCTCTGTCGCTGATGAGTTTGAATGAGCCCAGACTCAATGAGCATTTATTTTCTCTCTAATTTATTTGCTGTTGCATTTCATTTCCAGGCCAATTCACCCTCATAATCAGATGGCAATTAGTGAAGCATGAATCGCAGAGAGCAGCTCAGCTTAACTCACTCCCTTTCATGACACCTGCACGCTCACAACGACACAGTTTGGAGAAGCATTCTTTTATTCCAAATAAAATCTTATTTAGTTCATTTTAAACAGCATTTCTAATTCCATCAGAACTCTGTAAAATGTAATAAAACTTGTTTGGTTGCATCATGTTTTGAAGCAGAACTTCAAATATATCTTCTCTTGCAAGGCTTTTTATAGCGTTGCAGTTTCTAGAGACATGATTACATACTTTATCAGCTTGTGGGCCGACCTCCGACAAATCCAACAACTTTGGCTTTTTTGGTACGAGAGAAAAAAACTCACTATGAACATTTAAGAATCTTTAATTCACACTAGTAATAAAATTGCATTACATTTCATAAAATAAATGTTCCAGTTTATATATACAGAGAAAACAGACTGTACATACCCTCCAATGAACCATTTCTAAAAGAAAAAACAAAACAAACCGGAAACAAATTTCACAAAACATACAAGCAATACAGTGCTCAGCTAAGCAGGCACAACTGTACATCAAAATTTGTAACTGCTCAGTGTTGGGGTGTGGGAGGGGCAAAAAGTTGAACATTTACAATAGAGTCCTTAGGGACTGATAAAGGGGTCTTAAAAAGTATTGCAGGCAAGCAGACAGACGCTTGTCTTTTTCCAAGTGCAGCAGAACATCCATCTTGTGTGTAAAGTGTGGAGCCGATTTTTTTTTTTTTTTTTTTGCTGCCACGAGGTTCCAACTATTGAACCTGTGTCTCGAAGCTCCCATTCAGCTGGCCCTCCTCATAGTCCATTTGACACAAAATCATGTTGTTTTTTAGGAAAAACTTGTCCCCCACGCAAAACCTGTTGACAGAGAAAACAAACGAACAAAGGCAAAACTGCTGTTAAAAACACAAAGACGATTACTGTTGGCATTATGAGAAAAGAGGCGTGGGTGTGTGATGACTGGCTGACTCTCTGCTCTGCTTTGGCACTGAAAATGTCGCATTTAAGATCAGCAGGCAACGGCGATTCTGTTTGATGGCATACATTCTGGTTAGAGGTGTTGTACCTGACAAGCGCTGACACTGTGACTCGTCAGATTCAAAGCCCGTTTTGATGGTCATCATAAATGCGTGGCTTCAAATAAAAGTAGATTAAAACGCTATCATTTCAAAGCAAGCAGACACGAACAGTGGCACCCAATGAAAGGCAGGTCAGCTCTCATCAGCCTGGCAAAAAGGCGCTGGCACCGCAAGAGTTTCCAAGGAAACTCTGCTACAGGGTTAGCTTTTAACACACCAGTTTGGTTCCAGTGCTCGATAATTTTTTTTCCTCTAAAGTCTAAGAGTCAACTGAAGAGGGAAAATAACGTAGCAGCTTGCCTTACTGATGTTCTCTATGCTGCTGTTTGTTTGTGTGACACAGTGGAGATAGCTCCATAATGTGAGTGAAGGGGAGAGAAAATAAGAGTATAACCAAGCATAGCTTGGCTTTAGTAATGAGCCAGGCTGGTTAAACAGCCATGGCAATAGTGTGCCAGATGAGACCTGGCTTCATGTCTGCCAGCTGAGAAGAGAGACTGCAGTCATAATTCCCTTACAGCAGGTGTTCACTATGGTAACTGAATCTGGCCTGCAGAAGGTTAATGGGCTTGTGCTGTGTGGAGGAACAGGGTCACAGCACCCCTGACAAGCATGCAAAGGGCGTTCTGCTCCCAGAGTGGTGCCATTACTGACAGTGTATTAATGGGAAAAAGCAATATTTGGGTATGTCATATTCTATGTGGATCTCACCATAGGCTTTGTGCTCACCCCAATTTCATAATAGCTGCTATCATTAAGGATACACCATTTCACACATGTGTAGGTCTGTTCTCCCTTATGCAGCAACACATGGAGGACTTTATTTTTGTAGCTCCTTGACAAATAAGAAGAAGAGTCAATTTTACATCCCTGTGGCTTAAAAGGCTTCCAGATCCAGCCCCAAACAAGGACAAACTGCTGGCAGTGTGCCACAATAGGAAATAATTAGCTGAGTGTTATAAATACAATACAGGGACCTTATTCTTACAACACAGGAAGACAATTCGCAATTTTTTTTCCACACTGGTTCAATGGTCTGTAATAAAATAATAAGACAGAAAAACTGCACTGCACAGTACCTCGGCAGCTTCTAATATCCAAGCTATTGGCTATTTTAACACTCCATTCATGTGTTTTTTTAAAAGGGCGATGTTGTTGTGCAGTTATGATCCCCATTCTTACCTCTGGTTACAAAGCTGACAGGCAAAACAGTCCAAATGGTAAACATTATCTCTGGCTCTCATCACCATTTCAAAGGCTGGGATCAGTTTACTGCAGGCGGCACAGTTCCCCGTTGTACCAAAGAGCCTGAAAGACAGAGGAGCACAGACAGAGATTAACCCACCTTCCCTTTACCTTGATGCAATAAAAGAGCAAACATAAACATCCTGACAGCAAGAACAATGGCAGAAAAAAAATGCTGCAATGGAAGGGAGAGGGCAAAATGGAAATTCTGTCGAATGTTAATGCACAAATCTTTCTTGGCACCCACTCGGTATTTTTTGTTAATGAGAGTCACAAACATAGATCTTAATTCTCGGCTAATGATCTAATTAAAATGATCACATGGTTTTAATCTCCTTCTTCAAAGCATTTTCCCCCTCGCACATTACAAAAGCAATAAAAACAGATCTGAAGCAAAGCATCTGAATTGTTGAAACTTTTCTTCTTTCATAACTAAAATACCTAATGAGTCTATCTCCAACCAAAGCCAGCTGGATTTTTACACGAGAGGATACGTTCTATAATGTAGTCACGAGTTCAAAAGATTTCTGTTGGAGGGATTCAGGCTCAATCCTGTCTCACTCTCTTTCTGTGTCTTCTGTTTTTCATTCTGAGAGGCGCCTGAGACAATGATGGGAGATGTAACCTTGAAGAGTTAACTAAATGTTTCACATCGAACACACTTGCTGCTCAAACCTCGCCGCTGCTTGTTTAGGCTTATTAGATAGGAGCCAAATGATAAAGGTCACAAACAGAGCAAGGAGGCACTGGTGTAGATCTCTCTTCTGCTCAAAGCAAAGGAACCTCAGATGCTTTTTTTCCCAGTCAGATTTACATTTTCATTTTCCAAACGCCTGCCCCTATGTTTAATTTGGAGATTTTGGAGCACAGATAGATTTATATATTCTGCAGGAGGAGAGGGGCCATTTCACAGCTTTGCAAGAGAGGATAAGGCAACAGCACGTTGCCAGTCCAGCAGTATTTTAAACATTTTTCCTCCTAAAACTTGTAGGGCTAAGACAGAGGAGTCATGGTTTTTATTTTCTGCCTTGTTTGTGCTGCTAACATTCAGTTGTTTTTACTTTGTTAAAGAAATGTGTTCAGCAAGCATACTTCCATTAATGAGCAACTGCCCCAAAGGAGCGAGGGACATGAAAGCAGAGGGAGAAAGGTTGTCATGTTGCATGAGACCGATTCACATGTGTTGAACACAGGAGCTGTTAAAAGTGATTACTGTTTCGGTAAATATTTCATGTTCTCATGCAGGAGGCACCTGCCACCCACCAGACACTGTATAGTACAAATAAGTTTTAACTTATTTGTAAAATAAAATCCCTGATTTTTTCATACCACATTTGATTTTCAATATTAATTGATTTTTTTTTTTTTTTTTACAAAAGACAAAGGCATTATTTCAAGTACATTGTTTTTATTTCAGTCAAATATGATTTTCCCTATCAGGAACAAAGTGCAAACCTTGCTTTAACCAAACTAAACCTTTTTTTTTTTCTCTTTTCTTTTTGAACAGAAGTTTGATCACACAAAGATGAATCCCCAAATATGGGATTAATAAAGTGCCAGCCTAACTTTCACCAAACTTCACTTATGAAAAATAAGAGCCCAGAGCTGAGAGAGAGCCGTAGGCAACCGTATTTACCCTAGTTAAAGGAAAATCGATTTTCATGATTTGCATTTTGAACATCGTCCAACCAAACTGATTCGAATTTCTAAAGAAAATCAATTTACTTCCCAGCCCTAATAGCGTCTTAGTAAGATGTTGGGCCACCACACATGCCCTGCCAAAGATTCTTTCAGCCTCTGGAACACTATTTTTTTAAAGAAATTCTTTATTTGGTGATTTGATGATGGTGGTGTAGAGCTCATGTCAATCCAAATATAATTCACATCACTTTAATACTAATCAAACCATTCAGTGACCCCTATTTGTGAGGACCTTGTCAACCTGTTTCTCCACTCGTGTTTAAGGTCTTTCCTTTGATCACCCTTCTGCAGTTTTCCCGCACTAACTGACAACCCTGGTTTCTCACACGCTGAATTGAAGGTTGAATCTTTTTCCTTTTGTTTACTTCTCACCTCAAAGTTGTCCACATTAGTTGTAACCTGCTGCCTCCCACCTCCTGTGTCATTATGACAGTCAAGTGGCAGGGTCTGCTGCAGGTTTCACCACACCTGAGCATAGTGATGTCTTTTTCTCTCCCTTAGGGAACTAAGGCTATAAAAGAGCCTAGATAACCTCGGTCACTTACAGAGTCTGACATGCACACACCTGTAACAGCACGTAGGATTATTCTAACCCATCTCCATTACACCCTGCTGAGCTGCGGACATGGTGCTGACTTGATGCACACAGGTTGTGAAAACGAATGATGGAGGGAGCACAACTCACTGCTGACACTAAGTTCTACCTTCAGTCAAAACAGTGTGTGACACCTGTGGCTACTTTTCACCCTCCAGCTACAGCACATTACATATTCTGTACAAACAAATTATGAAAATACCATGGATATAACCTCTTTTTCCTTTATTATGAAACACAAATTATACTTTTAAGCACCCCCCTCTCACAGCTACTCCTGAATGTTGCACTTTATCTTAAAATAAGAGCTATTCCGTCAGACAATTAAAATACTAAAAATTTACACTAAAAGTAAGAAAAAGTATAATTTTTCCTTTGCATGAATGACTGCTAATATAATTAAAGCTGACTATGTTTGCTTCAGTGGAAAGACACTGATCAAAGTTGCATAACATCCCTTTTTGAAAAGACATTTAGTCGACAGATTTCACAAACCAAACTAAGTGTGCCTGCCTTGTTGAGTGTACCAGTGAAAACAGCTGTAACATGTCTTCAGGAGAGGCTTGATCAAGTCTGAAAAAGTAACTCTGATGGTACAATGGGTAATCTCACCTTGGAATTGGAGACTACAAATAAAAAAAGTCATCAAGACCCTCTCTCACCCATGAACACCCACATCTTTTAAACTCCAAAACTCCTGTTTGATAACAGACAAGTACTCCTCATAAAAAGTAAACTAAACTTTTTTGAAATTCCACTTTAAGACTTTTGAGGATCTTTAGGGACCTTGAAAGGATTGCAGCAGACAATGCCACTAAGGAGTTTAGGCCCAAATATGACGCACAGTGCTGTAATGATCAAACAGACACACCGGACCGAGCCAGTTTGCATGTCATTCATGCGAGCGTCTGCAAACAATCTACAGGAGAAAAGTTAGCAGGGAATGATTATGTACTCAACTGGTTCAATGAGTTCATGAAATTTAGGTCTAAATTCTCAGTCTCAGATAAAGAGGCATAAACACAGACGGTTTCACAGGAGACACAAGAAAGACTTTAGCAGCGGGAATATCAGTTTATGTGCGACTAAACCTGTATCATAAACAAAAATTAAGCAAATAGATTATGAAACTGTCTGATACCTGAAGGGGAAACAGTAGTGAATCATCGAAATTAAATTTGACTTTAATCATTAATTAACTATAATATCACTACAGGCCACGACCAAAGTTGTCTTTGTTTTGTTCAGACATTTAGGTCGGAATTAACATCCACATGTCGACCTTCACCTGCTGTCTACTTCTCTCTCCCTCCTCAGAGTGAGTCCCTTGTGCATACATAATGTGTGTACCTATGATTTGTCTTGTCACTTCATTTCCATTTTGTTCACCATGAGGTGAAGTAAGTATAGTAGGTTTTTCTCTGATGCAGCTGAACTATTTTGTAATCAAGAATGCTATGTTATGATTTCTTTTCTGAGCTTAGCAATCCACCTCCGAACTGAGCTCATTCACGGGCAGCATGTGTCTTGTAGGCTCCGTAACCGGATGAATCCAGAGTGTTTAATGAGCTCCTGTCTTAGTATATCAGACGTTGAATGCACCCAAAATGCAGCTGCAAACTCAATGAAAAACAAAGCGCACATTTGTGCAACGCCATTTTTTCAGTAAATCTGGCCCTTAATGATTGTAAAGGCTGTCATCTTCAGAAAGGAGTTGGCAGTACGCTCGATTGGCAAGCCAAAAAAGCCCCAAAAAAAGGAGAGACAGTATTATTCTGCTATTAGCAAAGAAAGGCTTTGCACCTTTTCGGAATACAGTAGAAAAGAAGCTACAATACCGTGCCTTTGTTCTCTTAACTGACACTGGTCCATCATCGCCCTAACAGTCTTCAAATCACAGGAAATCAGCTCCCTCCATGCTAACCTGATTTCCTTATTTGTTTGGTGATTTACTATCACAGAAAGATTACTGGCATGAAAAAAAAAACAACAACATTTCAACCAAAACGTCCTCATGAAGAGCTGGAGTGTAAGAAAGTGCACTGGATTGGATGTGTCCCATTCGCACAGTTCTTCAGCCAACAACTGATGCGTCTGGGTTATAATGTGGCATCAACACGCTGCTTAATTAGGCTCCTCATGCTAAGAGGAGATTACAGCACGAGAGAACTGTTCAAACACATTACAGCCTTCTCTTCCTGCGCCTCTGAAGCTAAAAGCAACCAGAGTTTAACCACCACTGCAACGGTCTCATGAGTAACAGCTGAAGTGGAGCTGTGCATAGTAAGCAAGGAATGTTTCACTCCAAAACATGATCAAATGCAGAGGTGACGGGGTTTGATGTCAGCTGAGAGAATGCAACATATTAGCACAAAAATGAAAAAGTAAGTGACGGAAAAAGAAATTGATTAGGCATAATAAGGTCCATCTTGAAACCAACTGTATTTTAACTGACTGTAATTAAGAAGTCTTTAAGAAATCATTCATAGTGTGTTCTGTATGTATGTATGTACACACACACCCAAGAAAAATATGTTAATACCTCCAGTCTTTCTTCCTTTAAACTTGATATGCTTCACAGCACTGAAACAAAGCCTTCAAAGAACACACGTCTTGGATTACCTTTGAAGAATATTAATTCATTTCATCTACAATAGACTTTTTGTTTGAATAGACTATTTTCTGCAGAATTCCCACATATTGTTCTGACACATGTCCTGTATTGTAGGAGTGCAGTGGCTCATGCACTTCAATTTCCCTGGTCATTTGGATTAAATAAATCAATATTCTCAAAAAGAGTGTGAAATGAAAAAAAAAAAAAAATTCAACATCAACACAGGTTTTTCAGTATTTCTATTTAAATAGAGTGTGAATGGTGAGTTTCTGGGAAAATATGAGAGTATTGTTCAGAGCTGCTCATAATACATGAAGCCTGTCAGGTTTTTGTCGATCAATCGTCAGCATTGTAACAGGGTTGGAAGCAGAAAGAGTCGTCTTTTAAAATAGACGCTTCTGTGGTTTATTTCAATGGATTACAGGGTTAGAAATGCTGATTTGGATTGCTCCCCACAACCTGTGAGACATTCTGGCATTGATTTCTGAACAGGATAATGCTGTTAAAGTAAAAGCAGACTGGCTACTTATTGGATTGGAGTGTGTTTTTCTAGGAATTTCATCATTTGTGTTCAGATATTATATGACCCCTTTTATAGAGCATAATAGTAGGGTTGCAGCTATAGTGGCGTAGTGAAATAGGACAATTATAATTTCACAGAGCCAGAGGTGACTTCCAATGTCTTCAACCAAACAGCTAGCCAGTTTATTTATATGGGCAGCTGTAATCGCAGAATATACTTTAAGACTTAATTTGTGATTATAATAATTGCTGTTTATTTAGTGTCCTTTTGATTATTTGACAAACTGTTTCAGCTCTAAGACTTAGTAATACTAGTATTTACCTCAGGTCTGTTCTCTAAATGTGGGCGAGCCGAAAAAGTATTTTTATTTAAAGTTATTTCCGACAAAGTCTAACTCATAAATTTTTGGTTGCTCATTCTAACGTCTGGAAATAGTATCATTTCTCATGCCAGCTCTTACATGCATTTTATGAAAACACGTATCCCTGCCTGATCCCTGCTTCCTGCAGCGTAACACAGGAGAACTGCTGCACTCTGTGCTCCTTAAAAGTGCTGTTTTCTCAGTAGGTAAAATTTTAACTTTGTGTGCCGATGTGGGTTGTTGGGAGCAGAGTCGGATAGCACAAATGTAAAGAAGTTTGGCTCTCCTTCCTCTGTTATTGAGATATTACAATAGGTCTTTAGAGAAAAGAAGGCATTCTTTAGTTCTTTTAACTTGCTGCTTTGCGAGCTTCAAACCCTTAAAGCTCCTACAGTGCCTCTCTGTATTGCTTCCCTCAGATTGGGCTGTGGCTCTTGAAGTTTTTCTACCTGTTCTCTGAGCTCTTTGAGACTTCCCAGCCTGCACGGGGGTTTGTCAGATTTCATAAAAGGGAAAGCTGTTAATGCATGCATCGCATGTTCTGACCCTCCCCAACAGTTGTGTCTTTTTGAAAGTTTAAACCTTTCTGTTTAGATCTATCTTGCCCAGAGAGGAAGAGCAACTGTTAAAGGAGGAGAGTGATTGTTTCACTTTAGCAAAGGCAGGATAGATTTGAAAAACAGTCACATACAGATGGAGCTATCATCTTCCCCCTGCTACTTCACCGGTTTGTGGATAACTTCTAATGTTCATTATCTTGAAAACGTTTTCCTCTTACAGTTAATTATACCCCATTTTGATAAGTGGACGACTATTATGTCCCTCTCTAATAAATGAAATAGAAGATTAAATGATTTCAGGCTTTAAGGTCCTGATGATCACACCATGACGAGATTGTCCACCCTCTGGTAAAGTCGTACGATTCTGAGCCCTGAACATAAAGGAAATGCCTATCTATTATTCTCGCTTATAATGAAAGAGTGCCAAGATGCTAAAAAAACTGTCTTGTTACAGTGAAGTGTATGTCAGGGGCGTTAGAAGTGTAACTCTTTGTTGCTGCAGTGGTTTAGAGGGCACAGGAGGACGCTGTTTAAGGTATGTGTGCGCTTTAGTGTTTGTGTGTGTGTGTTGAAGTGTAAGATTCAAGAAAGCGTGAGTGCATTCAATAAGTTGCTAATGCCACTGAAGGACAATCACAGATGGAGCTCCTACAATAATTAATGTGAGCATGGCAGGGTTCCAAACCCTGGGAAATAACCAAAGTGTGTTTGATCCACCCGCCTGTCTGTAATGAAGTGCGGGAGGCTAATTCAGTGCACAGATTTAACTTCATTACTGCAGGTGAGGGGAGCCTTCGTTTTACCATACAGAAAAGAAGGAATGAAAAGAAAACCGGCGCCGGATGGAAGCTGCATCACCTACTTTCAAATACTCTCAAACTGCCTCTTCTCTATACGCAAGGCAAGGTTTTTAATTTGTTCCATAATAGAATTCATCTCAAGCATCTCTAGCCATTAAGTGTTCCGCATTTGTCGCAGGCTGAAGAGCAGGCGAGTGGGATAGATTTCATTAGGCAATCCGGAACAACAGAGGAGCACAGAGAGCTCCCCACCTCCCCTTTTCTTGTTTTATTCTTATTTTAGTAATCCTAACTCTTGATTTCATATGTCAGTGTCACTTTTTCATCCCTTCCATGACCTCTACATCTTACTGGTCTAATGTGCGAGAAAGCTTTTCCTTCTCCCTTCACAGTGCCAGTTAAGCACTTATGGCTTGGGGGTTGGGGGCTGCTGTCCTTTCAGCAGATGTATTTTACCAAGTGAAACTCTGAGCTTCATCATTTTTGCTTTTTCTTGGTCATTTGCCCATTTATTATTACCTCATCTGCACCATCTGCCCCTTCTGGGGGCAACATCATGTCTTAGTGGACCTCTCACTGCATCTTAAAAGCATTAACTCTGGGTGGGGACTGATGGATGGTAATGGCCTATCTCAACGTAACGTCCCTAAGCGCCTCTCAAGTGGGCTGTGGGCTTCTTCCAGGTCAGAGGAAGGGCTGAGATATAAGTGGGATGTCATGGAGTCCATGAATGAGGTAGGAAGACAACTGCATGATGAAGGTTCTCTTTGCTTGGAATTTTAGGAGTGATTCCAAATGATGGCTGCTGTTTTCTGTTTTGTTTTTTTTAAATTAGAATAATGAATTGGTACAAATTTAGTGGGTAGCATAAAGACCGAAAGTATCAGTGAGGGACTGAAGGGACAAGAAGGCTGGAGGGAAATGTAGACAGGGAAAGGGGGAGGACAGCAGTGCAGGACAGGGAGTTTTAGGAGGGGGAGGGTATGGCACTGGCATCCCTAAGTCAGCCCCCGGAGGATTCTCTCTCAGATAAATGGTAGGATCTCATTGGGAATGTCTTAACGCCCAGGAAATGGTCATGTTTAATTTAACAAGCAGATGGCAGGGGCATCTGAAGGGGGGTAAACAGAGCCAAAGACACTGATGAAGCAACAAGCCTGCCTGGAGGTTTCTCACAGCCTAAAGCTGTGGTGCAACTGATAGGCCTTTTCCACCAACACCGAACCAGATCCGTCCTGGTTGGTGCACCAAAGTTTAAACCATAGGGGGGATCTGGTCCAAAAAAAAAAAAAAAAAGTTTTGCAACCCATGAATTTAATACTAAGCTGGATTCAAAATGGCAGGTTTTTTCTTCACCTGAATTCTGAACTGAAGTGGGTATATCAAATTCTACAGGTTGTCACATATTGTGCAGCGCCCTCTGTTGATGCTAATCCTTGATTACAATGGTTCGGCAGAAAATAGTGGAAATATGGGCTGGTTCAAGTACCTGATTTGGTGGAGAACCTTACGCCTGGAACACACATCGAAACATCCTGCGTCTGCGTTGGCAGCACGTCTGCTTATTTGTTCAGCACCCATTACAACAGATTAGAGCAGCCACACAGCAAACAGGAGAAGCATGTTGGAAGCACACCTCATGCACGCCGGCAGCAATGCAACGCTTCAGCTTAGGAGGCTTGCTAATTTTTTTCCATGAGACGCACATGGTTCTCTGCTAAAATAGAGATGGAGAAATAACCTGTTGACAGTCATACTGATATCCTACCAGCAACTTTCACTGTAGTTACAACATCTGAAGTGTGTCTTTCAAAATAAAACCTCTCACAAGTATGCATGTGCAGAGAATCCCTTCATTCAAAGATTTAATTGTGAAACATTTGGAGGATCTTGTTGTGTAACAACAGACTGTATTATTAACTAGTTGTTGGTTTTATTTTTGGATTAATGACAGTCAAACCAGAGACCCAATGCTAGGCTGTGTTAAAAAATAAAAAAAAGAACATCATGTAAAGAGCACTAGTTTTAACAAAAACCTGAGACTACCTTGCAAGCTGGCCAGGTAAGGAGGGATTTCTCTGTTTATTTTCTTTGTTTTTTGCGCTTTTAGGCACATAGATTTCTGTCTTCACTCAAAATTAATTAAATGTTTCATAAAATGACGTAAAACATTTTCATATTATTGGCAATTATCAAACGAAAACTATATGTGGAAAGACAGGGCTTGCAGAAGGCTGCAGCAGAAGCTGCAAGTGTGAACAACAGCCGCGAGCGAGATGCAACAGACCAGCAGACGTGCTGCAGAGGTAGATGCAAGATGTGTGTCCCGGGCATAACAGCCCGTCTACTCTACTGCTGTTACTTTAAATAATCCCTACAAAGCAAACCAAATCTACGAAAAGTAGGAGGACAAAAATGCATCTAACTCTGTGACAGTGGTGCATGTAGCATACAGAGACCCTTAATAGGACCAAACAATTGCATTGATTATACAAGTGACACTGTACAGTTCTTAATAAAGTTGAATAATACTGCATTTTTTGCCAATATTTGTGGATGAGGTACAAGGTAAATTGATCCATTAGTTCCAGGTGTCTTCAAATTCTTCAAAAATGGAGAGGCAATGCACCTTTTTTTTATAAGTTGTCCCTCATTCTGACAGGAAAGTCATAAGACACCTATCAATACACACACACACACACACACACACATATATATATATGTGTGTATATATACAATCACAGGTTTCAGGTTATGATTGTATATTTTTGTTTGCTTGTCAACATTGCCAGATGTTGAATTCTAAGTAGGCTTTGGCTATCTATGCATTATGTATTGGGGTTGCAGCGATACAGAATTGTCATTAGAGCAATGACTCATGTTTTGATGTTTGTGCAAGAATTTTAAATACATAGTATTTATATAAGGAAAATAAGGAATCACACTGCGCCTACAACGTCCCAAATGTACTTTTTCTTCTGCCTGTGTGACTTGCTTGTGTTGAAGCTTTGGAAAACAACTTTAGTGTTTACTAAACGCCCGTACAAGAACATGACAACAAACTCTCAACATATTAGGTTTTGCTGCACTGAAGTTCTACTACTGAGGAATCTTGAGCATGATTTAAATTGATTTTAGCTGTGTTTCTGTGAATGGGAGCCCCGGGAAATACACACACTGAGAAAACCAAAGCAAACGGCACCAGAAGGTAAAAAAAACCAAAACAATAACAAAACAAAAACCTTTGTGATCCTTTAATGTCCCACAGCTCTTGGAATGGCATGGCTTTTGTGTTTGTTGTGAGTGGAGCGAGGTGATTGTGTGTCGTTCTTGCCTCAGGTAGTCCCTGCGACAGAGGATGAGGTTGGCTTTCGTATAGAGGGTGGAGCCCACCTCCCCCAGGCGGCAGTCACAGCAGGCACATTTGAGACAGTCCTCATGCCAGTATTTGTCCAGGGCCTTGAGCAGGTAGCGGTCTTTAATCTTGCGATTGCAGCCAGCACACCCCTTCTGTTTCCCTTTGGGCTGGACGGAGAGCATCGGCACACCTGTAGTGATAAGGAGACAAACAGCCATGTGTGATTTACGGCCCAGGAACACGAGTGACTTTTCATGTTCTCTTTTTGATAAGCCGGCTGCTTCTCGAGGCGTCTAAGCCTGGCCTCGCGCGCGGCCACAGCACACTGCCTACCTGCTTCATATGCATTAAAGAAAACATTCTTCCATGTAGATAGGCACACAGGTCACATTGGACTACAAAGCCCTGACTTACCTGTTCCACTAAGAACATGCTGTAATACAAAAGTTACATGATCACTTGAAGCAGGTTTCAGAGAACGGGGCATGTCTTGTGTATTCCTCAAAAGACACAATGTTTATTTTGCTTACTGTGGTATTTACAGCGTGCTGTGTAGTACGTTAGTTACCTACCATTTCATCAAAGCCCATTTCACTCAGCTGTCCACAGCTGTAAAAGCTCCTCATGGGCTTTGTTTGGTATAGATTAACATTAACCTTTTAAAAAGCCTCTGACCACAAAAACGTTGCTACCAGACCCCAGTGAGATATGTTATGGCCTAAGTGCCTTTTAGCATACACTCACTCTCTGTGTTTCATACAAACACACACAGGGACACACATGCATTTGTGCACACAAACCACAAATACACACACACACACACACACACACACACACAATGTTCCTGCTCAAAGCATTACAGCCTTTCCTCCTTTTACACTTATCTGTACTCATGTGTCTGCAACGAGTGAGCCTAAGTTACCAAACTCGCAAATTGCCCTGCTGTCACGCAGGTCCCCTTTAAGCATGCCTTTTAGCCTCCTAAAGGACAAATAAAGTCCATTTAATAACTGCACTAAACACTAATAGTCTATGTGTGGTTGACATTTGTGTTTGGACTAAAAGCCCCCCTCAGGCCACTGGTGGTACAGAGGCAGGGGCGCGCAGATCCCCTCTGTAGCACTAACAGGTCTGCCACAGCTGAAAGCACAAGACAACAGCTCTTAAGACACTCTCTCACACACTGAGCTATTGATCCGTCTAAAAGAACACACAGTGGACGCCACTTGCCACTCTACTTTCAAAACACATTTCTCTCTCTCTCTCTCTCTTACTCTCAAAAAAAAAAAAAAAAGACTGGACACTCTGCATCACAGGGGGTCAGGCCAGCATTTTGTATGTGTGGGCATCTACAAAGGCCCGTTTTAAAGACACGTTGTACTGAGTTTTTATTTGAAATTTTGCTGTCTGACTGCAGCACTTTAGGGATGTGCACGGGCACATTCTGACCAGATAAAGTTTTTATTTTCATTTCTTAAAGCACAGTTGCCTGGTGCTGTAATGTTAAGCGTGAATGGGGCCATTCTGTACTTAGAGCTGCCATTTTACAGTCACTTCTGTGGTTGGCTCAGTGATAAACACAACCTCAGTTGGTAACAAGGGACTGCTTCACTCTGTGCTCTGTTTTTCTCCGCTAAGCCTGTCAAGTTCGGTCTCTTTCACAAAAACCTTCCACCACTTTTCAAAGGACTTCTTCGGAATAGAAAAGCATATTTTCTCTTTCTCCCTCTGTCTCTCTCACATGTGCGCACACACACACGTCTGCACACCTAAGTGGACTCACAAGGTCTCTTATTGGATCCAGATTTGCTCTCCAATCTTTGGCCGTCTACACATCAGTTATGCCATGAATGTAATATAATTAGCGTTTCCCCCTTTAAAAAAGAGGTGAAAGAAATAGGAGAGCTTGTTAGTCAAATTTATGGCTTTAGTTTATATGTCAGTAAGTGGTCGGGTGGTGTTGAGCCATCTTATTTCTCTATCAGAAGTGGAAAGGAGAGGCTTATTGGTTCAGTGCTTGCGATGGGAGCCATCAATTAGTGTTCTGCCTGCCCTCCAGCTCCCTCACCTCCCTCCCTCCCTAGAACAGGCCCCTTGAAGCTGGCACATTAGGATCACAAAACCTGCTATAAATACCAATGTTCAGTGTAAATGAAGCTAAAAAGCTTCAAATTCAAGCCACACTGGCTGAGGGTGGACTCCTCTACCTGAATTTCATGACTTGTTAGGGGAGCTCTCTGCAGGTATGCCAACAGTGCTCGCCTGACAGGCTTCTACAGAACTAAAAACAGTCTTAATGAGCACAGAAAAAAAATGCCTGTGCATGTGTGTGTGTGAGCCTGTGTACATGCGTACGTGCGGGTGCTTTAGAGCTCGTGCGAAGAAAACCAAAGGAGTTGCTTCAATTCCCTCGGGGATCACAAAAATCTTTAATTTGCCTTTTATGACACCTAATTAGTTATTCTACTCAAAATCTTTGCTTTAAATAAGAGAACTAATTATACAAAAAGGTCGTTCCTCCACCTCCAGAGAAATTCTTCTAATTGGTTGAGACCACCACCTGCCACACACTCCTTAAACATATCACGTGTGTGTTTTACATCACATTTGAAAAGGGCAAAGCTTAACCTATTCTGGAATTACTGTAAACTGCACATCCCCCTCTACTGGATGCACTCTTTGTTTAAAACCCTGCGCAGCATCATCAAAGTGACGACGCTCCCCTTGTCTTCTCTGCTGTCTGTGTTTGAAGTTTATCTGACACTCATGTCCTCATGTATATGTCCTGGTCCTTCAGGTCTATCTGTAAGAGAGATGTCTCAATGGAGGACAAATGTCTGCCAGGGAACCAGTATGCACATTCAACTGATGTGCCTCTTTCTTGAAGCCATTGCGAGGAACAAACATTGGTTTGATGTCTTTTACCAAAGCAGCCTCTGGAAAACAGCTTTAATAGCAGTGTAGCAGGCACTAGCTCAAACCTACTAAACAAAGAACAGTGACAGAAAAAAAAATGAGCGTGTAAAGTAAATGTCTTTTCAATTCCCTTAATGCCACGAGACATTTTCTTGCACCTGTCACCACTCCCGGCGCTGTGAAACTGTGGAGTAGAACAGAACCTCCCATGTATGCCACCTCCCAGAAAGAAAAGCTGCATTATGAAAGGAAGCAGCAGACTAGGAGGCAGCCTCCACTTAATCCAATCCATTTAACAGATACAAGTGCCACTGACCTTCCAGTGTCATTTGATGTCACCAAAAGTATGCCTCTCCACATCACGATTCATTCTCCAACAAGGGATGCATTTTACCCCTCAAAGTGGAGAGACAGCACTTGGCCTGCCAAATATCCTGCCTGAGAAGGAATTTAATTTGCCATTAGTACTGTGTGTAAAGGCCTGTCATCTCCCCCTTCTTCCATCCATCTACTTTCTTTAAGATTGTATCTTTCGAGAATATGTACAGTTAGTTTTTCTCAGCCCAAGCAGTCTGTCAGAGCATGTATTTTCCATTATAGAGATACCATCCGATTTCTATGTTACCCCATTTAGACTTCCGTCTTTGTGGCTATCAAAAAATCACATCAGACTGCTAACCTTTTTTTGATATATTTAAGGTTTGAAAGGAAAATACCCTTTTTGGAGCACTTGAGGAAATGTTTGGTATTAGAGAATTACAATCATCACATAGACCCAAATTTCCTTAGATTTGCCAAATACCCTCTTTTCCCTATCATTATCACTAAAATGTTTGGTTGTCTGTAAGACAAATGAGCAGATACTTGGATATTATGTGGCGCACCACATGTATATTGGTTTCCTATGAGTCTCTGAGCCACTGGGCCTGCTGTGTCATGTCACGCGTACTTAAAGAAGATGAGCAATGGCCTTAGCGTCAACTGCTGCGGGTGCATAATAGTAATCATTCATGTCACTTATGAAACTCCATACTGCCAGGTTACTGTCTCTGTACTACCAGCTTTCAAAACCCAAAAGATTTTCAGTTTACTGTCTTAATCACAAATTAAATCTTTAAACATAAATGCATTACACATTTATTTATACAATGCATAAATGTGAAACTGTATGTTTGATAGCTTTACTTGAAAGTGACTAAAACTATTAATCAATAATTAAAAAAAAAAGCTGACTGCTTTTCTGTTGATTGACTAGGGATGCACGTGGCGACTAATTTCCCTATCGGTTAAACAGAAATTTATATAATCTAATCTGTATCTAATCTAATCTGTAAGCAAGAAGACACTCAGAAAACCATCTAATTTGAGCACATTTTAATCTATAAGGTTAAAACATTTAAAATGTAAATTTTGCGTGTATTTGGGAGCCGTTTAACCCAAACTTTCTCCAAGACGATTACCGAGCCGTTAATTTAAATGCTGTTGTACTGTGCAGCACTTTGTGTCCTTTATTAAGACTGCGCACAGTAGGAAACAGGACAACCGACTGAATAAAAGTTAACAAATAGCATTTAAAACAAAATTACATTTTTGCAGAAATATGTGCCGCTTTCAGCCATTTATTCTAAACAGTCAGTTAAATGAAGAAAACATGACAATTCACAAAAGGTAATGAAATAAGTTTAAAATAGCTGCTAAATAGGAATGAATTTCCCCAAAGTGACTCGGTATTCAGGTTCAGTATAGTACATTAACTTTCAGAGGACTTTGCTTTCAACAAAACATGAGGGCAGCGGATCACGAGCAGTCATTTCACCGATGAGCTGTGTTATCTTTTCTGACCAGTCGGCATCACAGCGCCTGTGGGTTGGAGTGGCAAATGTTATAAAACTTGTCTGCCAAGTGTTGCTCGTACTAGCTTGCTCTCCTAGCAGGTTTACGTCTAGATGCCTTAGCTAAATGTGGTTTCAAGGCATCATATGCAAGCTTTTGCATACACAGCTGACACGTGACCTTGTGATTACTTTCTTTATCATCAAAATATTGCCAAACCAAAGTGATTTTCCTTCGAGCCACTATCTCTTTTTGTCTTTGTTTAGTTTCACTATTCCATCTGCTGGAGCGTGCAGGAGTGGGGAGGAGCTGCAGTGGAGGCTGGCTGCATAACACTGAGATGCAACAGTTAACCAGAGTTCTACATTGTTAATTTAGTAATTACCAACCGACTGGTATTTCTGGTGCTGACTAGTGAGGGAGTGGCCGTTTAAACATTTAACCAAGTAGGCGCATACTTCCCTATGATCAACTAATCAATCAAATGACAAATTATTCAGTGCTTTCTCAAATTGCTTGTTTTGTCCAACCAATAGTCAAAACCCAATCATAATGACGAAACAGTTAAACCGGCGACTGTTTGTCGAATATATGAGTGAGATGATTAATCAACTATCAAAATAGTTGCCACATATTTTTAATGTTGTTTGATTAATCATTAGATGAACTTAAAATTCTAGTTCTTGCTTCATGTGCATGCAGCACAATTGTAAGGACACGGACTCACAAATCCACGTTATCCTTCGCTGAACAACTACACACATGATCCCAGCGGAACAGCTGCTCTCACAGGCACTTAGCCTTAATGGCAGAAGGGACAGTTACATCTGATTCTGTGTGTTTCTTTTTTAATGTCTTTTGATCAATTAAAAGCACTGACGCCATGGTGTGATGCAGACTCTGCTGGATCACGGGAAGGTAAAGGATCTTAATGAGAAGCACTAGGCCTTCCTCACACATGGGGAAGGGAGGTGGGCTTTCAAGGAGGTGGAAGCTGGCCCTGGGTGGGCCTCCTCTCAGGGGCCCCTATAATTCCAACTCCCAGCTGCAGCAAATAAGAGTGTTAGCCACCGGCGTGGTGAATAAAGTGACTGGGACGCACGGGGAAATTAGATACCACGCTACCAAATGATTGCATTTAGCTGAAACAAGTGCATTTATTATCATCATCATCACCATCACTTAATTTAAAGCACTCATGCAGAAGAAATCAAGCAGACCGTTAATGGCCTACGATGAATCTATAAAATGTTGCACGACTGATTGAATCATCCTGAATAAATTACATTACCCCTTGTGTGGATGGTAAGACAGCAGAAAACAATACAAGTGGGAAATCAAAAATACAAAGTTGGAACTGCATTAACTCTCAGCAAGTCTGCAGCTAGGGGCTGATAATAAACCTTTTATTTTCAGCCACCACTGTAAATGCCATGAACATGGCAATCCCAAATAAAATTTGTCCTCAGGCCAAGGTGTCTGCCACTAAGGTTAATAGGGATCTCATGCAGATGTCTTGCCATTGTGCGCATGAATCAGCCTCTTTCATTCAGCTTCCGTCATCGCTGTAATTGAGCCCATAGATACATTTCTGTATTGCCAAGACAAAACACAAGACATCTGGTAATAATATCAGCTGGAACACACATAGCAAATGAAAGCAGACTGATGAGTGTATTCTGAATAATAAACAAAATAAAGACCACTGATTCACTGAGTGATTCATGTCCCTATGCTTAGCCGAAGCATATGCAAGGAGCAGAAAGAAAAGATATGCATGAACACACACACTCAGAGGGAGACACACAGACACACGCTCACTCTCAAATAAGGTAGTTTTCTTAAAGGCCCGAGTCAATATAACATTTCATACCATGTTTTTTTCTTATAGTTCAATGTAAGAGCCTTCTATATTACTGTACAGCATGCTACATTTCCAGATGGTTGTGTATGAATGCAGGGGTCTGTGAGGTGATTTCTGGGACTGTATGCATGCTATGATTATGACATAATTAACACCCACAGTAAGTGGGAGAGAGAGCAGACAGGGCTGGTGCGGATGAGGAGGGGACTGTTCATTAACAAGATGCACTCTCTCAAACTTTGCAGCTTGCTGTGGCTAATAAGCCCCGGTGAAACGGAGCCCAGCCGTCCCTTGCATTGACCCTACCACTGCCCAGGATAAGGGAGGGTTTTGTCTCCTGGAATAATTGCTCTTTTCACATGTTACAAGTGTCCTGACCCCCACGGTCGGCAGCCACTTTCCCTACCATAATTACTCCTGATCCGCTCCAAATGAGTCAGCCGCATTAGGGCTGCAATAACACTGGCCCAGCTTCAAGCGCGGCATGGGGAGTCTCAGCAGAGCAGCCTGGAACAGGACTGCCTTTTCTCCCAGCCTACGGTCATTTCCATCACGTCAGAGGTGCATTTCTTACACTTGAAGTCAGCACGAAGGCCCTGGGCCCTTTTCTGAGGCTTACAGAAGGCATTGTTAGCTCCTGGTGCTCACTACTCACTGTGGTTTGGCAGCAGTCTCCATCCCAATTAACGGAAAACTTCATTAGGGTGTTTTTCCACACTTTTCAGCCCCCTATTATTTTTAATTTATTCACATGGGGTTAATTAAAAGAAATGTATCACAGAGATATGCAACAGCTTTCTAATTAAATTCATTGCTGCCTTTTTTTTAAAGACATGAAACTGGCAGAGTTTCCAAATTATTACAGAGGGCGACTTGTTCCAACACTTGGTTGCTCGGTAGTCGGCTGAGATTAGAGCTCTGCAAGGTAAGCTGTCAACAGCAGAAAGAGAGTGAGGGAGCAAGATGGGGCAAGAAAAAGAGAGTGAGAGAAGAAGATAAATGGGGAAGAGGAGGAAAGACACAAACATTCATGGTATTATTTTGCCCCAAGTAAACCCAAGGGAGCTCTTAAAGAGGAGGGACTGTCAGAGTGTTGACAGAGCATGGGGGAACATTTGATATTGCATCTAGCCAATCAAATGTCGGTGTAATGTTGGGCTTTGTCTGCTGCTAGTCTGAGGCGTTCACTTCTTAAAAGCTGCCATTTTACCATTTTTTTATTTAAGTGCAAGCTGTCAATAACAGAGAAAGCGCATGCATCTTCATCTTCAGTCCTCATTCAGTTGGTGCGAGATCAACCAACAAAAATCCATCTAATCTCAAACTATTTTTTGATCTTTGATGGACGAGGCAATCTCATCTGCCACTTCATGATTCTTGGCAAAAAAATAAAATAAAATAAAAAATAAAGCCATTGGACCTGTCACAGCCACCTTCCGCCATTCTCAACAGAATAATGCACAAACACTTTTAGTCCACATTAAAAATGCATTTAGAGAGGAAAAAAATGTAGCCCTCGAAAGTTTGTGTCATTCGCGAGGTCAGGAAGTGATGTACAAAATCCTCCCCACTCCCCGGCAATTACTGCACACTTATTATTTCAAAGGATATGCCAGGAGACAGGTGTGCCATTCAGGGCCCTCAGTGTGTCGAAAATGGAAGGGGAAGAAGGAACACCATACTGTGGCGCACTTTGTGAGGCTCTTTAATCTTGAATAATGCAAATTCCCCACAGGGGGCAGTTATTTGGCAGCATGGGCCTCTAATGTCATTCAACTCCCACACCTGATGGGGTAAATAATGAGGGAGGTTGGTTGGGTGCAGTCGGGGAAGAGGTCTCTGTGTGGTGTCATTTTGGATGGTAAACTGAACTGTCTTGTGTAGTGCAGCCTTTCCTAAATCTCACAAGAGAAGAATATTGTAGAAGGTGCTTGATGTTCAATTATGAAGATGGCTTGCTTTTAATAAATTCCTTTTAACACCTTTATATCACCTCATAATATGCAGACTAGGCGTTTTGTCTTCAGGGAGTAATTCTGGTTTGGAGATAAAATCAAATGACAGTTCAACTACAGACAACTGCTCAAATGAAATGAAATGAATGAGGTGTGATTGGAGTGGGGAGGGGTCGAAGGACTTAGTTTCAGTTAATGCTGAGTTGAGTGGGAATACGTGTGAATGGCGGCTGTCTTTTCCTGTGAATTTGTAGTTGCGAAACACCATAGTTAAGCGCTGATTAAATCATGAACTTCAATATCCAAAACCTAATCTACTTGCTTTAAGAGGGAGAGAACTACCCCCCCTTAATCACAGACTTTAATTAGCTATTTAAGATTTGATTTACTGAAGGTCATCCAATAAGAGATTAGTTCTCAGCAAGTTGGCTCTTATTTAAGAGAAGGCACCCCAGGCTTTTCTATTTACCAACAAGATAGCTGTAATATCTTTCAGTGTGAAGCCTCCATCTTCCTCCTCCTCTCTTGCAGTAAAAAGCAGCTCTTAGGAGGCTTTTAATTTTGTCATGTTTGACCTAAACAAATGCAAGTGACATTTTGTTTTCTGCTAGAAAATAGCAGATTAAAGGTCATTTTAAGTTGCATTAGAATTTCATATTTCCTGTGAATGTGTGTGAAAACAGAAGAACTACATTTTATAGATCTACAAAAACTGGTTGTCTAGTAACAGAACAACAACTTATTTAACTACAGTAGAGTACACACGTTACTCCACTGACTGGCATTTTCATCCTCTGACTGAATATGCATGTAAGAAAAAAAAACACATCAGAAAGGGGATTTATATATGTCTTCAATGGAACAGACATCAGTAATCTCTCACTTGAGGCCAAAAGGAAAACTAAATTCTGCAGTGGGAGTAGTGGTATTCGAAAGACATTTACACTGAGACAAGACTGGAAGTTTCACAGCCTCGCTAGCAGCCCCTAGAGGCCGTGCTGCTCTTCACATCCACAAGAACAAAGTGTCTTTTACTGACCAATCAGCGCTGCCATCCTCAGATCCATATATTCAAACAGGCAGGGTCCAAAACAAATGAAAAATACTTTGCGACAATGATCATCGCTTTGAGAAGTGGGAGGTATGGCTTCAGCAAGAATTCCTGCTGGCACTGTGAAGTGTGCACCATATAAAGAGAATACAGATGTTCATATAGCAGACTTCTAAAACTGTATTATTATACTCATACAATATTGTATTTTTGCACGTGTCTAGCATAGACCAGTGCTAATCACATGTTTGCCCAAAAAAGGAAATTCCTTTAGAAGCTGATGAAACCCGATGATTTTCATTTAGCATAGTTTACCCTCAAGCCCTTCATAAATGACACAGGTCTTCCTACTCTCTGCCACTTCAAGCACACATATACACAATGGAGTCAGCATGATTAAGCACTTATTAGCTTATATAAGCTGATATATTGTCCTTTACATATATATATATATATATAT
>JAQLOL010000001.1:14647991-14682231 GCA_029783665.1 Naso thynnoides
CACAGGTTTCACTCATAACTGCTTAAAACACACGAGACGCCTTTGACAATCTATGTTAAAGAAAAATTGGAAAAGTACTGCAAAGGCGATTGCAGGTACCTGTAATAACACTTAAAAAAGAAAAAAAAGAGAGAAAAAAAAAGCAGTTGTGACTTATCAAACGAGCAATGTGTTTGTAATATTGTTCAGGGCCCAGAGCACAAAAACCAGACGTAATTTCAATATTTGAAATGGGCAAGTTTAATTTTGAAGTAAGAGCAAACCAATAAGCTGAGAAAATAGCAAATACAGGGGAGCAAATTGCATTCCTTTGGAGAAGTGAAAAGACTTAAAGAACATATAAAAGTAATCTCCAGCTGGAAATTAGAAATCAACCCTCAGAAACCAAATAACAGAAAAGAAATATTACTGTCCACTTTCTAAATCAATATAACATCGCTACAAGACAGTATTACCATGGTAACACCGGTAAAGAATGAAGCAATTTCTATTATTTCAAAATAAAATCGGAGCCTGAAGCTCAAGTTTTATTACAGCAGCCGACAGATTACCAGTCTGTATTCATCTGAAGCTTTGCTTTTCAATCGCATGCTTTATGAATGCACAAATTTCCCTGGACGGGGTGATAACAGGGTCATAAATTAGCAAGAAAAGGTAACCAGACATTAATCAGTAGCTGGAGGATTTTTTCTTTTGCTGAGGTTTGAGTGGAGCGTACAGTAGTCGTGTTAATGATCAGCAAAAATATGCCTTCATTGTGGACCCACTTTCTTCTCCTGCAGTTGGTGCGAAGGAGGAGAGAAAATGGCAGTTGCTTTTTTTACTCTCAAATTAGACGCAAATTGAAACCTTTATATCGCAGGGTGAAATAAAATGTTGACACAGAATTGGTACATGTGTTGCTGTTCATTACTAACTATGACCTGCATATCAGGTCATTTCATAGAAGCAGTGCCTGGGCTCCTTTTGCAGTCCTCCTCCGTGCTGTCAGACTCAGTGCAGAACCAGATAGTGTATAAGTTAATGACTGCAATGTGTGAGAATATGGCGATTAGTTTTAGACATGCATGTGACTTGTGACAGACAATACATGCAGGTAGATAAATACTACATGAAACAGACATAAGAAATATTTCAGGCTTGATTCTTCTAAGTTACGGCTATCGGTATAAATTTGATGTTATGTTTTCGACTCTTGATAGACGGATACAGTGAGAGCTGATATGTTACCTGGCAGATTTTCTCAATGGAGCTCAGATAAGGTGTGAACGGGGCTCAGAAATTAATTTCTGTTCATTGCTTTTGAAGCACATATTGTTGCAGACTTTTCAAACAGAAGTCATAGTTCAAAATCAGTCTGCCAAACAAGCAGCAGCATCACTGTGTTGCCAACTGGGATCGCAGGCTTTGAACACAGGACTAGACATACTGATGATCTGTTTTATAGCCCAAATAAGGGCATAAATATGAGCACTTAAGCAGCACAAAGACACACAGAGGAATAACAGTAAATCAATCAAGAGAAACAGACAGTAATCATACACGTACGTCTGTGTAGCCTCCGAAAACAAAGACCCACACCTCCATTTCTGCATAAACGCACGTTTATTTGTGCAGGTAGGCTACTAAGTGGATACATTAGACCAGAAGGTTTGAATCGACAAGCCTATAAGCTGAGAGCCAATAAACGCTAAGAGGCACCAAATGAAAGAGACCAGACCCAAGCAGCTCTGTTGACAACCTGGCCAAAACGCTGGAGCTGCTGGTCGCGACCAGCAAATAAAGGGTGAAGCTTTTAGGCAATGAGCAGCAGGTGATCTCAGCTTTTCTGCAAGTCCTAATGCTCCTAAAAGCCACTCTCCCTGGTTCTGTAATTGGGCATCAGTAGTTAATGTAGTATTGACTGCATTACATGCTCCTGTGCATCCTTTCCCACTAATGCCATTTGCATCACCTTGTACATTTACCATATTGCTTAGCCAATAACTGTTAAAAGCAATCTGAATCATGAATCATATAGAGAACTTTTAGCTAGACAGACATCCAAAGGAGACAATTTACAGTTGAGTTAATTTAGGTACATTTGCAGCACATGGATCCAGCCAGACAGACCAATTTATGTCTCTGCCGCAATCCTTTTATTGGTTTTTAGTGTAAGTGAAAGGACGCTCTGCTAAGAGATATGAAATATCCATTTTCAAACATAAATAATGGGTAGCAAATGCATCCATTACTTTTGGATGGGGAGGAACCCTAAATAAACTCAAATGTGCAGAGGCGATGTACTGTACTTTGAGACCCCCAAAATAGTGTATTTGGTTAATGTAGGTTTTATTGTGCATGTCAGCAGGTGGTCCATATTGTCAGCAAAACAACCCTCAAAATACTCTTAAACAAGTGTCATATGTGAGAAAAACATCTGGGGCAAACTTCATTTCAGACCCTGTTAAGCCTTTAGTGCTGCATACAGTCTGCTTTTGAATATAATTATAATGTTTTATAAATGTATTAAAATGCACACAGGCGCTGAGCACTATGTAGACATAAAAGTGATAAATGCACTGCACATCTCTGCATCACTTAAATCCAAAATGGGATGTCATTAGAGGCGAGTTTGATTTAAATTAAAATTAATTAGATTGCCTCACCCATTAACCTAAATACATTGAAATAGATAAGTAATGCAAGTAGGCCTATTTGGATGGAAAGTGAGTGAACGGTGCACGGCGCTATCCATAATTTGCAATCAAGTTAAAAGCACTCTGCTGTCATCTCCCATCCCGTGGTGATGTCAAAGGCTGCCTCGCTAACTTCACAGACGCAAAAAGCACTTAGAGGAGGAAAAGAAAAGAGGAGCCACATGCACTGCAGCGTCTGTGGAGTATCCTCAAACTCCGGGTTACACATCACACAAATCTGCTCTAAATAAACATGCAACTCTTGCACGCTAAACTGCTGTTTAGCACGCTTATTGTGTGAAGCGCACCTCAACTTCACGGTACAGAAAGCAGCCACAGTATTCAGCTTTTTCTTCGCGAAAAAATACGGACCCTGTCGCGACTAAATTGGGGTCGAAAAGCCTGTATCGAGCGGCTGCGCAGGGTCCGGGGCCACGGGAAACACTTAACGTGTAAGATGTCAGTAGTTTGTCGTGTTGCTCCCCAGGTTATAGCATCCTACGGCCAGAGATGTTACTCACCCTCTTCCTTGTCCAACACCATCGTCCTGAGGAACGAGGAGTCCTTCCCCGGGCGATCCGTCCTCGGCTCCTGCAGGCTGCACCGCTCGGTCTGCTCAGAGCTTCTCCTGGAAATGGCTTTGAAACGCGCGGCTGAATAGACTACGCCTCGATAAATCAAAAACCCTGGAAAGATGAATTGCCGTTTGCACGTTTTTTTTTTCTCTCTCCCTCCTATCAACAATAATTCACACACGGAATTCGGTGGTAAACGCGACGAGATCCCCCTATCCGGACTGAACTGTAATGCAAATAAATAGCGATCAAACAGCGTTGCTTGCTCTTGATAAATTCCATGCGAATAAATGAGAGCAAAACAATGAAAAGCGATATAAATCTAGTGTTGCCTATCTGTAACTGTGCACACACGGACGGATCAGGCGCTCAGACTGAACGGCTGAGCTCTTCCTCGCTGTTAATATTCTCTCTTTCTCGTTCTCATTTGCTCCGAAACAGCAACTATATTCAAACAAATCCAATTGCAAATCTGACAACTGCTAAAAGCAAACTCACGCCGCCTCTCTTCCAGTTTATGTGCCGCGCTCGCCTCTGCTGCTACTGAATAAATGCGCGCAGTTTCCCGAGACCCTCGGATTCCCCTGTTAATTAAATCAATTCATTATGCTCAGATCTGATTAGCAGCCCTTCCCCCCTCTTTGAATCAATTATTCAATACACAAACATAATTGCTTGTGCCAGAGGTGTCTAAGTATTAGCTTATTTAACTCCAAGGACACTAATTACCCCTAGGGCAAGGGAACTTTTCTCATTAATTCTGACAAAACACAAAAGCACAGCTAAGGGAAAGTGTACGTGCGCGCGCGTGCGCGTGTGTGTGACTGGTCTGCTTGTCAGTTAGAGCGTGCGTGACGGAGAGAGAGAGAGAGGAGGAGAGAGCGCGCATGCACGCAAGGTTGTATTGATGCACATGCGCACGGACGCGGGTGCGCGTGTGGGAGAGAGAGAGAGAGAGAGAGAGAGAGAGAGAGAGAGAGAGAGAGAGAGATCCACAGAGACACTGAGGGAGAGTGATGCTGCTCAATCGGTGCCTGATTCAGTTTGGAGTAAACATAACATACGCTTGCTGTTAGTCTTCTCTGTACTTTTTCCCCGTGCAGAATTTAATAGAAATAGCATCTAATTGTGGTCTATTTAGCAGTTAATTAGTGTCCAGACGCAGTTATCATACAGGCTGCAGATAAACAGTCGTTTCAAAAGCGACAGCACAACAGATGGGCTGCGTTTTTGATTAGTGGGTAGATAGAAGGTTCAGTTTCGAATCTGGTAATATAATTGTTGCCTGTTATTGCCAAGATGAAAGTGTTGCTGTTTCATGGTGGCGCCTTAAATAGCACCACTTTCACTTGCCCTGCGGAGACTGTTAACCAATTAAGGGTGAGATCCAACAAAGATTAGCCATTTAGGAGAGTGGAGTGGAGTATGATAATGCTGGTTCGTCAGCAGCCAGCAGGCTGTCTGTGGTGTGAGCTTGCTCAGTCTGTCCTTGCCTTCTGTTACATTTTGCAGCATATAATACAACCCTAGTTTAAGTCACATTATCATTATCTACTTTGCAATCCAATAATTGTGATAATAATTACTCTCAAACTATTTCAGATCAAGTGCCACTTTAAGATCTGTATTAGACCATATTTTTTTGGAAGATTCTGTGCAGTGGAAGCTCTTCTGTGAAGAATTTTTATCTGGGAAGGTTAAACTTTGAATAAAATATGTGAGATATACTGAGCCAAGTTCTTTTTTTATTCATGAAACAAGTTTTTCTTAAATAAACTGCCACTGTTATCGTGTCAAATCTAAGGTGTAAAGCTCATTGTACAGTACATATAGCCCATAGCGATAATTTCAGTTCTGAGGGCGGCGTGGTGTGGTAAGATTGGGTTGGCCCTGAAATCAATGGGCTGATCCCTCTCTGTCCAGCTTTCTGGCTGACATGCTTGACTTTTCATCTCCACGGTCACATAGATTGATGACTTATGACCAGGAATGTATGTTTGCTGACCTCTAGCAAAGTGACTGACACATAATTAATCCAATCACACAGAAAAGTGGAAAGGAAAGGGGGAAAGAATGGTTCGGTATCACCGGGGCTTGACTTCAAATCGGCGTTTGACATTTGAATGTGGACAGAAACACTCTATAAAGACTGGTCACAGAGGGGACAAAAATGGTGTGTGTAGGGTTAATGTGAGGAGTAACCACAGTTATACTAAAGATTTTGGAGTGTACATGTTACAAAATCTTGAAACTGCGAGAAAATGAGTTGCCTGGATGTTAAACTGTTGCTGATGGTTGATTCCTTATTTGAACAAGTGGCTGCAGAGATCATCAGTCCCACTCCTGTTTTTAACAATAATTATAATGTGAAGACATGGTCAGGTTGCACAGTGGCTCTTAATCAAGGTAGCTCTCATCAATATAAATGACCTGGGAAGACACAGCATCATGTGTGTCTCTGATTCATAGCTCATGTAGGCCATGGGGTACTCTTCAACCCCTCTCACAGTGTCTTGGGTGCAGACCCTTTCCTACTCCACATTCAACAGTCGGGTCAGTACATACTAGAAACAAGCCCCTGAGTGAGCTTCTCTGACACTCAGTTAATTAAAATTCATTTCTGAGCATGCATTAGCCATGCCCATCTATTTATGGGCGGCCCTCAAATGCAGCCACTACAAAACAGTGCTCTGTAATTAACCCCACCTAATCAGATAGCGCACTAGTGTTGTGTTCCCATTCGTCCTCAGGCACACAGCCATTGGACAGGGGTTTCACAGAGAGGATGAGCCCATTCTATAGTTCAGAATGGCTAAGCAGATTAAAACCTCATATCAAACATGATATTTACAGGCAAGGCTCAGTGGAGAGTGCTCCTTTTATGTGGGATGGGGAGAGGCTTCAGGGCCGGGCTTTTAAAGCCATGTCCCTTAATTGTATTCTGGCTAAGTGGGATGAATGGTGCTTTTTAATCAGACTACTGACGGGGGCTCTGTGTTGTAAAAGTATAGAGATGGTGCCTGATAGTTAAGATGCTGAATGATATGCTTTTAGTCCAGGTTTCCCAGCTTCTAGCAATATTCAAATGTATTCTGGCATTAAGCTGGCACCTGTAAACATTAGTGTGATTTCCCCTGGTGTTTCTGCTACTGCAGCAAACAGCAGTTTGGTAAGTAAATGTACAAAATAACTTATAGTAATGTCATGTTTGCATTGAGCTTAAGTATGTAACTGGCATGTAACAGGCATATCTTCAGTTATTGTGTGTGGATGCACACTTTGTTTAACATGCAATTTTATGTTCAGGGGAAAAAGCTTTGCTCACTGCTTGAATGAAGTTTCACTGAACTGAGAGACCTACTTTACTTTGTTGCTGAGATTTAAGGCTCTGCTCCTCCTAGTGGCTGATCTTGGCTATGTTTCCCCCTCAGAGTTGTACACAAATGGGTTTGATAGCAGAAGTTAAACACATCACATTATAAACTGTAACCACACGTTTTGTGTTCTCTTCCTCGTGCAGCTCCTGAGACGATGAGTGGAAAAAGATAATTATCGGAATCCTTTTGATGTAGCCTGACAGGCTCACCATATAGAAAGTAATAGCAGTGATGTAAGTCCTGCTGTTCACCTAGTCAATTTGAATTTCATGACCAATCAAATGTAGACAAGGTGTCATTTGGTGGGTAGGGAAGAGGAGAGAGTGAATCCCTTTCCCAAACAGTTAATCCAACTTTAATCCTAGTCATTAGGAATTAGACATGCCGAGCTGTCCGGCCGTGCCTCTAAATTACAATCAAACGGTTACCAATTACACAAATTATTGATGGTAGATTCTCTTTTCAACTGCAAATTAAGGCTATTAAGGAAGGCTCCTTTTTAATGCAAAAGTGACTAATTAACCAGCGGATGGGAAATCTGCTGCCCAGATATCAAAAAAGTTCTCAGCACACATTGCAGAAACACAAGGGAACCAATTAGTTTAATTATCAAAACAGCTAATTAAAATTGCACAGTTCCTAATTAGTTCTTTGCTTTTGCCTCTAATTGACAGCATGGAGATAAATGAGCTGCCGATGAAAATGGGGAGAGGAGAAAAACAGGAGAAACTTCGGCGGAATATTTATGCTGACTTTATCTCCGTCTGTGTGGCAGCCCTTGAAAGTGGAAAATTAATGACCTTAATTCCCAAACTGTTTTTCCTCTAACGGTGCTCCCCTCTGTGCTCCTGGTGCACGCTCCTTTGTATGGGCCTGCCACCCTGCCAACTGCTGGAAAGGGAAAATAGGGGTACTTGGGGGTGGGAAGGAGCCACGATTCTCCTCCTAATGTGACAGCTCCCACCTAACAATGGAGAAAGATGAAAGAATGGAGCAGATGTAACCACTGGGAGCATTGCATCATGGGACTGCAACTCTGTTGCACTTTCTTTAAAGCACTTCTGTCATCTACAGGGGCACTAATTTGTCCCATGAAAAAGAGGGTTCTCTGCTGGGACAGAGATAAAAGACATTTGATGGCCCAGAAATACTTTTAAAAAGTTTTTAAATTTGAATTTTAGATGGATTAATGCGATCCCTGGGAAGTGAACTTCTCTCAAGACTTTGCACAAGCATGTTTATGTAGATTTTACCAAGTGGTCCAAGGCCCACAAAAACAGCCGAGAACTTCGTGTTGTATCCTCTAGATCTATTGTGAGGTTCCCCCTCCTTATTTCTATGATCTGTTTAAAGGTCCTTGAAAATAAAGAAGAAAGATAGATTCTGTTAGACAGAAATGCTACACTAGCAAATCTGAACGACAACCACTTACCTCACAAGATTTTGTGTTGCACTTAATGTGCATTTGTGTGTGTGTGTGTGTGTGTGTGTGTGTGTGTGTGGTACCTCTCTCTGGCGTCTATCCTTCTGGCAGGCATTGTCTCTTTGTGCCCCTGCAAGGCCAACCTTGTCATGTGTAATCCCGTCCCTCCGCCTGCATGCAAGTGACATGTGGGTCCTCTTGGCACATTAGCAGATAACTATCAACTAATCAGTTTACTTTTGGGACTGTGTTAAAATGTAAATTACATTAATGTTCAAATTATGCATCAAACTACGCAGATAGGCCAGGCCAGAGGCCGCATAATGCTAGGATCATTCAGTTAGTGCCTTCTACATGCAGTGTTAATGCACTCTGATTTCCCCTGCTCTGGTTCAAATCAAGTGTGATACGTCAGCCAGTTGGTGTCTGGGAAACTGGAGGAGCTTTGTATGAAGTGGGGGAGAAAGCCTTTTTGCAAAGCTCCATTAAAAGGCAGAGAGACGATAGCCGCCTGTTGGATTTCTTTTGTCTAATTCAGTGGAAAGGACTTTTCTGCTTCATGTGCATTTTAACGCTTTGCTCACCTCTCGGTTAAAACCGCCTGGATATTATTTGCTAGTAATCTCTACGAGTAGAAATAGATTGCCTGAAGTGCATTCAGCAACATTCAAAACCTGATTTATCTCAACTCATCCTATCTATCTCAAAATTGCACCCTGAAGAGGCAACTCAGTGCAAAGCTTTGGCCTGGAGGAACTTGCTGCCCATGACTAACAAACACACGTCTTGCACTAATTGATTGTCTTGTGTTTTATTTATGGTGCAGTAGTAATTAGCGGACAGCATAATGTAAGCCATTCATTAGCACCTGGCTAACGCTATGGATTTCACTGCTTTGTCTCAGATGCACACATCATTAGGGGGAAACAAAGACTGGAATTTATTAGCATGCCTTCTTATAAATATTCTTAAAGTCAGAGTGCCTTAAAGGAAGAACACAGGCCTGTAAAACTTTTGTCAGCATTTGCTCACTGACTCCGCTTGCTGCAGAATATGTTAAGGAAGAGCAGTATAAATTTAATTTTAATTGTTTTGTACACACGCCAGTGAAAAGGAACTGATTGGATACAGTTCAGAGACAGTATATTAATACGTTATTTTCATATGTTAATTGGTTTGCATAATCTCTCCCTTTGCCTGGTTTGGAAGTACCTGGCATTGAGAAGGCGACTGAGGAGAATAGAAGACTCCAATTTACATAAAACCAGCTCCTCTGAACATTAAATAATAATGCATCTGCAAGCTGAAGGTGTGTTCAGTTAGCAGAAAGCACATTTTTATAATTTATAGTCCAGCTGTTTCAGTGCTTTCGAGTCCATTTTCCTCCCTGCCTGCTTTTAATGAAATCTTGTTACTGGAGAATTGACTGGAGTGAATTGAGATTTTAATCCCATTGACGTTCTACCATGGAAATGCACACTGGTGGGAACTTTTAATGGTGGGCCCTGTAATCAGAAGACACTTGTATTCAGCTCCCTACAATAATGAATCTCATCAAATGTTAAAGCCTGGGCCGCGTGCGAGGGGCTCAAATTTCAAGGTTTTTGACCATCCCCATTTGAGAAATTCCTCAGGGAGTGTGTGATTACTCAAGTTTAGCAGTTTATTGCCTCATCTTTCAATAGCCACTGAAGCACAAAATTCTCATCTAGGTTGCTCTTTTTTTTTCTCCACTTGAAGAACAGGCCAATATAGACTGCAGAACAGCTGCTCAGATCCCGAGGAACTGCTGTTGGCACCGCAATGTTATTAGCTGCCACCATCATTGTCCACTCACTGTGTCATTTAAAGAATGAAAACTAAATTCCGTGACAAAAATCACTGGTGTGATTTTAATTGTAACTGTTGTGTGTTTGTAGCAGCATTTGTGCCTTTGGACTGTAGTCGCTTTCTGCACGTTGAACTGATTTATTTACACATATGATGTTACATGGAAGTGAGTGTAAAACACTGCATGTATCTGAAAATAAAGCTAAATCTATGTTGAATAGAAGGATACTTGTGGATGAATAGTTGGGCTTTATCTTAAACATAGATTGCATTCCACACTTAGCCTCTGACATCGGAGTATTGTTGGAACAGTGTTTGCACAGAATATAAAATTGCCACTAAGTGTTTGCACAATTCATGGCAGTTATTTTCATTCATTTTGACACTGTGCAAGGACAAACCCTCATCCAGCTTCTTAATGAGGATTATTGTTTGCATGGTACAGAGCCTAAGAATTTTAATTGAATATTTAAATAACATTACGTACTAGTCTAGATAAAATATCAATGGGGTCATCAACATAACATTTTGGGCATCTTAGAGGCTTATTATAGGTAAAGGATGACTGCAGTTTTTTCTACATGTTATATGCATACGCACAGTTTTCCATTATGTTCATCTTCTTCATGGCTTTTTTTTTGTCTTTTTCTCTGCACCTCGGCTGTAGAGAAGCCTCCAGCAGGTCACATGGGTGCAAAGGATGTGATGCTGTTTCATATTTGAATGACTAAATGTGACCTTTGAGATTAGAGGAGGAGTTGCTTCTCAGGGGGCTGAAGAGAGTCCCCGCTGCTATGAAGCTCATGTCCCTTTGATCCCTCTGTAATGAGACTAACACCAGGCGTTGTGGTCACTGAACACATTGACACACCACCGGAGAGCCAACAGCTCTACTGCCTGATACTAGAAGCGGCCGTGTGCGCGCGCGTGTGTGTCCTCAGGTACAATAGTGGCGACCCAGGAGACACGATGAATATCCACTGGGATTTAGCGTTTGACTATAATTCACTGCTTCATGCAGTAATTTGCCGTCAACTTACCACATGAAGGATGCATGCAAATACACACAATTTGTCACGCCAATTAACACGCCTCATAAGGCTGCACCACTTATGATTAGACACACCGAGACATGTCATATTCTCCAAACAAGTTGAGTTACGTTCCTGAAAAGAGTGTCAGACTTTGTTTTTTGTTGAACCAGCTAAACTTTTCAGTAGATGTGTGTGCCACACATTCAAGTCTAAGGGCACTCTCTCTGACCTGAACACGACTCTGGTGATACCCAGTTCTCAGAGACATCTTCAGAGATCCACTGAAGATCAATCATGAGCAGACCCGTCCCCACGAGACCCTTAGTAACAGCCACTGATTGCTTTCTGCTGTGCCGGCCGTTAAGTGGAGTCTGGCAATGGGCTCCTGGACAACACTTAACAATCAATCAGAGGACACAACCACTTCTCATTGCATGCCGGTTCTTCCCCTGCATTACACACAAACAATAATTCAGGTGGACACAAGTGACACTTAAAAATCACGGCCGGAGTTTGCCCGATGATTTAGCTGGAGAGGGGTTTGCTGGACTGTAGACAGAAACTTGAGTTGCAGGATTTACATAAACCCTGTGATTGAGGACTCTAGTGAGTTTTCCCCATTGTCATTCAGACAATACTGTAAGAATATGGCAGTATGCATTTGATGTGTTCCCTTTGTTTTTATCCTTTGTCTTTGACAATGTAACATTTCATTTGACAGTTGTTTGAGTTTGAGAATGAAACAAGAAATTATTATTCACCAGTGTTTCCTTATTTTTATTGTCTCAAAGCCTCATCAAATCACCACGGTTATCAAACAGATTTATTCTAAATATGTTTCCCAGAGAGTCCATTCCACAATTTTCTAAATGCATCATTGTGCTTTTGAGGTATCCTGTTACATAAAAGTTTGGCCTTTTGTCAGAATAGCTCTTCACCAAAGACAAAAATACACAAAAGTTAGGAAATATAAACATCATGAAAATAAGGCCAAGGCTGTTTAGTGTTTTCTGCCTTACCAGCGTAACTAGATATGCAATGGAAGTTCTGCCATAAAAGCCTGGACTTAAAGTTTGCCTATTGATTAAAGATCCCATTGACTTAATGAACCTTAAACCCTCCATCAGATGACTAGCCAATATATGCTCTAATCTCTAAAACGGATGTCTGGCTGTGGTTCCTTTTAAATGAATTGATCTACTCAGCTCTCCCCAAATGGGAAAATGGGCAAGTATTGATATGATTCCTGACTCAATGATGGATGTGTGTGATGGTAAAACACGAGCTACATGGGCCGGTGTGTGCTGTGGGGCAAGCAGAAATTTAGAAAACAGCTTTATAGGAGCACTTCAAAGACAAAGCAATATCATTTGTGTCACTTCCAATACTCAACTTACCTGTTTGCCTGTTTTTAAAGGAAAAAAACCCTTACAACATACAACATATATACTGATTTCATGTCAAGAATAATTTTATATACCAGTTTATATGTTTGTGAAATTATTCAAGGTGGCTTTTCTTTATTTTTCAATGATTTTTAAAATAATTTAAATTCCCCTTTTAGCTGCTTATGGAGGGCCATCAGTAAAAGTCACTTGAAGGCTAAAGTCTATCTCTGTGGTGGAGTAAAGCAATCACAGCAAGCTTCGCATGAGCATCACAATGGTTTTTTGTGATGCTCAGACACAAAGCAAATATTTATCTAAGTCAGATTACACCCAAGGGAGACAGAGATGTCTGCATCCCTCTAGCCCTGCACTGTTTCACTGCTGCGAGAAATGCATAGGGCGATTGTTTTGGCAGAGTTTAAAACTCTAACTGCTCACTCCCCACAAGAGAAAACCATTGTTCAGTCTCTCCAGGATAATAATGCGTGAGTGCCATGAATAATCACCAGTGTGTCAACGAGCTGCATTGTGATCCTCAGCACTGGTGAGCCTCAGATGGCATCAAATAATTTTGTCTGTCTTCTGTCTGAAAGATGCACAGCCACAAATGTTTGATGTTCCATCAGATCATTTCAATAGCAGAGAGGCATTTTGGGAAAACTGAAGCAACCTATTTTTTTTTCTCTGATCTTTCTCTCATGTACACGGTTGTCAAAAATGTTCAGCGTGTCTCTGACATACAATAATAAGTCAGCTGCGCAGGTCAAAGGCCTTGATAATTAGAGCCCCCTTTTTTATAAACTCATTTCTTGTCACTAACTGCTGTGATGAAGGCAGAAATAATAAATCAAATACACATTTCCACAGATCTGAGGATTGCATTGTAAATGTCTGTCTGAAAGGAAATTGTAATTAGGGAGAGGAAATTGTGTCAGTGAAGCACTTGAATTCTGAAATGAACCAAAATGATCCATCGAATTATGTAAACATTTAATTATAGAGCAATTTTTGGAAGACTGTTCCTTGTCTGTCCTTGTCTTCAGACCTTTGTTCAGGTAGAAAACACACCAGAATGATCATCGTATATCTCACTCTGCCTTTGTCTTGATGTAAAAAATGACTGATCACCAATTTAAATATCCTATTTTATTTTTATTTCTGTATGAGAAAACCAATGAACTCACCGCAAAATGTTAAAGCAACATAAATATTATGTAGAAATTGTTATTTTGTGTGAACTCCCTCCCCATTTCTAAATGCAAGTCCACTGTCATACAAATCCCAAGTTTTCATAACATTGTCATGTACTGAAAAACTGATCATTTGAAATGGCTGTCAGTAACTCAGCACAGCAGTATGCAAAAAGGACGTTACCTAAACCATACACAATAAGCTGCAAACACCCGATAACGTTGACTAGCTTAAACTTTCCTAGAATGAGATAATTTGGCTGATGATTTAAACTGAACAGCTAGACGTGAGGCAAATGCAACAATACAAGTAGCATAACTTAGCAAGTGAGCTAATATTACTTACTAGTCCAACAGTAAGAAGTCCACCTCAGCATTTATCTTGCCGCCTTTTATTTTCTGAGGCTCACCTATGACTAAAAGCTAGCGAAACATTTACTCCTGTCTCCTGATGTCTGTTAAGATTGCAGAGTCCGTTTGCATTGCTAGGTTAGCTAGCTTCGGTCCTGTTGCCCAATTGGCCGTGTTCCTCTCCAGCATTCTTGCCTGGGTCTCCTTTGGCCACAAACATTAAATATCTGATCCTTTGGGTAATCCAAAGCTTTTTTGATTGCGGTGATAAAACAAACACTCTCTGGTGCGTCAAGCAGTCAACCATCAGCAGTTTGTGCAGTGGCAATGTGAAAACACAAATGTCTGTCATAGAGCCACAATTACAGTTAACAGGCTCTCTGTAGGTTTAAGGAGGCAAACACGGCACTTGGACCTCTTGCTGTGACACCAGCGTGACATAAAATCGACATGAACTCATTACGTAGGGACAGGTGTCTTTCCGGCCCCTGTTGTGATAGAGGATGGGAAGGTGAGATGCTATGCTCTAAGCTTGGTTTACAGAAAACATTATTAAAGGGCAACTCTACTGATTTACAACCGTATCTCTATCTATCTGAATTAGGAATATGATGTGAAACAGAACAATATTTTTTTTCCAATATCCTCTGTCTCTCCGCATGCAGCTTCAAAACCTCTTGTTCTTCCTGGAACCAGTGACATCACTGGTTCCAGGAGAACTATAAACTGTTTGCCCCTTGCTTCTCCCCTCACAATACAGGCGAGCCAGCGCCATGTTTGTTTTGAGAGGATTTTCTGACTTTGGCGACCAAAAAAACCCATGTTTTTGAAAACTGCGCAATATTAACTACAAGAAATGTTCCGATAACAACCTTCGGAGACTCGGCAAGTACTGTTTTTTGTGATGCAATGTATCCTGGTACACATAGGCACTGCAAGAACAGCTGTGTGAGCAGGACAGCTCAGAAAACTCAGCTTTCTCTGTCAATATGACACAAACTGAGGAATTTATTGCTTCAGTTGACTGAAATAACCATCATGATTTATTGGGCATCCACATGAAAAGTGGTGTATTTTCCTTTTAAAGAAAAAAGGCAATCCAACAAGCAAAACTAGCACAGTGCAAATATAGACTAAATAAAGGGCTGCAAGCCATCATATTCCCACAACGTAAGGCATTGCAAGTTACATTGCTCATGCAGGGTTATGAAAACTATAAAGATCTCATGCAACTTCATATCCAGTCGACTGTAGCCTAACGGCACCTTATCCTCTGTCCACCAACTGACATGGTAAAGAGTAGAAGCCTTCAGACTCCAGCCATGACTTGTTAATAAGGGCATTTCTGCCACAGCAATGTTTACAATGTCTCCTAATCCACTAATGCATTTCAGAACGTGCCTGCCAGCCAAAGGTTGGAATCAAAACACAAAGTTGTGTTACAGTTTCCTTTGGATCTGTACCATAAGTTATAGCTCTGGTTTCGGGGAGTTCAAAGGCCTTGAGCTAAATGGAAGAACTGTCATGCAAGTCCAATCCCTTTCCATCAAGGAGACTGTCTGTGAACACAGATTCATAGGTGGACACTCTCCCAGTGGACCAGACTTGGCTGACTGCTGGGGAAAATATTCAGGCTGTGATACATGTGACATTTGGGGCCAACCTCAGATGCTGAAAACATTTCTGCATTCATCTCATATGCAGGACACCCAAGAGAACTACGGAGTGAGCTTCTGCCAATATACCTAAAAGATGCATGAGAATCACAGCTGTCATTGTTGTGCACCTGGACTTAGAGGATATAGCATTTAGTGTGGCAGAAATTAGCTGCACTCCCCAACAGAATACCAGTTTCCGTGCATAGTGAGATGCCGCATCAACTGTGCTGTGTGGAACATTGCTGACTCTGGGGTCCAGGCCAAAATAATCTTATGGTCATGTAGGTAGAAGAAGACTCTAGAAGCTTGGGAGAGACCTTTGCACCCAGAGAGGACCTAAAGACCAGTGTGCTGTATTTATTTGTGAGCCACTCCTTAGAAAGTTACACAGAGAAACTTTTCATCTCAAGGCATCACTACAACATGAAAAACTAATCTTTCGGGTCTATGGTGGTGCACCAGCTGGCTGAGCCAGCTTTAGTGGCCTTTTTAGTGTGTGTGAGCAGAAAGGCGTCATTTTGCTAGAATTCTCTCTCCCTGTTCTCCATTGAAACTGTTGACATAACCCACTCAAGCAGCAATTGCTAAATTTCTCTGAGAGGAGCATTTATTTCTTCCTGATACACTCTTTACAACCTGCGATGTGAAACCTGAATTGTGGGACCATGACGTCACGGTTCATCTATCATGTTAGCTTGTAGCTTTGCAGACACTCCTGACAAAATTCTGTTAGTGGCAGATGAGAGGAATGTCCAAAATGTGGAAAAGTAACTTTTTCTGTCGGTGGATTCTTATAGCCTTTGACTAACAGGCTTAACATCAAACATTAACTTTATCATTCCAACACACACATACAGTTTCTCTCTTATTTATTTTAAGTACTATCTTGTTAACAACCATAACTTTTGTGCATAACAGTTAGTTCAAAATTTCCATTTGCTAGTCAAGTAAGGTGACCAGTTGATTTCCATTGACAGTCCCCATTTTGGGTGACCTGTCGCCAGCTTAAGCTGTCCCCAGAAATGGCCAGAATGTGGGTTGTAACAGCAAAGTGGCACTGTCTGTATTTTTGCTTGTTTACTCCATGGACAGAAGAAGAGGAGGACAGAGGAAAAAAACAAGTCAGAGTTGGAGCACATAGATATATACACATGTAAGTCTATATATCTATGGTTGGATCAGACTAAAGACCTATTTACATATTAATAACAAAAAATTGAAATAGCTATCACATGGTAATGTTTTCAATAAACTATGTTACAGCCCCACCAATGGCAGTATATGTTGCTAATTATTATATTACTGATAGAAAAGTGAAGTGGAGTACGAAAAATTATTTGGAGTAAACAAGATAAGAGAGGACAGTGTGTAAGAGTGAGGTGAAAAGGTAAAGTGAAGAGAAACAAGTAGGGTAAAAAAAGGAGAAGAAAAATGTAAGAGGTTAAGTAGAGCAACACTAGGAGAAGGAAGGGAGGAGCAGACAAGAAGAGGTGTGCTTTTAGAGAAGCAGAAATGTCATTGACAAGATTTAAAAATGAAAAAAAAAACAAAACAAGAATTTATACACCCCTGTTACCACTTCATCCTTTGCAAGTTGTCAAAATACACAAAACTGTGTTATTCCCATTTCTTATTTCATAACGATAATATTTGATGATTTTTTTTTTTTGCACTAAGCTTGAAATGTCCTGGTTTTCATTTCAGAAATCTGGTCACCTTATTATCAAGTCAACCTCTATTCATGTTCTGCCCCTTCCCAGCTGTAATTCATGGACTTTTTGGAAAGACATTGACTTTTTCAAAAGTTCAATTTTTTCTTTTGACAAAAGTCACTGAATGTAGCTAAATAGCCAGCTAGCCAAAGCCAAACCATGTGTATCACAGGGATCTATGTGTGTCTCTCTTCATGGTCAGTGCGTTAAGGTGATTCACTCGTGATAGAGTTAAAGGTGATTTGTTGATAACCGGGCCATCAAGTGATGGATGCAATGGGATTTTTCTCAGTGCTCTTGATGGTCAATCCAACTGTGCCTCAGTTGATTGAGTTGACTTTTTCAAGGCACGATTCAACTGTTTCCTAAATGCCTCCTTTGTTTGTGCACCACTGTTGGTAGGTTGATACGTGACAGGTGCTAAATTCCAAACCTGAAATGACGGAAGGATCATTCAGAATAATAAGGGGACATAAATTAATTTGATTCATTCATAGAAATAATGAAAATTTATGAATTGTTGGTGTATCTGTATGTGTTTCAGCGTGTGTATTTGACCGAACATTTATGACTATATATTTAAGGACTTTACTTTCCAGCGCTTGTATAATGGGACAAGGACAGTAAGTCCAATTAAATGGCCTAATCCAGCAATAACCGTAGCACAACTTAAAAGCATGTAATCGTACCGAGTGTTGGCTATTATCTTATGGTTTCAGCTGCTGTTCCCCTTGCAACAAAACAGGAAGGACGAAGTGAGTAGTAAAGCCCACCTCCCACTTCATTTAAAGGAGCTATATACGAAACTGATTCACCACAAGTGGTCGCAATTCTGTATCAGCTTTACACCAAAGCAAACCTGCATGTCAGCCAGACCTCCCATTTCCCTCGGCACTCCACCTGCCCCACCCCCTGTTCTCAGCAGCTCACTGCTCAGGAGAGGAAAGATACTCACTAGTGGTTAGCAATAGTTTGGCCATCTACCACATCCTCTCAATGATAATTTAATGTAATCTATTTTTCTCTTTCTACAAAGCATGGCAAGTTGGAATCTCAATCACAGCACAATATAACAACATTTATGTAGTTATCAAACAGTTTATGGCGTTAGCCAAGCTAATCGTTGGCGCTAGCTCCTCCTTCTTGGGTAGCAAGAGAGGCCACAGGTCCTGCTAGCAGTTAGAGTTAGCATGGATGTCTCCTTTATCTTCTCAGTTACAGTGTGATGTTATTTAAGGTTAAAAACATCTATTTGTCTCTTTCTATAAAGCATTGCATGTATCAGAGTGATACAGAAGCTGGTGCAATTGGGCATAGTTATATACAGAGAGATTACAATTAAAAAAATATAGTGCCAAAATAAACAGCTGTCTGGCAGCAAACTAAAGCGTTGAAAAGAAATCCTAAATTTGGCGTACATTTAAAAGTATGTTGATTTTTAGGTAAGCGTTTCCATATGTGGCTAGAAACTAAATTCCTTTTAACCCTGTCTGCAGCAAAACAATGCTGACTTCTGGTGCAGCAATTTCCCTCCACTTTTCCTAAAAGTGACACCGCTGATTGCCATCTGCAACCCCCACTTCAGAAATACTGAACTATCCCTTTAATGTACATACTGTAGAGTAAGAAAAATGCTTTGTTATATACACTATTTTTATGTTCCAAGCAATTCCATGTGTGTGTTTTCCAGTAAGGGTATGGGGAGGTACAAGCCCTGTTCACAGTGATGTCACGCAGCCTCTCCGCAGACTGGCTGAGTAAGAGGAACAACAGAATTTCAACTGGAGAGATCAATTATAGATAGAAGAAAATGAATGGGAAAAGTAATTTAATAAATTATTGACTTGATGTCTTATATCATGTACAAAAGCAAATGAAAAATTAGATTGTGCATTTGGATGAAGTTGGATTTAAAGAGCTTCAAAATTATATTTAATTAGACAAAGAAAAAAATGTGTCATGGGTATATGAAGTTTCACTGGGAAGGGTGAATTAATGATTGCATTTGTGGCAATAGCGAATGATGTGCCAAAGGAGAGTGCGACTGTCTGGAAGGGCCCGAAATGGGTGGGGATAGTGTTTGAAAGAGTCAACACCACAGCAGTCTTCTGTCTTCTCTTTTTCTCATTAGATGGACAGATTGCAGGGAGTGTTTCTCTTCTTTGGTCTCTCTGGTAACTCTTAACTAGCTGCTAATACAATAACACATCCGCTGTAAAAGCTGCTAGCTTAGCAACTCTGCCAGCATGTGATTTGAAAATCAATCTAATCTAAAATATTGAGAAAAGTGGTTGATGAAAACACAGTTTATAGTTCAGAGTATACATTTTGTCCAATATAAAGTAATGGACTGAGCTGTGTGGGCTTGGATTAGGGGTGAACTTTATTTTACGCTGTTGCTTTATTATTCCAAAGGACTTGTTCAATGCTGAATTAAACATTGGTTTCAGGACTTAAAAAGCCGATATGCTGGCTCCACACAGCAGCCCCAGGAAAGTAAATACAGACTGTAATTAGATGGAAAATAAACTTTAAACTTTAAAGTTGGGTTTCACTCTCTCCTTTGCATGAACTGTGATGTGATGAAGCCATGGGACAAATAAGGGGGAGAGGGGAGGAGCAGCAATGGAAGAGGGAGGGGGTGGAAAAATACTAATTTATGTGTGAGCTTCCAATGCCATCTCTGGGACACTGTATCCCCTCAGACTCTGCAGCCTGGTGTCTGGAGAGGCAGAATGCAAATGGAGCAGGTTTTCTAGGTGAGGTTGGGTGCAGTCACAGGCCCATGTTGGGACCAGCTTATGCAGTTGCTAAACAAGTGTTCTTTGTCATGCTGGGCCCCTGGGGTTGAGCCAAACGAATCCTATCATCTGCAGTGTTGTGTTACTTGAGCAAAAATACTCAAGTTTGCAGCCACTATTTATAAGATGAAAGACCCTCTTCGGGGAACGTCAGAATTAGTTTTTTTTCCCCCCAATTAATTTGTGTTGCGAGTATACTTTTATGGTCCCTGCGTGAATTCCCCTGTGGATTGGCTTGGCGTGCCGTGTCTGTGCTCTGTAGTAATGTCAAAACTCAAGGAATGAGGAATCGTCGTTTTTCAGCTTTGTTTTGTTTGCCGCTGTACACTCACTTCAAGAAGCACAGAGGATTCCCAAAAAACAGAGAGTCATGTTCAGTAGAAAGTGGATCATTCATTTGCTGGTGAATTTATTTAAATGATTAACATCCGTGGCATCTAATGTCTTTGTTCTTCCCCCCCCCCCCCCGCCTTTTTCTAATCTAATAAATGCTTACACACTGAGTAACACTAGGCCAGAGTCCTTGATGAATTAAGAAACACTGTGTTGACTAATTGACAAAATCATTAAAAAGTAAAGATAAAATCCTCACTGTAATTGAATGTGAAGCATCATTTATCTATAGATTTGTACCAGACTACTTTATTGGATTGCTTTCCTGTGCCTGAAATATGCTTTAGCAAATTGACCTAAATTCTCTGGGGGAGCATAAAAATCAGCTAAATTTACTTTAAATATACTTCTTTCAAATCTGCAACGTGAAGTTTCACAATACGTCCTCTCTAATCTTGGAAGTTCGGTGCTTAAAGCTCCAGCTCTCATTGTGTAGAGGGGCAAAGCCGCATGTCGTCAGGCATTGCTGCAGCCCTGGAACAGAATAAGGTGCTAATAAAAAATGTGTGACTCTCCTAATGAATCTGATTCTGCAATTCTGCAACTCAAGCTCTTAATTATCATAAGACATTTGCGAATGTGCTCATTCAAATGGGAAACACTTTGCTTGGAATAAACTGCATGGCTTAATGACTTGAGAAAAGAGCCTGATGACATCCTGCTCTCTTATCAACACTTCCCAAAGGCTGGCACAAGAGATGGTGGGTGGATATGATCAAACAGGCCTATAAATGAAACCACTAAGTATTCATTGGCGTCTCATATGGTCACAGAGTCACTGAGTTGCACAAATTCTCAGTCAAATCTTCAGATTTTTATACACTGATCTAGATTTGAGAAGAGACGAAAACCAGAAATCTAAATGGCAGTTACTCTCGAGATCTAAGGATGAGGAAGTGATGCCATCATTCTTTGTTCTAACATCTGCTCGTGAAAGGAGATAAAAAGAATGGAAGCATTACAGGATATTTTCCAGCACCTTTTGCTCTAAAGTCTAAAATAGGTCTACTCTGACAACCAACATCAAAGGAAGTCATTATGGCTGTATATGATCCATCCATTAGCTACACACTCCACTTTTGTGGCATTAATTGCTTTGTACGTGTGTATTCCTGTGCACGTGTGTGTGTGTGTGCACATTTGCTGATGTGCATGTGAGTGGTGTATGTATGTGTGTGCCCACACACACTCACACAGCCTGTTCAGACAAGTAGAGGTGTAAAATTAAATCCCCCAGTGCAGTTGCATGCAGATGATGTGCTTCAATAGCCTAGCTGCTCTTTGCACCATTGTAATTGAATAACCTAAAGAAAAGTCATCACATTCCCACTTTGCTATTCCCTCTCTATGTAACATGTAAAAAGTCCTCTTGTAACTACCTGGTAGAGCAACCCATCAACAGCTGTTAGAGCTGACTTGAAGGTTAAATATTAGGAAGGAATCCAATTTCTCTTGTCTATTCAGCTCAGCGGTGTGTTAGATTGCAGCTGGACTGTGCTTACGGAGTGTGGGATATGAAGTGGGCTAATCAATCCCCTCTGCTTCATTCTCAAATTCCTCTCATATCAGGTCCCTGCCCCCCGGGCAGGCCTTCTGCTTTCCGAAAGCCAATTCCACACGAAATAAGAACTGTGACCTGCAGCTAGAGGGTGAAGTTGAGTTTTCCCTTCATGATTAATCTCTTCTTGGGTGGTTTTCAGAAAAAAGGAGAGGGGGAGGATAGAGCGAGAGGGTGAAAAAAAAAATAAGAAAACATGCAAGTCGCTGCCTTGTGACCTGCAAGTTTTTTTCCTCTGAATGAGCCCGGTGCACTGGAGCCTGCTTATCTCCCAAGAGAAAGACAGAATTCATTTTTTGACAAGGTTTCATGTTGACATTGAGAAAATGAACTACCCGATTCTATGATTAAACCTGGGCTGTCGTAATTGTCATCTGAACTGTGGTGACGATGAAAATTTGAGTATTTTTTTTTTCAATAACATCTTGTTTGCAGGAGTTGGAGCACAGAGATGGAGTGTTTAGAAACTATACTGCTTTCAGGAAATGGGACAAAGAGATTATGTCATCATTTTAAAAACAATATGCTATAAATGAAAAACTAATGTAACAGAGTCATTTTGAGTTGGCCCACAACCTTGCGACACAGCCTGAAAATATTCTTTAGCATCTCACTTCAAAAAGGATTCAAAATGTATTTCTAGTAAACATGGGTGAAGTAACGATGTTAAATGAACACATTGGCTATGTGACCTAAAACAAAGGAGCGTGCCCTTATTATCGAGCAGATGGGCTGCCAGAGTGGAAGGGGAAAATGATATAACCTTAAAGTGACAGTATCACATTTTACAGGTTATAATGGCATCTGCCACCGAGAGTGGACCTGTCAGACGCTACTTTCATGCAGCTGAATTGCTCTTAATGGCTGTTTCTCCTGGTTCAGAGCCACTTTTAGGCGTGGGGTGATGTCTGTCTAAGGAACAGTGACGTTAAAAGCATTGAGCTAGAATGAGATGGACTCACGGGCCATTTCTGCTCTGCCATTGTCATTCGTTCGATGTTTTTGAACTAGGTTATCCTCTTTGTTAAGGGAAAAACTCCCTCGAGGACAGTTATGACTTCAGCGCTAAATGGTCAACATTGAAAGCATCAGTGTAGAAGAAATGCGCTCACACAGGGACTCTAAAAGGCCCCTAGAAATGTTTACATTTTTAATGCTATAATGATGATCCCACATTCAATGTACATGTTTTGCTCACCCATCTTGTAAATTTTTTAAGTGTGTAAAACATTCCATTTGGAAAAAACAGCCCATTTGCTCGCTACCACCTACCAAACAAATTGGTTGAGAACAACAAAGTTCAATCTATGCCTGAATATGTCTTTGTTTGTGTGTTTTCCCTCTCCAGCGGGGCACTTATGAAAGTGCTTTTGCATCAGAGATAAGATATTCTGGCCCACTGGGAAGCAAGTGAAAGTGGGTTTCAGAATATGTGGGAGACCAAATTCCTCCAGCTAGAAGTACCTCTGTGCCTGGCTAAACAGTGGGCACAGGCCTCAACACACACCCTAATGGAAGAGTGAAGTAGCGTACAGTGTTGGAGTGCAGGTTTGGACTGAGGTAAACAAAGCTCTACCCGCTGTAGGTCCAAGGGCCCGTAAGTTATTCATTAAGGATATGTTGGCTCAGGCCTCTTTAGCCATTCCCACAGAAACTGTCCCATTGTGTTTTTTGTAATTTAAGGTGGTCTGCTTTCCAATCAGACAAATTAAGCCTCGCTTATTATAGATTATGTTTTCAAAAGCAGCAATCAAGCCTTATCTAATCAGCTTAATCTGCAAATTATCTACACTTTGCATTTGCTTTGTGGAATAAATGAAAACAACATTCACAAGAATGCTTTTTAAAAAGTTGTATATGTGTGTGCTTTTTGGCAAGGGAAGTGTTTTGCTAGTTGATTCTAATGAAAAGCACTGCCAGTCCCTTATTATTTCTATCTGATTGAAATGTAAAAACAAAAATAGGCTGCAGTGATGTATTTTTCTGTAATTATGTTTAATTCATGTAGGTGGCACACTCTATTTTTGCAATCACCACTCTCTATTGTTGCATTTAAGGAAGTGCTTGCTAAAATATAACCCTATTTTTGCATTGAGGGGCTATAGTAAGGGATTACAAGACTAATGGAAGGAAACTCCAACTTAAAGAGCACAGTTGTTACATATGTGCTAAAAACAGCTTAACAACTCTACATCAATTTGATGCTTAAATCTGAAAGTAGTTTTACGTTCTCCTATTTTTTCAGTCAAAGGGGAGCAGCATGTTTTAGACTAAGTGGGACCTGGGTTCAATTCCCGGCTGGGGCAGGGCCTTTCTATGTGGAGTCTGCATGTTCTCCCCGTGTTCTTGTGGGTTTCTTCTGTGTGCTCTGGTTTCCCCCATCATCAAAACATGTATGTTGGTCCATCTCCAGTCAGCATCTTTTGACCAAGGTACTGGCTCAGGATCTGGAGTTGGCCCCCAGGTGGTGTGCTGTGGCCGCCCACTGCTCCTCAGGGATGGGTTATATGCAGAGACCAAATTTCACTGTACACTGAATATGTGACCGATAGAGTACCTTTACTTTTACCTTTATTTCAAGGGAACACATGCACTTAAAGCAATAAAACAAGATTTTATATATGACTTGAAATGTATTTATCAGTGTGTCCAATAAATATTCCGATTGACTCTTTAAGATTCCATGCCTCTGTCACCACTGGGAGGTTTTTGAAATTTTCCTTGCCATTCAATTGAATTGAAAAGCTACAAATTAACGTATAATGTGCTACAAATTGAAAGTTTCAAGCATACCATGATTTTTACATATGAGCTACATTCTTTTTGTTATTTCCTTGTTTAGTTTTGTGTAATTATCATTTCTAAACAAATACAGATACAGTCTTTCAGACAGGAAGTCTTTTGAGATTGATGCACACTAGCTGTTCTGCACTCAGATCTCATTTAACAGTGTTCCGTGTGCGCGGATCTTATTTTGCGTGTGCCCAATTTTTGAAAGTGAATTGCCTTCATTGATCCCTACCACATTGAACTGTATTTATTTGAACCAGAATATACAGAAGAGAAACTACGCAAACGAGAGGCTGCCACAGCCAGATAAGCAGTGGTCCAGCCAGCAGTAGTGGGGTATCCACAAACACCAAGAACTGAATATACTTGGTGGCGTTCCTGTGGTCGTTGCCTATCCATGGCATCTGAGGATGAGTGTTTATGCTGCAGGGAATAGGACTTAGCAGAAGCAACCCTGTTAGAGCTGGAGACAACGATCAAAGACGACGGAGAGATCTATTTGGTTGCGCAGCCCGACTTCCAGCCGCACATAGAGCCAGCTGTGTTGTAGACATTCTTTCGGATGCCCAGGTAGGGTTGTCATGTTACCAGAAATTCAGTAGTCGATACTAATATCAGTAAATTTCTGTGATTCTTGATAACCATTTCAATACCAATAAAAAAACAAACAAAAAACATGTATTTCAACATGCAATCAATAATTTATTTAGAGCTGTTGCATGTTCAAATTCAAGTATTTAAGCCTTCAAGTATTTCAAACAAACAAACAACAGGCCCAATGTGCCTACTGGCTGTGTGTGTGTGTGTGTGTTTGCTCACTCTCCTCCTGCCTCTCCTGGCAACATCCTCTTCTGGCTGATAATGTTAAAGAAATATTATGAGATTTCAGTTTAGGTAGCTCAATGACTGTAAGAACAGTGCGCACACACACACACACACACACACACACACCTTTTGAGTGCAAGCAGTTCATTTACTGATATGGTTATAGAACATTACTTCTGTAATATTTTTTTATAAAGCTAAAGTTGTATTTTGATGACAGATGACTGTCAGCTTTAATGGTAAGGATGGAAGCCTGTGAGCTATAGCTACATTACGTTAGCCTAAACACGGCGTTAGCCACTACAAATGTCATATGTAACATTGTTGTTGACAACACACAAAAAGCCTTCACAAACTCACACAGACACGTACGTTAATTATCTCCGGACCATTAGTCTGGAGATAATTACCGTTATTTAAAACACTGAAGATATATTTTGATGACAGATGACTGACAGATTAAATGGTAGTTAAAAAAGGTAATGTTATTAGCCTACAAGCCACAGCTACATTACGGTAACATAAACACAGCGTTGGCCACTATAAACGTTGTATAAATCATAGGTTGAGGACTACTCAACAATGTCAGCAGTTTCAAACTAAAATAATGTAATGTGTATTTCAGGATAAGGATGACAGATACTGCTTTGTTTGCGATGTTGAATTGAATCTCATTCATCTTTGTATAAATCAGGATGTCTGTCTTTGAGGTGCTTTGCTAAGCTGAAAGAGTTTTCTCCTTTTGTCTGGAAACTCCAGTAGCAGGGACTGTTTGTATCCACCTCGAATGGAAATATTTCCATACATGACTCTTGCTGTGTGTGTGTTTTTTGTTTTTTTTTTCGCAATCAACCGTGGTGGAGCACCCGGGGTAACGTTAGCCAGCTTTCAAGTGTGTTTGTTTACTGGCTTGTAGGCAGACTTGAACACTTGTAAATTATATACTGTCCCCGTCAGTTCCATAAAAATTTGTTACAGCCTGCTGATGGCAAGATCGCATGTCCAGTACCTATGGTACCATAGAAGAATGGGTACCATTGTATTTTTACACTGTTGGCATCAACTTGGTACTGAAGTAGCAGTTCTTGTGACACCCCTATGCCCAGGATCAACTCGAAGAGGAATCATAAGCCCAACTGTCTCGGTGGTGATCTGAGTCATGAGTAATTAACTTACACGAGTTCTAAACAGTATAATTGCTGTAGAGTAACAGAGAGAGGAGAGCGTCTTCCTTATGCTAGTTCTGTGACGAGTGTGGCCCTTCGCAAGAGGACTATAGGACAAAACTAATACAATCACTTTTCAGATAAAAAAAAAACAGCAACCCTACAAAGAAAAAAAAATAAACACCTGGTATTGAACAGGTTCTTTGAGTTGTATAAATCATTTATTTCAAGATATAAATAGGTGCAGTTCAAGTGAATAGAGAGGAAAATTTCAAACACCTCACCTTGGTCAGAGAAGCATTAAATCTTGGTGAGTCAATTGCAACATTTACTGAATGAACACACTGATGACTACCTTTTGAGTCATATATTGAATTGTGAAAATACCGCTTTAAGTGAGGCAAGTCTCTGGCTCTTGTTGTGCAGAGTTTTTAGGTCACCTTTTAGATCTTTGAACTAAATGATGAATTTTATTCACTGGGGCTTTGAATTTTGAATGTACAATAGCAAAATGATGCAGCATTTCCCCCACAGTATATAGTCTATATGGATTCCCCCTGTTAAAATTTAACACCGTCATTGATACCCCATGGCCTCCTGTTTCACCAAAGACATGGGGTGGCAAAATTCACGGAGACACAAAGAGCAGAACAAATATTCTCTTGTCTAGCTCAGCTGTAAACAAAGCCTGTTTGTGACCAGTACTGACGTCATTTCACCTTGTCTCTTTTTCTGCTCCCTGCTGTGCACACAGAATTAGAAAAGAACAGCTGAGATAAAGAAAAACGTTGTTGGTACTGGTTACAAACAGATTTGATAGTGAAAGCTAATGTGGTCCCTGGCTGGCTATTATTTGTTATCCAGCTGCACTAGTGGAAAACACTGATAGCATTGTTGTTTTGTTTTGTTTATATATTATATATGGTAAATCAGAACATTTTTTGCCCATTTTCATAAAGAATTGCATAAAGAAATGGTAGTATTGAGGAATTAACAATGAAAGCAACATGTCAATTATAATGTATTTTTAAGTGATGGAAACATGTACTTTTTTTATTCCCCTGTTTTTTATTGCTTTCCAAAAGTCACACCAGTCCTTACATGTCATTGGTATCTTCAGTATAATTTCTCCAACACCTACAAAACAGGAGTCTCAGTTTTCATTCAATGCATTTTACAGTAATTGCATTTAGATAATGTGTTACACAGTTTCCAACAGTCCGGCACCTGTAAAGTAATTACTGGAAATCATTACATAGTGCATTACTGTATGTCCTGTCATGTCACGTGTAATTGTAAAACTCAATATCAGTAAGATGTTTAATATCAATACAATATCTCCATGAGCTTTAAAAGCCCACAACAGCAACTGTTTCCAATATACAGATACCAAAATGTAATATTTACAACAACATAGCAAGCTAAAGTGCTTGCTAGATTTGAATGCATACATGTAGATGGGTGATTGTCACACTCTCATTAGGAATAGTTGAATATAACCTAACTATGATAATAAGCAGATAAAACTCTGGGCTTATGGTAAAAGAAATTATTTTCTTCTCTAAAAGCATTTATGTTGGCAAAATTGCTTGTTCAACTGCTCATTTTGATAAAATGTGCATACTCAGTGGAGATGTGAAGTTTTGCACATATTCCTGACCTATTTGCACAAGCAGCATAAAAGTTTAGCCCCCAGCCCTTAATGAAGCGAATGATGATGTGGAAGACTGACACTTTGTCAGATGCTTTTACTAGGAGGGTGAGGGCGGAGGGCGAGAAATGCTGCCAGAGTCCTCCTCACCTCATTGTCCTTTTGCAGGATGGGAGGATGGAGTGCCGATGCCCTTGCTTTGCACTGACTACAAATGTCATCTCAGGCTCATTCAGAGCTCCACAGCACTTAGGCCCCATTTGCTTTTAAGGATGTCTGACAGGACAGCAGCCACGTATGATCAAACTTTACTTTCACTCTGCACTTGTGACAGTTCATTGAGAGAGGCTTTAATGTGCTGTCAGCAGTGCTCTCCACTCAGCTGCCTTGATTTACCTTAACCATCTGTCTCAGTCAAACAGCACTAAGTGAAGGATGAAACGAAGAAAGGTGGCCAGCTAATTCCACATCCTTGTATTTAACAATGAATTTACTTCACATGAGCCCAAACTGTATTAGCTCTTTGAACACTTATTCCAATTACTCAAATTGCCCATGGAGCAGTCTGTTGCAAGTCCAGCTTAGACCTGTTACAGTTTAAATATTTAGCAGTCCGTTAGCACTGCAGCAATATCTTCAGGAAAGTTCACATATAAGCAGAAGCTCTGATTTTAGAGTGATTTTGCCTTTGCAACATTTCTTTATTATCAGCTACCATCAGCAGACCAGTAGAATGCTTTAAAATTGTAAATGTAAACTTACACCAAACAGTATTTATACTAGAATAATACTTTAAATTACAATGTGTAATGTGTCTAACTCCCAACTTTTCAGGATCCCTTGATGTCTCATTTTCAAGCAGTAGTCTCAACTCATGAGATTTTTAACTTATAGCAAAGGATAACCTGGTCGAAGCACAAACAGGGAAATAATCCTAAAAGAGGTCAAGTTCGGGGTGTGAGTGTGTTGTCCGACACAGTACTTTCATCTCAAAGAATGGGGTTGGAGTCTTAGTGAAAGTCAAAGTCAGCAATCTTTATTTAAACTTAACCAAATAATTTTGATGCTTAAACCTAAACAAGCTGCAGCTGTTTCACATTACACATGTTAATCACATGATTAAAGCAGTGATGTTGGCTTTGAGAAGCTAAGGGGTTACTCACTGCTTTAAAAATTGACGTTGAGGGAATCCTGACCTACTTCTATATGTGATGAGTTAGGGGTGAGAATGTGTTAAATGTGAAAGGGGTCACTCGTCGTAAAGATCCCACAGAGAATAATCACTCAGTGCTGCGGCTCCTCTCAGCTCTACAGAGTGTTTTAACATCTTTCAGCTCAATGTTTTGATTTTATGGCTGATAACTGTTCTTGTTCACTCTCACTGGTCTCATCTTCATCATTTTCACATCAGCAGGTTGCCCTAAACAGAAGAGAGAATTTAGAAGTTAAAGAGCCAGATATTTATCTCAGCAGGTAGTGGAGACCAAAAAGTGGGTCAAGACAGAATATTTGACTTTTCTTTACAAGGTGACCAGAAATGGTTATTGCAAGATAGTTGTATGCTCTGCTCACACCACCCCATTTCATTACAGTCAAGCATAAGTGGACTAATGTGGCATCTCCAGCATTGCTGTGTGAGTCCCTCAGCTGAAGTGGTTTCCTGACTGGACTAAATAAAGAATGGATTTTGGAAGTCTCAGCTTTTCTTCCCTTTTCTCCGTCATGGCCACAACACATGACAGCTGATGTCTGTTAACCAAAGGTGCGACACTAATGAGATCTTGGCTTCCCAAGTTGGAAGTTTAGCCAGGAAAACTACTTGCACATTTATAGCAGCAAGGTTGAGGTAGTTCGGGTAATAAAAGGCTCTCTCATTAGTCCTAACTTCTCTCCTCAAAAGAGGCTCTGCCCTAAATCTGTCACCATGTCGCTGCACCATCATACTGACAGTAAAAAAATATAAGAAAACATTCTCATTATTGTGTTTGTATTTCTTCATTGTGACAATAAGACAACAATGCCATCATGAGGCTAAATCACCATTAGTTGAATACATTGGACCCTGTCTTACACCTGGCGCAGATATCATTTTTGCCACGTGTTAACTAAAAAATACACCTGCACTGTGTCTGTGTTAGGGTTAGGGTTAAACCTAACCTTGCTCGTAATTATGATTATACAGCACTATAGGCGCATTATAACGCATTATAAGTATGTTCATAATGCATTATAGATGGATGCCTCAAGTATAGTGTTACCAAAAACCCATTTCTTTTCTTACAATTTTTGACACCTTAATATTGTTACAATTAGATTGAAAATTGAGTGCTTCATCAAAGTATGTATTTAAAGGGTAAACATTTTCTTTACTAGCATTAGTGCATACATGTTTTCCATTTGTTTCATGTTGTTAATATATTAAAATTAATGTGTGCTATTTCATCCCACAGAGGCACTTCACTGCATTTTAGTCTTTCAGGATCACAGGATGTGAGCAGATAAATCCACCCCACTTTGCCATTATGCCAGTGATTACTATGTCCACAGCCACTCAGTGTAAAACATTAAAAAACTAAAAGTATGGACAACCCCTTTTAAATGTTTCTCCCATAATATTCATTGCCCTTGATGAACTGAACTAAAGGAAAGAAAGCCAGAGATCAGTCAGTGTTTGAAGCCTTCAAGATTTCTCTTTCACATTAACACGCTGAAGTGCTCATCAGAAGATGGTAATGTGTCTGTTCATTTCTTTCTTAGGTCTTCATTTTGCTTTTTTTACAATTTAAGCTGCATTTTTTGGGAAGTGGCTGCGTTTACAAGCTGTAATACAAGTCTCTTGAAGGCCTAATAAATATGAAACTGAATGAGATTCCTTTCTCTCTGTTTCGCTTTAGCATTCTGCTTTGATCATACCATCCCATGACATATCCATCGTCAGCTTTTCAACTCCTCCTGGAGTGGGCCAAGCCTAATTGGTGCTAGGAGGAATAAATCAAAGCAGGAAACGGGACTTGTTCCAAACACAACTCATAATGCACTAAAAACCTCTAATGTTTCCTGCAACTGTCCAGTGAGTTTACATGTCACCTCATGTAACATTTTTTCCGACACTACCTCAGCTGTTGTATGTCTGTTAAAGAGTAACTGTGGTTTGACATTACACAGCCATCCTGTGAGGTACCTGTGCTGCTCTCTTGGTCCTTATTCTAATCTTATTTAACAGTCTCTGCCTGACACGCAATTCAATGCAGGCCCCCAGATTGGAGAGTTTCCAAACAATCCTGAGCTCACCCAAGCTTGGAATTGGTTTTCTGTGGAACATCTCCCTCCTCCCTTTGGGCACTTTACCAATTTGACCAAATTTGTTCCATCACTGGTTCTAAGTACCAGAAGTGTTTTCTGCCCACACTTGGACTCGTTTCTACAATTTGCACATTCTTTGCAGAACATTAACAGCTTTGTCAGGGGCTGAGCTACTGGCTGCTATGGTACGGGGGCCTGGATTTCAGGGGAAAGTCAAAGGAAAATTACCACAAAGTGTTAACATTTAAGATCAGTTCCCATCCTTTGTAAGATATTCAAATTTATAGACAATACTTTATTTGAATCCCTTCTGTTTAGCATTTATAAGTGGTATATAAACACTTCAGAAATGATTTATAGCACAATAACATGCTAGTGTAGTAAAAAGCTGATTTGTAAACATATAATAATATAATTTGAAACAACATGGCTCCCAATATAAAGAAATATGTATAGCAGAGTTCTAATAATACATGATTAATGCATGTAGCAATCCTTACTTAATGCAGATAACTATCATATGTGAACAATTCAGTCACAGGCATGTTTAAAACTGTTTATAAATGTGATCAGCCAATGGAAACATTATTACTGGGTCTGTCAAATGATTGTGTTTTTTTTTTAAATTGCGATTAATTACTGAATTTCAGAAATTAATTGCAATTAATTACAGTTTTTATTGCGTACTTAAAATTCTATTATTTTGCATTTCACAGCAGTTTTTTAGTCTATATTAACAATGTAAAGCAAGTCTTACCAGTGTGTCTTGATTGGGAATCAAATGCCAACTGGAGTATGTCTCTCGTTTAAGTCTCATGCAGTAACAACATGGGTAGAGCTTGCCACCGCTAATTAGCTTAGCTTAAAAATGAGTAGTCAATGGAAAGTGCTAGCCTGCCTCTGCCTAAAGTCATCAGACAAACTTTCCAACACCTCTAAATGGTCCTGTGTGCTTGTTGTGATTTGTTTATTTACCACATTATGTTATTTTTAAACTCAGATTAGTGCTTACAGTAATTTTAATTTTTACAACAGACATTTTGTTTTGTACTTACAAGTACAACCACAGTGGTTTTGCGCATGTGCCCTGTATTTTACTTTTGGAATGTATTTGATTCTAAAATTACATAAAGTGATAATTCAAGTCTAAAAACAAGCACACAAGAAAGTTTCTCCAATGATTTTAGGTGGACTAGCACTTCTCATTGACTGCAAGTATCTGAGCTAAGCTAATTAGCGGTGGATGAGCTCTGCCCGTTTCTTTCTTGTCACTGCACGCCCAGTTGAAAGAATGGTGTCTATCCTCTTGTCTTGAACTCAGGAGTGAGGCAAATAACAAAAAGAAAAAACGAGCCATTCAGAAATACATTGTTTTCATTCTTCTCCATGTAGGTAGGAAGCAGGAAACTGCTGCTGGGTTTGTTGTTAACGCTGACAGCCTTAGTTATTGCATATGGTTACAATTTTATTACATCGTGTTATCAATCATTAATTATCTGTTTATCCACTACTTATCAGGAGTTAGTATTTGCTTACAATTATTGTATTGTGTTGTTATAAACCATTTATTAAGTGTTTATATACTGCTTATGAACGTTTAACAGGTAAGAGGTGAGTAAAAATGTGACAAATTAGCATGGTAATGACTTGTAATTTTAGATTCAATCACATTTCTTATCAGTGTCATTAATCTGCTGCACTTTGTATTTGTATGCAAATGTAACCTGTGAGTCACAGATGCTGAATAAAACCAGTGTGTTGCTTTTTGACATTAAGGCCTCTCATGCTGCTCTGGCTCACTGTGATTGATTAAAAAAAAAAAAAAAAAGTATACGCACATCAGTACACAGTGAATGTACTATTGCACTTAAATTAACTGTAGGCATAAAGCACTGCATCCAACTAAAGTGTAGCCTCTAAGCTTTATAATTTGGGATAAATATTCTATGCCACAGAGGCATCTGTCCAGTTGATTCATATTGCAAATACAATGGACCACTAAAACTTGATATACTGTAATGGGCTAAGATAATTAGAGTTATAAAACCCTCCATAAATGCCCCATTGAGATCAGGAGTATAAGATTATGCCCACAGAAATGCACGCCCACTGCTTTTTTTAATTTAAGGGATGAGTGTTAGCAGAAATATCATTTAGCCATGTGATCACATTGGAGGTGTACATACAGATAAAGACTGGAATGCTTCATAAAGCACTGCTTCAGAGTTGGATGATAAGTGCTTGAATTATAAGTCAGCTAATGTGACCGAGTGGCTGTAAACTTTTCCGCAGTTCTGAGGCTTGAGCTGCTGCAGTGAACAGCTCCAGGCTCCAAAAGTAATTAACAAAAAACTTAAAATAATTTGAGCTAATTCTTCTCTTGCTATCTTGTAGAAAATGATGCATTACTGTATATGTTGATTATGAGTGGAAAGAACGCCTTTATCTGCAAAGTGAATACCTTATGCTGAGCCTGCTTCTTTAAAGAGGCAGCTGCAGGGGATATTTGCAATGTGCATTTTTCCATCCTCATTTTC
>JAQLOL010000001.1:14778578-14790343 GCA_029783665.1 Naso thynnoides
CAAAAGTCCTACTAAAATGGTGAAATGCTCCTTACTTATGTTTTGAAGAGAAGCTGCATCTGCAAATTGCACAAACTGAAAGTTTTTTTTTAAACTTATCAATTTTAAAACCCTAAACTCAACTGAAGCTCTGAGTAGAAACCCTTTTTTAATTTTGTCACTGAGATAAAATCAGAACTGACTTGTCTTTATGTGCTTTTTTAAAAAAAAATAATTTCTAGTTCATGATGTTTTTCTTCTTCATAACTTTGTGTTTTATGTCTGTTTTTATGACATTCTACTCTTCAAAAAATGCGTTATAAACCTTGTGCAGTTTGTTTTTTAGCAGACCACACTCTAAATCTCAGATGTCATAGTGTCCTTCAGTGCATCAGCAGGGAGTGTTTTAAACACAGTTGCTACTTGCAGCTGCAGTACCTCATGGTAATAATAAAACTATGGCACAACAATAAAGGCCCCATGCTGAGCATCGTGCAGGGATGTTTGTCTTGAGGAGGGATCAGGCTTTCATGGTCTCTGCTTGCAGCTTAGGAAGGCAAACCATGTGATAAAGGCCACTTTGAATTAAAGTGCTTTATAAGTTAAAAGAAAAGTTGGAAGTCATTGCAAAAAAATTTCCCTTCCACAGTGAAATAAAGACTTAAATGAGAATTGCAGCTTAGATGGAAATCAATCTATAAACTAACAAACTGCTCCAAATGGTCAGCAGTAATGTTAAGTTTGTGCAATTTGTAATTAAGATAATATTTAGCTTTATGTAATAGAGACAGATGATGAGGCCCACCTGAGGACAGAATGATTTTATCATGCAACAAAGGTCAGAGGCCTGAAACAAAGCAGTGACAGTCGCGACCATGCGTTGTGCGCTGTAACCACTCGTCTACTGAGACACTCCTGCAATTTTTAAATAAATAGATTCAATGAGACAAAATTGCTGCATGGAAAGAGAGGTGAGTAAATTTGCACAGAATAAGAATAGATGTTATGAAAACAGAGTCACCAGTGAGAGCATTTGCATTACAATGTCATGTGGCACATAATGTAAAACAGTTTTACAGACTTTGTTTTGTAAAGGGACAGTTTATTCTCGGTGAGTTTTGTTGCACGAAGCGTTAGTTCCATTATTAGTGGAATAAAAGGCTCAGTGTAATTGCAGAAAGAAACACAATAAGCAATTTTTAAAAACGTCAGAAGGTCACAGCCAGTGTGCCCAAACACTGTTTAAACACACGGGACAAACATTTTGTGCAAAAAAAAATAATGAGGTACAATGTTGAAGTGGCACTTCCTGTTTACTCTTATAACCATACACATCTCCCAGTTTGAAATATACAAAATGTCTCTGCAGAAGCGGAATCTTGCTTCCTCCATCACTGGACTTCAGAATTTATGACTGGAAACAGAGCCAGCAGGATAGCAAGGAAAATATTATTCTGTAAAAGTAGGTGGTTTACTACATAGATGATAATCACGTCGCTGTCGGTTGCTTGGTTACCATCTCTTGAAATAACAAGCTGTGGAGGGGCAGCAGAGGGATTTCTGATCCTCTGGGGTTTGTCCATTACACGGCCTTGCTCAGTACAACCACATTAGACTGAGAATTGCTCTCAAAATTCTAAAACAAATAAGTCCATTCTCCAGTAGGATTTTTACCTCTATTTTTGAATTAAAAAAACAAAACAAAAAAACATTCTGCTCCCATTTTCTGGTAGGAGCAGCTGTGAAGAACACACACGGAGGACAGATTTTGCGCTCCATCCTAAAAGTAAACACGCCTGAGTGAAGTTTTGATGGATGGGAAAGATTTAAATGGATTACATGCCGGTTAATGTGGGAGCTCGAGGCCTCAGCAAAACTGAACCACATAATTTAACTGTTCAGTAACATTTACATTGGTCATCCCTCAAAGAACCAGTAGTCGGCTTCCTTTTTGACCTCAGGTGCAGTTCAGTGACAGCCACCAAATAAGGGTCACCAAACACTAAACAGAAGAGAACTACAAATCCTGCTGGATGCCCGTCCAACAAATATCAGAATTTAACAAAGCAACAAGCCTAAGTATCTGCTCGTCAACAACCAGTAGTAGAGAATAAAAACTCTATGTCCTCGTGTCAAACAAAGCACCTTAAAACCAAAGTGACTGGATTAATTAAACTTAAACTCAACATCACAATAATAAGCACTTCTCAAGTTCCCTTTTCAAATTGTACTTCTACTCTTTACTTAAGCATTTTTTCCCCAGTATTTGGCAAACATGTTTCATACAAGAAATAACAATTCTGTAACAAGTTTCACTTTCATTTAAGTGATTTTTTAATGTAAATATTTGTACTTTTACTTGAGTATATCAGTAGAGCCACACCAAGGTAGAATATTTAGGATCGATGCCAATACCAATATCAGGGAGAAAATTGTAATATCCGACATGTCAGCCTTTATCTATCCATCTATCTATCTATCTATCTATCTATCTATCTATCTATCTATCTATCTATCTATCTATCTATCTATCTGTTGACTCAGACACGCCACAGGGATGGCTGGAGATGTGTTTACAGTTTACAGGACAAAAGGAGAACACGCAGCACTAATAGCACACAAGAATGACAGCACACTGAGGCTAATTGGAAAAGGCCTGTCACTGATTACAGACAAACTCTGTTTGCATGTCTGTGTGTATGTGTGTACATGTGCCCAGCGTGTCCCTTGCGTGGGTGCGAGGCTATTCAGTGCACACACACTGGTGTGTCTCTGGCAATTGCTCTGCTGGTGGACGCTGCTGTGACAGTGGGCTGCCCTCTGAGGTCTCTGGATATCCAGTGTAAATCCAGCCCAGTGGAGCTGTGAAAAAAGCTAATAATATGTTATTGCAGTCTGGGTCCCCCTGTCGCCTCTCCATCAGAGCACCACTGTCACCTTACACATGGACCGTGGTGTGATAATGGACAATAATGCGGAGTAGCTGAGAGTGAGAAGTCCAATCTGCCTCCTGAGTGGTAAAAGGGTTAGAGGAAAACACACCCTGTATGCTGTGTGAGAGCGCCTGACTCCGAGGCCATGTGTCATCCTATCATGAGCCTCTGGGCATCCCTTCCAATAGGCAAGGAAAACTTCTGATTTATTATTATCTTATTTCATAAATCCTGAAGGTTCAGTCTTGAGAAGAGAGGCCCTGTGTGGGTTTTTCTCAGTGCAAAGCTCGTTAATTGCATTCTTCTCCGCTGAGAAGTGAGGCTAATTTGTAAATACTGCTCTACAACTTTGTTTTTGTTATCACAGTCTTTTTAGGCATCCAAATACTTAAAGCAGCTACACAGAAGACCGTTGCCTAATTGTTTCATCATGATGCGTTTATTCATATTTAATGTAGAAGCACTTTCTCCTGCAAAAACAGTCATTAGCGGGAGCTTCTCAAAGAAATAAATACGCAGATTTGTTGTATGAGTGTTTAAAGCTCTCAAAGAGAATCTAAAATCATGTTATCAGTAGTGACTTCAGGCGTGTTTAGAGTTTATGAAGCACTGCCGCACACGAGCTATTGTTGTGCTTTTCTTTGTTTTGAACAAAGTTTTTAAAAAATAACCTTCGGAACATGAGAGACAACTCTGTTTTTAAACCTAAACATATTAAATATGCTTCCTTTGATCAAGCAAATGTTTCTGGTTTTGCTTACAGTGAAATATTTCCCTGAGGAGAAAAAAAAATGTTAAAACACAACTAACAAGCAGCAGCAGAACATAATATAAAACAAAGTGGTAGCCAACAACTTTCAGCCGGACTGAGGCCTCTAGTGGTGGCTGAAGACAACAACCTTCCCATTGAAAGTCGCCATGTGTGAGACTCCAACATGATGTGAAGGGTTAAGGACGATTCTTGAATTTGATAGTTGACTTCGTAACCTTGTAAACACTGTGAGTACAATACCTGCATAGCATCCAGTGGGTGTAAAATAAAGTTTGATATGTGATCTTATAGATGCACAGATTTCTAATTTCCGTACTTGAATGTAAGCTTTGCGAATAAAAGAACAGAACCGTTTCCAGTGGTCACACAACATCATTCGCACCAGGTTTGAGTAAATATGACAGTAAACTGCATAGAAAGTCTTCTCCTTGTAATTACTGTGATGTCGAGAGGGCACAGAGGGCATTTTATTTTCTCTCTGATGATTGAATTCTTGCCTCTCTCCTGCGCTGAGTTGTATTTTGGTGCGTGACCACAAGCTTTGTGGTTTTCCAAGCCTCACGGGACCAATTCCCATTATTTACTTGACTGTGACCCCGTATCGTGACCCCTCAAGTCTCTCACTCTTCAGAAGCCTACTTTTAAATTGCCCATCTAATGGCTACCTGCATTTTTACTGAACTGTAATGAATGCTCCAATTACGCTGAAGGTGATGGAGGCGATTTTCCTATGATAGAAGGGGTGATTGGATCTCCCACACTCCATTTCACTATCTCTCCTCTCTTCAGGCATTCCCACAGACCCGTGGTCAGCACTAGCTGTTGGGAGGAAACTAAAGCCTCCACTTGTGGTAATGCACCCTCTCAGTGCACTTCCAAGCCGTGCACCAATGAGGTGACTACAAAATTAAGTGCTTGAAATAAATGAATTCATTCTGGCAGAAATGTGTCAAATGACCTTTCCGCTGCTCATTACACATGGTGCACATTACACCAGAGAAATGCTCCTGTTGTCTGCTCTCCTTTGTTTCCCCCCCTCCTCTTTGCCTTGTCAAAGGCGAATGGTAATTAATTGAAATCATTTCTATGTGTAAGGTTGTGTAGATCCTTCCTCAAGGTGTGTCAATGGGTCGATAGATATTTGGAGTGTATAGTGGAGGTGGTCAGGTGATGAGAACTCCAGTCATACTGTGTTAAATGACTGCAAAAGCTCCGTAAAATAAATTCGAGGGCAGAGAAGTTTGAGGGAAGGAAGTAACAGAAAGAGAGAGGGGAGGTTGGCGAGCTTTTGTCCCCAGCAGACGAACTTCTGACTGCAGTGATGGTGGTCACCGTGGGAGAAACCGAAATGCTTTGGATCACTCAAGAATGGGCATATTTTTGATTTCCCCAACCTTTTTTCCCTCTGATTAAAAGCTTGTTTGTGAAGACTGAACAGTCTCCTTGGAGGTGGTATCCTCCTCCTCGACTGAATGCAGCGCATTTCACCGAGCTCTGTGCACAAGAGAGGAGAGCTTATCCCAATGCAGAGGCTGCCTGTCTGCCTGCCAAGGAGAGATGTGGCTTTAAGAGGCCCATACATGGTGTTGATTAGTTTTACTGAGCGGGTATGCAGAGACCAATAAATTAAATATGAATAAATTAAAAATGTACTCTAGCAGAAAATTGCTTGGAAAACAACCACCTCCCCATTAAAATATGTATAGTAATGCCTTTTATGTGAAGTAACTTGGGATTAGATATCACTGTAAATTAACACACCATCCAACCGTAGTCAAGAACTTTTCACTTTTAACAAGGAGTTATAAAAGAGGTATTTACTCCAGTGTGTTCAGTAATTAATTTGATATTCAAATGAGCTTACAGTATGTATTATAATTGCAAATATCCCAAATAAGAGTAGCTTTAAAAAAGGGGTAGTGTCAACAAAGATTGATGAGGCTTGCTTTGAAATTGCCATCTGTTTCAAATGTTTACTTGTGGTGGGGGTTTCCCTCCCCTCTCTTCTTCTGCAGAAAATAGAGGCATCATGGTTTCCTCCTGCAATTTGACCATATGTATCTGTAGGTTTTTATTTATTTATTTAGTTTTTTTGGGAGGGGGTGGGGGGGTGGCTGTGGTGTGGCGCAGCACACACACACATGCATCTCCACACACAACACAAACATTGAAGGGGATCAGGAACATCAGCATGTGTGATGAGCTCCCACAGATAACGTCTCCGCAACATTTCCATGACATTGTAGCTGTGTTACCTCATTACCACAATGTCACAGCAGCAGTGTGAGGATGTTGTGTTTGGGGTGAGGATGGAGGGGGAGTGCACAGGGGTGGGGGGGGGTTCAGCTGCAGGTATCGGGCTCTGCAGATGAGCTGATTAATTAAAAGGAGCTCTATTAAGGTTATTGAGATGCGCCCCCCTCCCCTTTTCCTAGCGGTCCCCTCCACGCTCCTCAGTGGATAAAGGTGGATGGAGCACAGGGGGTGCCGAGGAAGGGGAAGCATCCTTGCCTCTTTTGACATTAGCCTGCGTGCACCTACTTCACACGCCCCGTGACTCTCGCCACAAGTGCCTCTCTGCACCCCACCTTTGCAGGATTGACACTCTCTTCAGGCTCCAAAATGGGGCTGCAGAGTTTTAATCCCTCCAGCCTGTCAACCCACCCACCCTTACTTCCATCTGTCAGGAGCGCCGCTGGAGGAAAAGGGGGGAGGGTTTGTGGGGGGCAGGGGGCGCATCCCTTGTTCCATCCCGACGAATTTTCTAATTTCCTTTGCCTCCATGCTTTGTCCCAAATTCACGCCCCTAACCTATCCACCATACAGCCTTTCTCCTTCTGTCCCCCTCCTCCCCTCCCACCTCTTTTCTCTGTTGTTTTGGCCAACGGAGTAAAAGTAAAACTGGAGGATCCTGCTGGCTTGCAGGAATACAAACTGACAGTATTGTAACAACATCTGAACCTACTGTCATCATGCGTTAAGACACTGATTCCTCCATATTTCCTTGACGCGTTTCAGTCTCTTTAAATTTGTTCTACCTTGAGGCTTGTACAATTTGCTGTAGGTCGTATTCTGCTTGCACAAATCAATTTGAAGATGTTTTTCTCTTTTTTCTTTTCCAATAATTTATCAAGACAATGAGGACCATATGTTAAAACCCCCCTTCCTCTTCTAATTGAAATTAGCTGTACGAGAGGTTGTCTAAACAGATTCCCACCCTGGCACTAAAGGGAGGTGAAACAAACTAGACAAATAATTGCTATGTTTTTGTTTTTTATTCCTCTTGAACATTGACTTTGTTTGAATGGACCATCAACACATAACCATAAAACATATTCATTAGTGACACATTACATGGACATCACAGTTTCAGTGGGCAGTGACAGAAGCAATCAACTCTAATTACACATCTTTATGCAAAAAAAACAGGTAGCAAGCTTTAAGGATGGCACTCTCCTGTCACATTAATTACAGAAAATGAATTCAGCAGCTTACTACAGCTCCATCTGCTGTTGATAGCAGTCTGGGTAAACCAAAAAGCATACAGTTATGTCAGTGATGCTGCAGTCCTTTTGGCAAGCAGCTTAAATAAAAAATAATTTACATGCCATTTGTTCAGTCTCACACACTGATTAAAATAATTCTAACAAAAGACAGTGTTTTGCATTTCTACTCACTAGGTTAAAAAAACACCACCTAATATCTGTATGTATACCTGGACAGAATTCGATAAAGGCTCATTTACTGCGTCCACACTTTTAAGACAATTGCCTCTTCCCTGAAAGGTAAAAAAAATACCTCCTACAAACACACACCACATTTACACATACGCGCTAAAACACAGAGCCTGTGCATGAACACGGAGCCCCCATTGTTGGCACTCATTCACTTCAGGATGCAAATGGGTGGATTTGAAATTCAGCCTCTGTGTGTTATGCTTGGCTACTTTAATGTTGTATCTATGCCGGGGATTATTCTCTCTACAGCGGAAAAACCTGTGCTTGAATGGCAGTGCCCTCAAAGTAGCTCCTACTGCTTTCAATGGCCTCCAAACGAGATTAGACCCGTGGCTGCCCTCGGTCCCAATCCTCTGCATTCAGATGGAGCGTAACCAGCCTGTGTGACAGTCTTTCTGTTTTGACACTGAGTGGGCGCAGTCACTGCAATAGGGCGTTTTTGGAATTGAGAGGTCAGAGCAGAAAAAAAGGAAAATCCCTAATGCGAACTTTGGTGTTGTGAGATTATATCCAAGAAAATATCCTCGACTCTGTTTCAGTATTCTTTGCAATTTAGCAGGCAATTATAAAACAGTTTTACTGAAAATAAAATATGCTTAACTGTTGTGCAACAGGTCTGTGTTTTATGATATTTGGCACATTTTAATTCTTATTCCTAAAGAAATATAAATACTACTACTGATTTAAAGACAGCTTCAAATTGTAATCACAAATTACCGAAAAATGTGGGAATCAATCTGTACATTTCTTTCAACAATTCTATCTGTTTGGATGATGTAAATATTTTCAAATCAGATTATTACATCCCTGTCAACTAAAAATTAAAATTCACATTTATGTTAAAGATTTCATGATTTTAAGGGACTGTTAATTTAATTATGGAAAAGGAAAACATTCACAGTGTATATTAATAAAGAGATGACCTTAATAATGACAAGATCTGCTGCCAGGGGGCAAGTAAATAACTAAACAACAGTTTTATTAAGGAACAAGCTGTGCTGTGCTCAAATCTCCTGGGTGGCTCTCTTTACTAAACTAACTCCAGCTTGCTACTTTATAATAAAGCCCTTCCATTAGATGTCACCTCTGATATCTGACAAACTCATTCTATCTGTGTTTGCCAGCCACTTTACAGAAAATGTGAGTCTTCTTTGGGCTGCTGGATGTTCTCTAACACTTGGCTGTAGAAAGGTCAGCAATGTTCCGGGAGGTGGAACCCCTCAGAGCGGGGGGCTCTTTCGTTGGCACAAGGCACAGCTGAGGCCCTCAGCTGCATTTTCGGCCCATTTATTTGACACTGCTGTCAGTGCTTAGTCTGTGGTCAAGTTTCACCATTCACAGTTAAACAACAGAATTCCAGAATTACATTAACAAAAGCATATGTCAAAGAGAGGCAACTTCCGCTTTAGTTTCTCTCTTTTGTATGCTTCCTCTCACTTGCGAGTTCTCTCTCACTTATTCTCAAGTGATATGGCTCATTTCTTAAGTTTATTTTTAAAGGGAACTGGTCCAGTTACTGGCTGGTTGTTTTCAGGTGGAACAGTCTTATTTTTAAAGGCAATGGTTGGTTTTAGGTAGCCTGTCTTACTGTTCTCAAAGGTTGTTTTGCATCCTGTACAAATGTCCTTCTTGTCCTGAGGCCTGCACTGCTCTGCGCTCAGCTGTGTGGAGGGTTTTACACGAGCACGAGACTGCAGGGATAAGATTTATATTCATGTTATATAACAGAATTAAGTATCACATTAATTTAAAAACAGATGCATGGCTACACCTTCATTACCATCATTCGTGATAGGTAAATCTGGCACCATCTAGTGGTGACTGGCTGTGTAAGGCAACATAAAAGAACAAAGGCAGTTTAATAAGAAAGTTTTAAATTCAAAATGAACAGCAGAAAATATTTCAAGCTTCATTTTGGGGGGGGATTAAATCTTGTAGAAATTAAAAACAACAAAATTTGTCAACTAATGGCTATTGTAAATACAGTTAATTAAATCCTATAAATGAAAAAGAAATTTTAGTTGAAATGCATTGGTCAAGTTGTAGGAAAGACAAACCTGTGTGGTGGTGGGTCGAGGTGGTCTCGCTGTTTCAGAGTCATTTCTGTGTTTCTCTTGCTTGAGGCTGCCTCCTTTCTTTTGAGTCTTTAATACCAGAAACAAGGAAAACCCAAAGAGAGATGAGTGATCAATACCAGGATTCAATGACAATACATAATAGAAAAGGGTTAACTTATAGAATGGTACCTTCCCTTCTGTTTGGAAAATTCTGTTTGGTTTTTGTTTTGCTGCCTCTTCAAAGATATAAGATTCACTATCATAAATACCAATTCGATACTGACATAAATGGTATTTATGAATCAGAAGCTGATAAATGAAAGAGCACGGCATGAGAGAAATATTTGTAAATGTGCTGAGTTATCTTCCTCATGGGATGGTCTTTCTTGAAAACAAGATAGCTGCCACATGAGGTAAGTGATGTGTAAGCAGATGTAACAGTGCTTAAATAGATAAGTAAAGGCTTGACATCATTTCAATTATTTACATATAGATTGAGAGAGCTGAATAAAAAAATCACACAGGCAGGTGAGGTCAGCTTGTTTCAGAGCCGTGGTGAAACAGACGTACAGAGGGTGTGCAGCTGCTCTCGCTCTCAGGAGAGTGGTTCCTGTCGTTGCTGGTGGTTTCTGTTGAAACTGCCTCGGGAACCACGGATTGGTCCAGTGAGTCTTCCGGAGTGCATATTCCTATTGTGGACAATTTCCAAAAACATCAAGTAACCTTACATGGATTTGGTTCATCTTTCTTCTCCTCCTTCCATCCCTTTTCTCACTCTGTATCCCTTAGTGCTCTCTATTGTATTATAATCAAAACACTTCTATCAAATGACTCGGTCAACAACAAAAAAATGTTGTATTGGCTGAATTTAATTTGCCTCCATTATTCTCATTATTTAAATACACAAGAACACCTATTCATGGATTACAGCTTGCACAGTGTTGTTTATTCAAACGACTTATACACACAGCATGTAACCTCTGCCACTGGGGGTCTCTCAATCAAAACAATCAAAACAAAAGTGTAGTTTGTTGACAAGTAGCCTGGCATCATGGGATATATTTATTTCATTTTTGTACAGCCAAAAGTAAAGCAGACACGCACATCCAAACCAAAGAGGGCAGGTGCTGAGTCAAGTGTAAGCATGACACAATGACGGAAAAAACAGCTCGCTCACTGCAGGGCTCCAATATTCCAAAAATATTTAATACACCAAGGTAGTGATGTTTTTGAGCACACTTGCTTCTTGCTCTAATGAAGAGGCAGTGTGCTCAGAACGTCACTACCCTTGTGTACTAAATATTTTTAGAATATTGGAGCCTTGCAGTGCGCAAGCCGTTTTTTTCTTCCTTTTTTTTCTTCATTATGTTGAATAGCCACCAATATCAATTAAAATCTGACATGACTCGGGCTGAAATGTTTACCAATGACTATTATTATTTATTAAATGTATTAAAGTTTTACATTATTTAGTCACGTTCTCTGTCTTCCTTCCTCACTCTAAATATCGGTATCAGGTGTTTCACCGCTACCTCCAATACAACAACATATTCTCTGGCTTCGAGCATTGTTGGAAACATTTGGGATAGTGTAAGTGCTCAACTCAATAAAACATATATAACAAAGGTCTAGCCAGGTTTTCAGTGCAGATATGTTACATATTGTGCATTTTAGTCTTCATTATTGTCTTACTCTCTTCCTCTTTCAGGTGGTGACGCATCATTTCCAGCACATTGTACATAATAGCAGACCCATTAGTGTCACCCTGTTGGACAAAAAAGCCCGGTTAAGAGCTCTGCGTGTGCCTCATTTGGTAAAGCTTATAAATGCAGGTGGAACAATCACGGTCTTACTGTGATCCAGGGGGTTTCTAGCAGCTGATGAGCAGACATGCGGTAGGCAGGATCCTCCCTCAGGAGGCAGGTCAACACGTTTTTTGCTGTGGAGACAGACTCAAGGCATCAGTGAGTTTGTCAGTAACAATATGAACAGCTTAACTGCATGTGTGTAACATCTTGTACCGCTTGTCAATGAAAAAATATCCACTCCTTATCACAATGTTTTACATTTTGCAGGATTACATTTATTACATATTCATTATCAGGTGTCACCTGCATCACTGACTGTGTCCCAGATAGGTTGAGTAAATTGGACTCCTTTGTGCATGATCTCGTCAAGTAGTTCTGCCTTTTTGTTGGACACGTAAGGGGCTTCCCCACACAGCCTACAGGGACACACAGCTTAGACACATGTATTCACAGTATATATGCATATGTGTGTGTATACA
>JAQLOL010000001.1:14790542-14804512 GCA_029783665.1 Naso thynnoides
CCGTATATATGCATATGTGTGTGTATACAGTATGTATATGTCTGTCTACTTACAGCATATACATAATGACTCCTATGCTCCACACATCACACATCCAACTGTAACTTCGGCCACACATAATTTCAGGTGCTGAAATGCACACGCATACACAAAATTTAAGGCTTTCTTTGTTTGCGACATGGACATTTAGTGACTTAAAAATGCAAGTACATTAGTTTTTGACCATTAGTGGGGATAATGAGCAATGATTCATTGTTTTTCACCACACTCATAAACTCACTTGCGAACACTACAGGTACAAGAGCAGCGTAATGCACATAGGGGTGGCAGTAACGAGTCATACCTGCCTTCTATAGAAGGCAGCATTGCATCTCAAACGTTGAGGAGGAGACAAAGAATGCAAGCGAGAACAAAGCAGGTTTCACAAAATGTGAATAAAAATGTTTCTCTGGTGGGTTATGATACGATGGATGTAATGCGACAACTTTCCAGCATTCAGTTCTCGGCAAACAGTTTCCTGGAGGCCTAAGAAGCGTGCTGAAAGAATTTCCACTCTTTAGAAAAACTCACAAAGCAATTTTTTTGTTTGTTTTTTTTTTTACTTTGAAACACACATTTTACAGGGGCTACCAGTCCTTTCTGTCCTTGCCTTTTCCCTGCACATGGCTCCATATTTTGGCAAATTACATCCAGCAGTTGTCTATGAGGAGAGTAGCGTTACTCCAAAGGATGCCAAGTAATGTGTGCATGCAAGCAAAGCACAAGATACAAACAAGGCAGATATCTGCTTAAAAAACATTTCTCTGTAGCACCACCAATGGTCAAAACTTCAAAGGGTACCTTTACATATCAATAATTACAGATACAAAATATAACTGATACATTCCACATGCAAGTACTGCACACTTAAAACCCCTATGAGTCTAATCCAAAAAGATTCCGAGGCAGATGGCGAGGCACACTGCTACATTACTCATTCAAACTTAGAGCTCTATCCCTGTGGTCATGTGAGTGGCCTATTAGCATGCTGTGGGAGATACTGGTGCCATACCCATATAGAGAAGAGTCCCACAGGCCTCGGTCATCATGTTCTCAATCCCTACACCACCTGTCTGCACCGATAATCCAAAGTCTATCACCTAGGTAGAAAACAGCACTTGAGAAAAAGGTGATACACATAAGCATGATTTAGATGTGCTGAAGAAACCCTATAAAACTCTTTGTTAAAGGTGCTTTTGTCAGGAAAACAAAGGCTAGAACGTGAGCACAAACAATGATCCTTGACAATTTGCATGTATAGGGGTATAGCTGTTAAGGCTGGTCCCTTGAAATGAAAGCCGTTTATGCTTTGCCATGACAACACTTTCTTGCAACATGTACAACGAGTGAGTGTTTGTGAGTGTCAGACAAAGAAAGATTAAACAAAAGAAAGAGAGGCATGTTGTCCATGCAGGTTGCATGCTGTTCTCCTGTAATAGCTGGTAATTTGTCTAAAGACAGAAATGTCTCTCTTTGCAAAGATGTGAAGAAAGACCAGAGGGGGGTGTGTCATAATACAATGAGACAGTATTTAAAGCCTTTACTAAATGCAGTGGAGATCTTTGAAAAGAGAAAAGTGCCCAACAGATGCTCGGGCTCAGTCGGACAGAGAATGGATAACAAGCAGCACAAGAAAGTTTATGGTTTAAGTCACCGTCTTACCTTGATATTAATCATGCCGGGTAAAGAATCCTTCACAAGAATGTTTTCAAGTTTCAAGTCCCGGTGAGCTATGTCTGTAAGACGTGAGAAAGAAACTTTGACACAGATATAATGTGTCTGATTACGGTTTAGCACGGATTTATGTGACTTTTACATTTATGTGATTAGTTTTTGTGACCATATATACAATATTATTATCACTCATTATAATGTAGAGGATGAAATGAATAAAAAGGTGTTGCTCATATTGCAGAACCACTAAGTATTATCACACTGTTTTGGTTTTTATGTTACTGTGCTTTTTTCAAAAACATCAAATTGATTAAAGCTGAAGTTGGTAACTTTTGCTAGCGAGCTAACAAGCTAACATTAGCGGTAGCATGAGACTCATGGGGAACCAAATCCCCTGCAGCTGTTTGCGCCAGCTCATGTTTTGTTTCGTTTGTTGTCACTCTCTCTTTTAACTCCAGTTAGAACTGTGATGAGACAATTGCAGAGAAAGTTGCAGCGGAGTAAACTGGTCTGTCTCAGCTGGAGCTTGAGCCGACTGACTGTTTCGCTTGCAGACACTGTTGTTGGCAGCAGCAAGTCAGAGTGTAAGGCACAAAAGGCTAATCAGCTCATACCGACATCACCTGTCTCTAAGCCGCACAGCACATACCGGCCAATTAGGACAGAGAGTAAAGAGAGCGTCACTCATTGGGCATACAGAGGCATTGGAAAACACAGAGACCCCGCAAGACTCTATGGGTATAATGAAATTTATTCCAAATAGAACATAAAAAAGCTACCTGGTTACCCTGGTTACCCAAAAGTTACCAACTGCAGCTTTAATAAGCAAATGATCAATTACAATCATAATGACTATAAAATTATTTATATTTGCATCTTTAAATGTATTTATCGTTTATTAAGTTGAATACTTGTGATAAAATATTGTTTCCGATCGGATCGGATAGTGTTAAAGCTGATGAGCTTGTGTCCTTCAAAGGGCTGCCGTAGTCTAAAACCATTTGGTAACCACTGCTGTTGTCATTGCCTCCCTGGCCTCATAAGAGAAGCTGTTTTTCAGACACTGCTGCTAAATAGTTCAGCTGGAATTTAAAGCACAGGACAAAAGTCTCCACAGGGATTAATAAAGACTACTTTAACTAAGCAGCCTCACTGACTTGTTCAGTGAAATATGCCCACATTTGATGATTCATCTGACACAAAATACCACAAAACATTGTACTTGCTGAAAACAAAGATGTTTTTGTTTTGTTTTGTGCTCCCACTAACACAATGATCTGTTTATCTCGCTTACAGTAGGCCAGGCTGAAGGGCCTCGTTAACAAAACTTGGCGAAGTGAGAGAAGGCAAGAGGAAAAGTACAACTGCCCTGGGCCGTGCTTTTCACTGCACCGCTTGATGCAAGCGATTATAAAATGCAACAGTGTTGATGGTGTGTGAAAGTTAAGTCAGACCAAGCAGTGTGCAAAAAACAAACACATGAAAGTGTGTTTTTTCCCTTGTCCGTTGAAGATAGTTGTAATTATTCTATTGTTTAACTGCTCCCTGGCAGCTGACCCCCAATTTCAAATTCATACATTTCTTTATTTCGGCCTGTATTTTATTCTACATATATATATATATATATATATATAAACACTGTAAATAACAATGAACCATTTTAGCATAGACTCATTATCTTTGCTTTACTTTCAGTCATTTAATAAAATACTGATAAGAGATAGACATCATAATTACGCATCATAAATTTCTGCATTATGTTTCAGCAATCATCAGTCTGGTAACTTACTGAGAAATCATGGTATTTCATAAAAATAATTTATCTGCAGTTTGATAGTTATGTATGCATGCACAATGTATTATGTCACCAGCATGTAAGTATTAACCCTACAGCACAGCTGAGCCTTAGTACAGCGATGACTAATAGCTGAGGCAGCTCAGGGTGACAACAGACAGCAAAAATTTTATAAGTGAGAAAAGAGAACCTGGACAAATTTAAGCTGAGGGACTCTTACAATTGGTCATTTGGCAAAGAAGGCTCTGGCTACCTCATTAGTATCATTGGTCTCTGTAGAGGTGAGGAAAACCAGCACAGAGGGACTTTCAATGTGAAAGCACACCTATTAATCAGTATCGCTCCCTAGCTTGTTGTAAATTAGTCATTAGCCACATGTAATGATGCCTCATTACCAGGCAATGTCCTAAATTACCTCTAACCCTCCGATTTCATCACTGAAAGGGTAAACAGCATTTCCAAATAAAATACATAGATTTAATTAAAATGTTTATTGTTTTTTGTTTTTCCTGGAATAGTTTTTTAATACTCTTTAATCAAAATGAACCATGCTTCTACAATGACTGAAGGCTTTAATGGCAAACAAAATCACACCACTGAGGAAAACAATTTCAGCACAATAATGGCACTATTATAAAATAACTGAAGCACACTTTATTCAAAACACAGCGAAAAAGATCATAAATGTTTTCAAATTCAAGTTTAAATCCCTGAATTTATAAATAAAGTAAAACTTAAAAAAACATAATCCACCCTACTTTAAAGTATAAACCAAGAGGACTCCAGTCACTGGTGTAGTCAAAGATTTCCAGATGCAGTTAAGAGGGCTTTTTAATTCTATCAAAATGTCAACCTGTAAAATGACATTACCTCTTTTGTGAAGGTAGACAACGGCATCAGCTAAGCTACGGATGATCTGCCTCGTGTCGTCCTCTGAAAAGAATTTTTTCTGCTTCAACAGCTGCTTCAGTTCACCTCCAACACACAGCTCTGTAACCAAATAAGTCATCTAGAAACAAGCAGAGAAAATCTCACCATAAAGACAGTTTTTGTGCACTTATCAGTAATATTCACGCAGGGACACACAGTTACAGGATAAACCTTATTTAGGCTAGCTTTGATTTTGTTTCTTAAAGGACAACAATGTTTACCTTCGGCGTGTCGTAGATTTCCTGGAGTTGTATTATGCGAGCATGATTCACTTGTTTGAGAATGTTTATTTCGTTTTCCAGCATCTTGACTTTTGAACTTCCTGGCTGAAGTGACAGACAGTCAAATTAGCTTTCAATGTGGTTATGGCCATTCGTTCCTCTCCAAGCATTAAACTCTAGTGCAACACAATAAAAAACAGGCTTCCCAAAGGGATGCCAAAAGCACTCACCGCTGGTCTGTAAACCTCCTTAATAGCCCATTTTGTCTGTGTCTTAATGTGGGTGGCTTCGTAAACAGCTCCAAAACTACCTTGACCCAATTTCCTTCCAAATTTATATATTTCCTATGAACATAAGAAAGAAAACATTGGCACGTTTGTAATCTATATCTACACTGTCACTGAAAGAGAGATTCTCCCTTGAGGGTGTACTTCAGGATCATTTCATTCTATTGAAATACAAAGACATCATGTCTTAGAGCAAGACCTGAATTCTGAAGAACATCCTAATTTCAAGATCTCTGAAAAAAACTAAAAGTTTTCAGGTCTCTGGAGGTGCAGAATATAGTATTTCTAATCAAGTTACAAATGATTAAGTTGCTGCTGCAGTTCGTTCAATCTCAGGTCTAATTAACTTGATCATTATCTGTGTGCATGCAAGGCTGAGCACAGGCTGCTTCGGATTTGGCAAAGGGAGCAGTCAAATTCCCCAATGAAAGGGGACTATACAGCAGCAAAGTGAAGTTTGATCCTCCTCTGGTGCAGATGAAGAGTACTACAGAGGTCACAAGTGAGTATGTGTGACCTCTCCAGTGGTGGCCTTATAGCACAACACAGGACCGCAATGGAATCATGTATGGAAGCTCTCCATACCCTGAGGTCTGCTTTATCCGCCAGACGTACTGAAGGCACGTTCCTCTTCACTGTTTCCCTGCTGGTCTCCGGGAACACTATGCTCATGCCTAATCCACAAACATCTGCCTGTGTCATCTACAAAAAAAAAAGGAGAGGGCGGTCATTATCTCTCTCCTAGTCCTCAAAGGGCCGTCCATGACAAAAGAAATTCTTGGTTGAAAAATAATAACTGTGTTTCTTTGACGAATTAGTGAGTTGTTTTAAAAGAATCTGTGAAATTACATCCCCAATATTGTTATTAATGTGATGAATGCAGTCATGAATAACTGTTTCACCACTAACTGAGAGGATGATATTTTCCAGAAACATTCAACATAAAAAAAATGAATGATATTTCAAAAGAAAATAAAACTTACCACTACAAAAAAAACAAATATTCTCTAGTGGGGCCCGACCGTGTTGGCCGATGCTGATACTAGGGAGAAAGAAAATTCTAATATTCAATATATCGGCCAATACTCTACATATAATATTTTGAATGTGGTTATAAAATGCGTGTGACAAAGATACGTAATGAAGGCAGGATATCTAACAAACTTTATTTTGAGCATCAGTGTACTGAGCAGTAAACACTTCCCTTACTACCAGTTAAATAATGAACCGTCCTCTGTTGGACAAAATGTGTAATTACACCATGTTAAATTACTAGTCCGATCATTTTTTCCAGCCTTAAAAAATAGTTTTAATGCATGTATTGTTTTAATATCGGCACTTATTGCAGAGCATTTACGCCGCTACTGATATATCTACAATAGGCTAATATCAGCCAATAATATCGGCAAACCGACATGTCGGTCAGGCCCTATTCTCCTACACATGCAATCATCTCTGATACTTTGACCAGCTGTGACTACATGAACCAGTACTGAGTACAAGTTTGGTCATGTAAAAACTACACATTGTAACTTTTGGAGAAAACTGGTTGATTGTTGATTCTAATTCACGGGTTGTTTGACTGTATATGACGACCTGCAAGTGAGACTCAACAATCAGCTATTTTCCTCCAGAAGTGACATAGACTTACTTTAATGTAAGAAGTTGACACATGAAGACCAAGTGTACAGAATTGCTGAATCTTTACTTCCCCTGGACTAACTTCAAATTGCTGTCTCTGGCTGAACCCATTTTAACTTTAAGCACAATTTACCCTGCTGGAAAAACAGTCTCTAAAGCCAAATTAAATGTAAAGCAGTTATCAAGTGATGACTGGGAGCGCTCAAGTGGATCCACCACATGCACAGCAATTAATTATTAACAAGGAAGCGGTGTCTTTAACCTCTTCACTCTGATGCATTATTTTAGCCCTGACAGGACTCTCATAACAGGCCTGTCTCTCCCATTATCTCCTGTCTATTTTTCAATCAAAACGATTGTGACAGCTTCTGGAAATTCCAATCACCTCAATCACAGCTCATTTGTGGAAGACAGAGGGATGTGATGAGTGTATCACTGGGGACTTGAAGTGACTAGAGGAGAAGCGTCTTGTGCACCCAGGTGACTCCAAGACGGAGGTGTCTGGTTCTTGGCCCCAGAGCCCGAGTGCAAAAGGAAATGGGATATCAAGGTCAGGTGAGGTCGAGAAGTCAAACCTTGAAGGACACAAATCTATAATTGCTTTAGCCTGTGTTTCTAAACTAAAACAGTTCAAACCCCCAAATTGATAACTTGGTATTGTTGTTTTGGTGGGTTTTTTTGTTTGTTTTTTGGGTAAGAAATGGGGTTTTTTTTAACCTGAAAGTGGGGTAATCAGTTTATTCTTGGTGTCATTGTTAAAAAATTCCAAAATAACCTTTCAACATACTGTAATTCAGGTGATCTGAAAGAGCACTAGACTTCTGCACCTCTCCTTGGCTCTGTATCCCAGTGTCCCTGCATCTATCAAGAAAAAACAATTCTAAATGGACCTGACAAAAAAAAAAAACAACTACCACTTTATTTTTACCCACCAGTGAAGAAACTTGCACAAAGGGTGGACTATAAGAGGTAGGAGGAGGTTCCTTCCTGCAATCTGTCCCAAAACCCACCACTCTGGTGGAGTTAACACTAACAAACCTCAGGAATCGCTAATGCAGTCACAAGGACAGGACGCTTCCGATGCTTTCTTGGCTTGCAACTTGCAACATGGCCAGTTGTGTTTGCTGCATGACCAAATTACTAGAAATACAATCTGGATTTAAACCTCTCAGCAGTGGTGGGTAAAAATGGTGCCCCCGTGCCTCCAGTGCACCTAAAATACCTTCCATTAAGGATAAAATCTTTGTCCAGGTACCGGTACATCAGTGGCGCTAACATGGGAAAGTTCAAAACATCCTTGAAAAAGTCTCGCCTGTGTATGCTCCCTCATACTGATTTAGTTGAGTTAGGGATATAGTCCATCTCTACATACTAGGATTGACGAAGGAATAATAATTGACCCACCAAAGAGTAATTATTAACAGGCTAAAAAGACTACATAGTAGTAGACGGAAAAGATTTCTGATGTCAAAACATGATGGTGTTTGTTCACACACAGACATGCTGAAAGATGAGCAAACGTCACCACACACCAAAATGCCAAGGACACACAGGCTGTGGTCCACCTTTAACATTGAGTTTCCCTCATTTCCAGTTTCAGCAGGAAGTCATTAGAGCCGACGGTTGATCACGAGTCAAGCCCATACTTGCCTCGTCTCTCCATCTTTCTGTCAGACAGCAGTTTCTGTTTATTTACACTACTCAGTGAATATATATACCTGGTGCCTAATGGCGGGGAGTGTGGGAGATACTGTCTAAGAGCTAAGCACACAAAATCAATGTCACTTTGGAACAAAGAGAGCATGGACATACAAAGGATGACTTCGATCCTGTGTAACTTTTCTTCCCTGAAACCTGCTTGTCTTTCATTAACTCAAGCTAATTTACACTGTTTCTTACGCTCTTCATGTAAGCAGCACTGCCAGTAAGTCCCAGGAGATGCGATGTACTTTACATCCCATTCTGATTAAATAAATGCAAACAAACATCTCTGTGCTGTATAAATGTATATTGAACATCTTTGAGTTGTGGACTGTTGTTCTGGCCAAAATAAAAATAAATGATTAATCAAATATTAAAAATGAACACGACAGAAATTGGACATGCTGAAACCACCATGTCAAAACAATTACCATTTTTCAATTTCAACTAGATTTACAAGGTATTACACATGACATTACACTTACTGTGCAGGTTCTTTTACAGGGTGTGTGGTTTATTAGCATAACTAGCAGAATAAACAATGCTTATGCAGCTCTCTAATAATCTCTAATGGTGCTATGAATGCAGCTAAAACACAGCCTGAAATTTAAACAGAAAGAGTATCTTACTAACTGCAACTTAATGTTAACTGCTATCCGTTTTGCTTGAGCCCAAATATAACATTTTCCTCGTGTGAAACTTAATCATTTATTGACAGCTTGGCTTTGATGACAAATGATAAACTTCACAGCCTTAATGAAGCGTGGAATTACATTACCTGATGAGGCAAGAAATTGCATGTTTAGAATGCAAATATGGAGCCCATCTACGTTACTAAGTTATGAGGTGGATCCTAACATTATGCAGAGAGATTATCAAAGCTTGTGGTCTTAATGTAACACACCAGGCACATTAACATTAAAATTATTACAGCACACAGCAAACTTATTAAAGAGCAGTGAAAATATGCTAAATCTGACAGCTGATGGACTACAGGGCTGACAAGATGGAGGTGTTTTAAGTTGCTGTTCCTACATTCAAACAAGTAATGCTTGTAGAGTCCCCATAAACAAATCATTTAAAGGCCCCTCCAAGAATTCCTTCTGTCTCCAATGGTCATGTTTGATAAGTGTCTATTGGCAAGAAAACATGCTTCGCCAAAAGGAAGCAAAAGATCAAATTCTGCCATTTGCTCAGAGCACTCCACATGTTGTTAGGAGATAAGGGCCAACAAATTCAAATTTTTCTCATTGGTTTAATCCTGGTTAAGGCTAATCTCTGCCCTTGCTGGGCTCAGCCTTGAGAAGCTGGGAGGGCAGACATCTAGAAAAATGTAGGCCATAGCAGAAACAAGAACAAATCAAATTCATTTCAATGACAACCAGGGGAGAACTCAGCACATTCATATCAGTATAACGTTACACATGTCAACACCTTCTGTTATAAATCATTAATTGTCCAACTGCCAAGATGACTTCAAAGCATGGCAAATTATAACAGTTGAGGCTTTGACTGAATAAAATACGGGGTGTTTAAGTAAGAGGTTAACAGCTGGCAAACTTATCGAGTTAAATGCACGCTTGCATGAAACTTTTACACAAATTAACATCACAGTATTCGACCAGGACTGCTTAAGTTACGTTAGCACTAACTTAGACTAACTTTAATTACGTTAAGCAAGGCAAGTTAACGTTACTTAGCCCATAACAACCAGTTAAGCTTTTATTGCACTCTTTAATTTCCCGGATATGTTTGCAGTGTTGCTTAGCTTGTTACTAGCTTGAGGCAGCTGGTTAATTCAGCGAGCTTCTAATTTCCTGAAAATGTAAAGTTAGCGTAACTCGTATTAACATTAACGTACCTGAACAACAGCAAGCTGACAGTCGTATTAATTATTATAACGTTGACTTGTTAGTTAAAATGTCTTAGACTTACATACAGTAACGTTAGGCTCAAGATAGATTGGTTAATTGTTACTCTCCCGTGACTTCATAAGAAGCAACGTAAAAAGACAACGCTTCTCTTTTTTTTGAAACATGAATTGGCACAGAAAGCTTGACGATTTGCACTAATTTTGACTAGCTTAATTGGGAAGTAGCATTCGCCATGGCACACGTTGTCATGGCAACGAAACATGTAGTTGCCACAAACGTTCCTTCCTGACAAGATACAAACGGATCATAAAGCGTCTAAAACAATACAAATATGAAATAACATTTTGTTACAATGTGGCAGCTGCGGTTAGAAAATTCAGCAAAAGTTTCTTACCTCTTAGGCCAGATCATTTTAATTCCACAGGTCGGTCTCCACACAAAAACTTTTTCGGCGAATGACTAGGGAAAGCGAAGAGGGACAAAATGACAATGAATGACCAGCACTTCTGCGAACGTTAATCGACGGTTTTGCCGCGGGTTTGGTGGCTCGTCTGTGTCGTCTAATGTAAATATAGTCATACTATAAAATACTTAATAGTGCGATAATCGTGAACACGACAGGACTCAAATTCAAACATGTATGACGACGTGAAGTTCTCTGAAGACTATGGACGTGAACGGGGAAGCAGTTTCTCCCTGTCGCATCCTGGATTTTACTCGGTCCATTGGCTCCATCTAGTGGACACAACTGGAAGGTTTTATTTGAGCTGCTCAATTAGGAACCTCTCATCCACACTTTATTTTGGAAAAATTAATCCATGGTTATCTCTTTTGAATGAGATCATTAGAGCTGATAATCTGCAGTGTTTGTCAAATGTGGTCACAGATTAACAAATAAATGTAGTCTACAAACACTGGTTTTGAATAGGCTAATCATTTGGAAAACTAAATTACTTTAAAAAATCATGTTAAATGCAGTATACGTTGTTAGTTTAGGTGGTTTATTTCTTAAATGAGAGTCTCTTTGCTTAAAAACTTTTTTTTTCTCATACATGGTGAAATGTTTTACAAAGAGATACTGTTGCAGGCCTTTCACAATATTTCTAAGAGGCCTGTGACTTTCTCAAAGTTGTGAGATGTACAAACTTAACTGTAAACAAAGAAAAAAAAATTTGTTGATTGCTGAAGCCAGAATTTCTAACAAAAGAATATGTGCCACCTAATACCTAAAGTAATTTAGATGTTGTTTACACCTTAACTGTTGTTATACATTAACATTAGTATTATCAATAAATTGTGATGCTGAACCTGATCCAGAACCCTGAAACGTCCAGGGGAAAGGGGGTTTGCTGTATGCTACTGATGCATACAAACAAATCGCTTCTCATTTTTTAATCCTGAGATGTCATTCAATTTCAATGAAACAGCTGTTTTAAAATGCTCAAAATAAAATAACTGTAGTAGGCTCTTAAAAAAAAAAAAAAAAAAAAGACTATGTGTACAGTTACAAATGTCATCGTGACCAACGATCTCCTCCATCAGACAGAGTTAGGCCTTATACCAAATTTATTATTGATGAGTCTGGCCACTGACATGAGCCACTGTATTGTCTGCAGTCTGTCACAGCGTATGGTTCCCCATCAAATGACAAATTGGTTTTGTAAAGCGGCTGGATCTCTCCAAGTAGGTCTCTGCTGCAGAAACTTCCAGGAAGTGGCAGCCTTTCCCTCCGGAAAAGAGTTGCATAGGTCCTGTTTGTTCCCCAACAATGTCACAAACAACTGAACTGTTGATCAAAGAGGCTGCTGGGGAAATACGTACAGAGTCGTTTATTTCTTCCTACAAATGCCTATTTACATGGATATTTCATATTTTGTTGCGTTCATGTCGGGCTTGGCTTAAAGAAGCACATTATATACAATCTTTGTGTTGAATTTAAACCTAACAGTATAGTATTTCAATATCCTGTATGACATAATATTCTTCTTTCTTCTCAATTTAAAAAAATCTTTAGTGTTTTAACTGTAAGATAAACAAGTATGTAACATCACTTCAAGTAACTGTAAAATAGCCTTCTTATTCTGGTGCATGTAAAAAAAAAATGTAAAAAAAAACTTTGTGAATGAATCAAAAGCTTTTAAGACTACTTTGAGAGTGTGATTTATGTGTCTGTCTGTATGCTGTGTGTACTGTGTGTGTGCTTTGAATGTACAGTGGATCATGTAAACTAAAACTGACTTCCACTTGGTAACAGCCTGGGAACAATTTGAGTAATAAGCTAATAAATGCGTTAATTGAAGCACAGATAGTTAATGTAGCGCAGAAAACGTCAGTGTTGCTCACAATGGTCCCCTTAACTGTTTTAAATCTCATTTAAGAAAAGAAATGCACCATTGAAGAACCTCAAGTGGTGGAGCTTTCATCCTCTCCAGCTGCCACTGTTCATCCAGTGTTGCCATCTTGCAAAAACTTGCTAAAATAAAATTCTCTATGTATATGTTGGAATTTAGTCCTTAATTGCCAGCATACCACACTGATCCTCACCCCGGGCCCACACGCATTCATCTCAGGAATGGGACTCATTAGTTCATCAGCTCGGCTTCTTTCTCAGCACACCGCGGTCACTCACCCCTCACAGCTCTCCTCTGGGGCCTCTTTGATCTGCCGCGGGACACTTTTGGCGCAGAGGAAGGACATTCGGTCAGTGATGCTGTTCACCACCACAAAACCATCTGTCTGGTTCACAGTCTATTCCAGGATGCATCTGCTGCTTCCACACAGCAAAGGTGGACATGGGGATCAAAAATAGCAGCACATCATCCATCAACTGATCTGCTGCGGGAGCTATGAAAAGTTTCAAACACAGGATGCTTCATGGAAAACTTTTGTCCTGAACTAATGCAGAAAATTGATGGGAAAAGGAGAAACACACTGGCCAACATAAACAAGAGAGGTGCCAAAAAGACAGTAGATTAGTTACATTACAGTGTGCAGCAGAGTTACAGAGATCATGTTATATGAGGCTTTGGAGTTTTGCAGTCGATAAAATCAAAAACTTTGTTGGTAAAGGAAACCATATGTTCTCACTGTAAACATTCTGCTGTTGTAAACATCACAACATAACCTGCAAACGCTGAGTGTGCTTTCAGCCACAAGGTGCTGATCTAAATACCTTCAAACCAAAACATAAACTGCTAACATTTGATATATATGTGTGTGCATAGGACCATAATCCATCATTCAGAAGGATATTACAATGCTTACATTGTTACAAGATTTTACGTACATGTATTACTTTGAACATGGATCAAAATTGAAGTCCAAAACATCATTTTGTGGTATAAATTATAAAATTATTTTTAAAAATGTGTTTCTCATAAAACCCATTATGCTTTATGCAATGAAGTGAATAAAAGATACCTGCAGTTCTACACAGTAAATAAAAAAGACACATAGCTTTCATACCAAGAGGCAGTGAACACAGCATGGTGCCAATTCAGTCAATCTATTGAACAAGGATTACTATAATTACTGTGGTGCTCCATCGCTCAGAGGGGCAAACAAGCAAATTAATGTAGGCTAGAAGTAAAGAGGTTTGAAATTGTATACCCCTCTGCAAACTGCAATTCTGTTACAGCCATCAGTGTGTTAAATAACATTGAGTGATGGTGAAATATGCTTGTCATTGATTAAAAATCTGTCTGAAACAGACTGAACAGGAATTTTTGTTAAGTCACCTTAAAAAAGTTTTGAGGTTTGTTTCAGACCAACTGTGTTCAGCAACAATAATCATCTAACTATATATATA
>JAQLOL010000001.1:14815070-14834540 GCA_029783665.1 Naso thynnoides
ATCAGAAAAAAACAGAGGAGATAGGACGGGTGTGGGTGGAGGAATTTATCTCAGAGTGCAAACCAGAACTGAAACCAAACTGGCAGCTCTCTCTATTCCCTCAGTGACTCATTAATGACAGGTTAAGAATGTAAACGACTGCACCCAAGTGGTCTCGTGTCTTTTTCAGACGCTGTGACTTGTAAATGTAAATATAATGTATCTCTGTGTTTGTACTGTTAAGTGAGCAGCAGAGAGGTGATTGTGTGGCTGCTCAAATCTCTCACATTAAGTGTGATTATGATGAATGTTGCTCTCCTAATTTGGAGATGCACTGCGATGAACAGCTCAGCTTTAATTGTCAGTGCAGCTCTTTGTTTTCCCATCATGCTTTCTTCATAAAAGCTTGAGCACATTTCTGTCGCACCATCTGTTTTCAGGCTGTCAACTAAGGGAAGCGATCATTCTGGCATTTAAATAAAGTGCTCCTTCAGTTTCAGTCGTTTAAAGATTTCGGTATGGCCTCAAATTTAATGCTCCCTTAAATTTCAACATTTCAGCAATACAGAAAAACCTGTTACCATATAAACAACATTTTCCTACTGGCTTTGATTTCACTTAAATGTCACTTAATGACAAAATGTTTGATTTAGGCTTTGTTGCCTTTGTCTTTAGTCTAAGCAAGTGTTTGAACATCTGCGTTTTACAGGAAACGGGCCTGACTCTGACCGATAGATTGTGGTTTTACAGAGGTGTGAGTAAACAGAATCATGTGGTTTACCATGTCAAGAGTTGCTGATATTTTTCAGAGGAGACAGAAACTTTGCAGAACCACGAGAGACACAAAATAACCTGAGGTGTACTGCATGCTACCACACGCCTTGCTTTGATCTCACAGTATCTTTAAACAAATACACATTTTTAAAGCATCCTCACCATCATCCATCCTTACCACGACTGTGACTTTATGATGATGATACCAATAAGAACAATTTCATACTTTTCCGATTAATGTTGCCTTATCATAAATATTTTATGTCAGTGTTGATGTGCAAAATGTTTTGCAGGTTGCATTTTCATGCAGAGGTATTCCTTATTTTTATGAATCAAGACAAATGTGTTTTTGTGTGTTAAGTTGGAATATGTGATACATTCTGATTGTCCGAAGTAGAAGGATTTATCTAGATTTGTTCATATACAGTTTGTCATAAACAGGCTCAAAATGAGGTTGAACTAACCTACTTAAAGTACACATCAATTGATGCTTAAATAAAAGAGGCAACGTGTGAAATTTGTATTGCTTTTCCCAATCATGACAGCTAATTTCTTCACTGCAAATTCCTTTTTTCTTCATTTGTGCATGTGACAGATAAAAGTTTCTTTGTGGTCAAGTAAACCATTTGTTTTCTGTGTCATGTGATGCAACTGAAAGCTCCGGAACAGCTTCTGCAAGGTCCTTGTGGTGAGATTAACTGTCAACTGTTGTTTCAAAGGTCAAAATTTTACTTTTAATGTTTTTTTATGGTTTTGTAGTTTTGTTATTGATTATAAGGACTCAATCTCAGCAGAGTATACAGAGTTTTAGTCTTGCCAAAACTTTATCTATCCTACTAGAACATTTAAGTTTGAATTTTATTGCTCTCACCCTTCCATCTCTGTGCTCTCTGTGCATCAGTGCAGGCCTGTTCCTCTGCTGCTCTTTTCTCAGCTCTGCTGCAGAAACAGCATGCTGCTGCTGCTGCTGCTGACTCTGCTCCCTCCTGTCCTGCTGCAGCTCCTCTTCCAGCTGCTCTCTCCTTTCAGCCACCACCGTTTGTCCACGAGCCTCCTCCACCCTGCATCTCTCCTCCCAGACCTCTTCAGTCATCACATCTCTGTCGGCAGCTGTGCGGCTCAGATCTTGAGGCAGAGCCGTACTGGTTGACACCTTCCCCTGACGGTCTGCAATTGGCTGAGCCTGGCTGTCTGGAAAAACTTCTCTCTGGTGTTGCTGATAGAGATAAGATTTAGTTTGAGACTGTGGTTGAGAAGCAGCGGCTTGTGGCTGAGATGCTGATCCGCGGCTGAGGTTGAGCTGAATGGGCCCCATTACTGGAAGAGGTGATGACGAGGGAGGACATTGCGATGAGCTGTCTGGGTCCCAGCACCTCTGGAGCTGCTGGTTCTGGTGCAAGGGGGCAGAGATAAGGGCAGGCTGAACATAGCTGGAGTTATAAAGGGCGGCCTCCAGCTGGCTTTTGTCCAGACTGGACAGATCTGGCTGAGCAGGGATGCTGTGCAGGCAACATATCTGGGGCTCACAGCAGGCCTGGTACCCACAGCCTGGCTCTCGTCCTCGGTGATACACAGATGGCAGAGCCATGCAGGTGATGGGCTGAGGCCTGAGAACACTGGAGCAGGCCAGACCCTGAGGATAAGTGCAACTCCCCCCTTCAACGGTCAGCTGACCTGCAGAGCAATAGAGTCACAAAAAGAGCTCTTTTTAAAGCATTATGTCAGTTAGTTTTAACTAGGAAAATAAGTTTCAAAGAAATTTTTATTTCAGTACAATGGAAACAAATTAGCTAGCCTTAACAATCATGCTTAAAACAGGTTATCAAAAAGCTTTAGTGAATTTACAGAATTCTGCATCATAAAACATTTTATTCCACTGCATTATCATTTTTATAGAGGGCTCATTTCCAACGTTAATCTCATTTAAATAATAAGAATTCAACTTGCATTTATTTTTATTTGCAGACTTTAAAGAACAAGCATGGGCTAAAAGAAAGATTGCATTGTTTCACCGATGCTCTATCCGGATGTGATATTTCCTGTTGTTATTATTTCTGTGGGTGTATACCGGCAATAGTTTTCTTTTGAGTATGAGATGTTCTATTGCAAGAAAGACAACACATAATGTACAGCATATGAATTATAACAAATGCAATATGTTCTTTTCATTTTTGCAAAATTTAATGTTGTTTATACTTGTTGTACCAGAAGCTATAGATGACATGTTTTGTTTTGGGTTTTTTTGTATTGGTATTAAATATTTTCATGTGGGATGACATAAAATATTTCATTTATTCATTCATGCACTGCTGTCATGGAATCATCTTGCTACGATAACATTTCTTTTACCTAAAGAGGAAATCTGCTTTGTCCAGTAACTGGCATCCCAGTTGAATTTGATCTTAACCGGACTCCAGGACTCTGCATGGAGCGACGGGTCAAGCAGCTGCTGCATCTGCAGTGATATCTAAAAGAGGAAAATACATTTTATACATGAAAATCAGGACGCATTTGGTAAACCCCGCCGTCATCACTGATTTCCAGAGTTACATGAAAAAAAGTTAAGGTGCACACAAAGAACAGTTGCCGATCATGCTAATAGGACTAACTTGGGAATTTTTTGAAAAGCCAAGATGCTGGAAATCCAAAGACAATAACACAAATATCCTACATTTTGCTTAAGAATACGTAAGTTAAAGTCCAGTAAAAAGATCTTATTTAGTTGTAAAGTACTGAACTGTAATATATTAATATATACTTATCTTAGCAATACCCATTAACATATCTACAGTATATATTACAAGAGCATGCAAAGTGATTTAATATGTCCATAAATTTTACAAGTATACAGAAGATTTACAAAACAATGTCCAAACCTGAGGGCAAGATATCATGACTTTTTGTCAGTTCTACGGGGTCCAGCTCCAAAAAAAAAGATCCTACACATCCAACCATACAACTTGTCTTTTGCTAAATCCTCCTTGCCTGCTACATGGCTGAATCCTTCAAACCTCACACTTGCAGTTCATTTGTAGCTACAGTCACTACTTTCTGTATCAAACCCCTCCAGAAAACATGAAACTGCACAGCTGTTTTTTACCAGCTGAGAAGGACTTTCTGTGGCTTGCAAGTCTTTCATGTATCAGAGGATTTCCCCTTTAAATATAAAGAAGATTTGGAATTTAAAAAAAAAGGGGATCAAACTTGTTTTTCTGCTTTTTGGAAAAATTAATTACTACATCCTCACAGGACTGTGTGTGTTACAGTGAGACAAAGGACGTCTGTTGACCTTCCTGTCAGCGTACCAGAGCCCTGCTGAAGAGCACCGGGCCTCTGCAGTGGTGGGTCGTAGCCCAGGTGATGAATTTCTGAACTTGGTCCAGCTGGCCACAGAAGTCTATTGCTCCCTGCAGCTGGTCCTCCAGACGCTGCTGGAAGCCCTCTGAGATTTTCTGCAAAGAAAACCCATAAACATGCATCCAGTTACAGGTAATTACTTTTACACCAGGAGTCACGGCTGGACTCTGGACTAAATCAGAAGCTCTTTTTTGACAGATGAAGTTCCTGAGGAGTTATCTTAAGCAGCTTTGACAGATTATTATGGGTTCTCATTTGCTTGCTTTCAGGACAGATTGCATCACGGCGGTTACTGATTCCTCACATGTAGATTCATGGCTGGCCGAACGATAAGAAGGAAAGAAAAAGAGAGAAAGTAATTACCTCCAGTTGCTCTATTAATAGGTTGGCTCGTTTGTTAAGCTCGTTCATCATAATCATCTTTGCCATTTTAATCTGGTTCTCTGCCTTCCTGTGTGTAATCTTTACTCCATGAAGCCTGCAGAGACAGAGAGGAGAAAATAAATGCCTCAGTCAAGAAAAATCCCAAATGCAGACAAAGAAAGCAGCATTCCAGACATTAATACATGCATTAGCTTGCTATATTTCATGCTGTTCAATTATTGACCATGTGTGGCAGAAGTTATTTAGGCTTGAGACTGAGATTCTGCATGAGTCTCTACCCACCTGTCCTCTATCTGTTTTGCATTGTTCTCCACTGCAGCCCTTCTCTCTTCCACTTGCACCATCAGGCTCTCAAACAGCCACTGTTGATCCTGCAGGGCCTTCCCAATCTGCACCACCCTGAACGCATGAGACAGAAAGTTCCCTAATTTATTCTGCGGGCGTGAAAAAAACACCAGAATTAAATTTGTTGTCCCTGGGGACAGGACATTATGCGGGTGACCTTAGAGGCAGCTACTGTACCGAAGCATCACAGAAAACAAACACATATGAATACTTAATAGGTATTAGGAGGGCCAAGGAGAGCGTATGCAGATACCGATGATAAAAGTGACAGGGCAGTTAAAGCAAGTTGTTGCTCAGAGGAAGTTTTTAACCTGCGTTTAGCCCCTCTCTGCAGTGTCCTTGTGCCGCATATCTGCGGACTGACCTGTGGTTTTTGTGGGAGGACAGGTGACAGCTGCTACAGCACAGGAGGTCACATGACTCGCAAAACAGTTCCAAGGGCTCCTGTCTGTGAGAGTGGCACATGAGGAGGGAGCAAGGATATGACCCCGGACCTAAGAGACAGACAGAGAGAGGTGAGAGAGGGGAGAGGGGGGAGAGGAAGGAGAGAGCCTGGAGCATTAGCAAAAGTCAACAAGCAATTTCCACCAAAATCTAGAGAAGGAACATCAGTGAGGACCCACAGCTATAACAAACAGGAACACTAACTACAAGGGAGATTCAAATAAAAATCAGATTATCAGGCAAACACCTATTTTATGTTAATTTTTGAAATAAATCAGATTTGGTTAAGATTAGAATTTGTTTCACTAATTAGACAAATGGTTATCAATTTTAATTTCACACCTATTTAAGATGCTTCATACACGTGCAGCATCTCACACTTGAATATGTCTTGTTAATAACTCATGTATATTCATTACTTTTATCACAGTGTTAATAGAGTGTTGGCTCTGAAAAATTTCACTAGATCTCATTTTTAGAGAAATTAAAAAGATTACTTTCTTTTCCTTCTGCTGACTGATAGCCTGAATGTGTCCAGCTTTTTGTGCTTTTTGGGGGGTTATGGGTAATATTTTCAGCTGGACTATATTTTGGCCAAGACTTAGTCCAACACACTGTATAACCCTCAACTAAATCAAAACCTTCATTTTATTCTCATGAATCAAAACAATACAATTTGTAAATCAGTGAGCATTAGATATGCTGGTAGTTTGATTTTGTTACCTTTGGTTTCCAGTCTTATGAAAAGCTAAGCTAACTACATGCAGCTGCTGGCACTTAGCTCCATGTTTATGCCACATACTGTATGTGAGAGTGTTAACCCTCAGCAAGAAAGGAAATGTGCATTTTTTGCTGAATGGAATCATTGCACTCATTACACCCTTGGGATGAATTTGGGTATTAAGTTTTACAGGATTTACTGCATTGTTATACTGTGTGCATGCTTTGAAGATAAAGAAGCTTTTTTTAGGTTTCGCAGTTGTGAAGTCTGCCTGAAATTGTACGTGGATTATGTTTCCTTTTTATAATAACCACAACAAGTCAAAAGTCTTATCTGTCTATAGACTGTATATTTAAACAGCAGTCTATAAAACTTTCACATAGTGCTGTTAGTGGAGGGCCGGAGAGTCAGAAACAAACCTGTGATGAGATAAATTAGCATGCAGTAACCAGACAGGCCTGTCTCTGCACTTGGAAATGAAAGCGATAAAACAGCTGTGGGGAAATAAGCTGCAGGTTGAGGTTGCAACCAGACTGTTAAAAGGCATTAAGTGCCAAAGGTGTGTGAGAACAATATTTCAGTGCTGTCCAGTCGGCCTTGCACCGACAGCCACACTCACACACACACACATACACTAATACACCACCTCAAAAATATCTCTCACACATTTCTAAATAGGTCACTGTAGAAGCTGTTGGCCCACAGAATCTATCCAACTATAACTGGATGAGGCTAATGAAAGCAGCCCTGCTGCTTTCTGCTGGCCGCTTCACCTCAGCCGAACCCCCTCCTGCCTGCACATCGTCACAGATCTCTGTGGTAGAGAGCTGAGCATCAACCCGATCTGACTGACCACATCCTGTCAGTGAGCATGGTTGTTTTTCTCACAGATGAGTACACAAATCAAACAGAAATACCTCCACATCACAGTAAAGGTATTTAGGATGCAATCACTATGATTTGACTACTTGTGCAGTGCAGATGTGCAAGAGCAGCTGGGAACAAAGCTTCCAGGCATACTCGAGGGTCTTTAAATAGCAGCACACTAATATTAGCAAAAATGAAACCATATGAGCACTTTAGAATCTGGGCCAGGTGCTAAAGAGAAGTGTAATAAAACGCAGGAAACTCCAGGAAATATTATCAACCATCACCAATGCAATGCATTATTCATTGCAGTGGTTCCTACTGAGACATGATTAACAAACAAACAGAGCACCAGAGGGAAAATAAAGAGGCCGAAACAGGCTTTCAGGTGACAGAGAGAGGCAGACTGTGTAGCCTCACTAATTATCTGTCACACTGGCCTGGAAAATGGAGCTAACAGTCTCTTGAAATGTGTAAATATCTTGCCTTGTCCAGTCAGAGGCAGAGAGCTGGAGCCTCTCTGGTGCAGGTCTGGACGCTGGGTGGCACTGAGCCTCTGTTGTGGGTGCAGGTCTGTGTACTGTGAAGTGTTGGGGGCTCTCTGATGCTGATGCACATCTGTGCACTGGTAACACAACCACTTGTTGCAGAGTGTGCACAGGCTCTGTGCAAGTGTCGGCTCTGAGCACTCTGAGCAGCTCTGAAAGAGAAACACAAGGAAAAACCTAAATGAAATGTAAGTACACACTCTGTCTCTCTCACACACACATACAAACACTCATTCACACATACAAGCTTGTGTGACAACTAACATTTGTGTTGTCACCTTACTTGGGGCTAAAATCACACTTCAAGAGCTGTTTCTGTTCTCAGGTTCATAAATGTGAAACTAAACATGTGACACTATTTGTTTGCTGGCAATATCATTCAAACTCAAATGTTATTTTCAACATTTTAGCTTAAGGATGCATGTAAACATTAAAATGAAAAAAAAAATTCATTAACCTCTGAATTTTTGTATTATTTAAAAAAGATAATAACACTCCCATCAGTCTCATGCATTTCCATCCAGTTCTGTTCCAGAAATTAGCAAATAAACAGCCTGAAGTTAAACAGAAACCCTGTAAGATGATGAACAATAAAGCTTTTTCACCTAAAGTAACACTTCATTAATTCCTGTGGGGGAATTCATCTCCTGCCATTGACTCTTCCTATCAATTTAGGAGTAAACAATGCTTTAGGACAAAATGCAGTTTTAAAAACAGCAGGGATACTATATTTCTGAGGTCCAACATGTCTTTTAAGGTAAAAACAGACCAAAACAAAGAAAGCATGCCAAATCTACACAGAACGGCCCCTGATGCCCTTAAGAGATGCAATCACATGATCAACAGTGCAAACTCAGAAACTGTTGCACAAATAGAAACGACCTCCTACTTCCAGCTGCGTCAAAAAAACAAGAATTTGCTCAAATCGATATAAAAAGCAATGTCGAACACCTTACCTTCTCCATTTCAGTGCTTTCAGTTTGAATCTGTTGCCTTCTCAGTGGGATGGAGAGAGGAGATCGAGCAGCCTGATGCCTCAGCAGCAGAAACACTGACGCTTCTACCTGAGGCAGGAAGCAGCGCGCGCCGAGAGGTGGCCCCAGAGGAGACGGCTTACATGACAGCCTCACTGTGCTCTCTCCTCCCCCAGTTCATCCATGTGTAGGACCCCCCCCTGCTGCCTGTAGTGGAGGAGAGGAGTGTCACTTTCAAATTCATCCCCTGCTCGGTTGTGCAGCCTCCAAAAAAGAGAGAAAATCTAATCCTTTTTCTTAAATAAGCCTGTGCATAATAATTGGGAATTAGGGAGATAAGATAATTATTTTTTTGTAGGGCAAAATATCCCCGGAAGCTCTTTCCAAAATGGAGGAAGAAAGACCAAGTGACCTACAATAAGTAAGGAGAGAGAAATTGTACAGTAAGCAACTTTTGGTTTTGTGGAGCAGACGGCATGAGACAGGAGTAGGTGATGCTGTCAGGTTATGTTGGGCTCAGTCGGGTTGGGTTGGGAAGGGCCGGTTGTGGCCTTCTTCCCTTTGTCAGCACGAGGAGGGGACAGGTCCCAGTGGAGCCACATGCTAACGTAGCACACTGTAACCGGGTCAGGCTCTGATAAGCTCCAGATGGGACTAGGATACACTCCCGCAATTCCCTTTAACACAGTGAAATCAATTAAGATTTTAACTCAGCATGTCTGAGAAAATGAAAAGAGAAAAGAAAACGAGTCAACTGTAGATGAAGGAGAAAAAAAATCAGACACAGAAGAGATGATATTTTGACAGTGTATCCGCAGTTTTTACGGCTTTATGACAATATGAAAGTTGAAAGCAGGAATTTGGGGAAAGGGTGTACGAAGCAACTGAAATTTAAAACAAACACTAGCCGTCATATATAGCCCCGCATCAAACCGCTGTCACATCTGGAGCTGTGAGCAAGTCTGCCTAACAACAACCCCTGCAGCCTGACCTACAAATCTGACAACTTTCTCATCCTTGGGTGCTTCAGCGGGGAGCTCAGAGCAATTCCATTCCCCATTGTGCGCTCAAAGACCCAATTTGAAACACAATTAGTCAGTCGCACTGTAGTAACACCCAGCCTCCCGTTTGCTCGGCTCTGTAGCCTTTTCAAGCTGTGCACTTGCTTTCACTGCACCCTTACAGAATTTATCTTTCAGAGCGAAACCTCTCGCCGGCGTCGCTGCCTTGCTAAGTGAAGCAGGTACTAGATCTGCACGCCATCTCAAGAGATGTCACCATAATAGAAACCTACCCAGTGATCCCTCCCTTGAAAGTACCCTCCTATATAACATCTATTAACACTGAAGAGATGAGATCAGAGTGAAAAGGATTACGTTCAGTCGCTCTTTCAATTATTATGCCATTCTTTACTATTTTTGTCCTTATCTTGCTCACTCTTGTTCTGCAAAGAACTCCCTCAGCAAGAGAAAAATGTCTTTCCTGACCCTCTGATTTTTAAATGCAAATAAATTATTTAAGAAAGGTCAACTGTTTAAAATAACAAAGCGACTTAAATCATTTGAAAACTCTCACTTAGGGGGGTTAACTTAAAAATAGCTTCAAGTTCTGCAACTTCACAGAAAACCAGAACTGAGAGATTTTTTTCCCTCTTTATGTTTATCTTCTCATCATGATGTGCTCTAACTGCCACAGCTGGGGGAGATTGTACCACACAACTCGTGTCAAACGGCTTAAAATGACCCACTGCAGTTTCACTTTGAGTTTCCTCCGACAACGCCCTTTTATTAATATAGAGATATTTCATGTAAACACTTCCTTAAACCCTCACTAGCTACTTAAAAGTCAAGTAACACATTTTGGCCGCTAGGGGTCTGAAAATGTAACGCTCAGGATACAAAAGAAGATTTTCTATTAGACTATTGAATTTTGGGGCTTTAAACGTTCTTATGAGAAGTTACATTATCACATTACAAAGGGATCTGAAGGTTGATTCTTAAGGTTATTTGACTAAATATATTTAAATTTAATAGTTTAGGGCAAAGACATTACACGTGACATTACAAAGTGTAATCTAATTAAAGGAAATATCAGAGACTCTCCAAAGAGACTGCAACAGTATTTAGAAGTGGGTGGAGCTTACAGAGGTGCAATCATGAACATCTACATGAGTTCGAGATGGCTGCTCAAATAAATTCTGTCTGTTCCAGCAGATGTCAAGCCAAGAACATTCTACTTGTAAAGTATAATCATCATTTTTAACCATCCTAGATTTGTTAAAGAATTATTCCCACAAAACTTTCATTCAAATTAAATTTGACTTGCCTCTCACAATGCCTAATACTGCACATTTAAAAATACCTTTGTACTGAAATAAAGAGACAGATTTTAACTTGACAATAAACACAAAACAACCTTCGGAAGTTAATTTAGGTGATATCTGCTGCTTTAAGTTCCGTAGCCTATACATGAAATATCGCTGTAAAACAATACTTGTTTGAAATCTAGCATCAGGGATATGAGTACACCTCTACATTTTTCTGTTTTGTGTTTTATTACTCACTGACGAAAGCTGTGGGAATTTGGGATTTCCCGTGAATTTCCTTCTGGCATGTTACACGTCTGGCTACCTGTTCCATCTGTTCGTGAACGTGTCAGTCTGACAGCACTTTATTAGCGCGCCTTGGCTTAGTAACAACAAGCATGTCAGTCAAACTGCAGAGCAGCAGCCCCCGCATCCTCCAGCCTGTCTCTGCATAGCTGCCTCACCTCGCGCGCATCACTGAGCGTGAGATTTTTTAGAAAGTGCGCATGAGATTACGCCCCTAACATGGCATCATGGTGCAATCCACAACACAACAAGAGGACAGCCCGCGAGCACAAAGTCCGCACGCGGACAGTTTGGTGCACAGATCATCCACAAACTGCATCTGCGTTCACGCGAATTCCGCTCGTGAAGTGCGCAGCTCATGCAAAGCATCCTTTCAGGTAAACACGAGCGTGCGTGAGGATGTCACAGTGCTGTTTGCAACCCAGTGGAAACGAGGCTGTCTGCCCAGCAACTCAACTTCTGTCGACCTGTCAATCATGTCAGGTGTGCTGTCTATCCGAAGCGCGAGAGTTTCTTTTTTTTTTTAAAAATCTTTACCTTGACCCGTGCGTCTCCGAGTGTCGCTCCCCCCATCGGATGTCGCTCTTTAGACCGGCCAAAATTTTGGAGATTCCAAGTCTCGCAGTTAATCGTGAGATTTTATTTTCGTTCTCATACAACACTTCTGACGTTTCTCAAAGCTGTAGTGTGATGGAAGTTTAAAAGAGTGGCATGCTGCCGGCATCAGTGCTGCGCCGAGATGGAGGACGTGTTCACATTCTTTCTATCAGTAACGATAACAACTCCACAATGTGTAAATTCTCCATTTAAAATCAAATAAACATACATCATTATAAATTTACCCGGGTAATCTTGTTAAAATGTTAGAAGTAGCCTACTTCAATCAAGTCATTATTTTATTATTGGAGTTTTACCCTTTATAGGTAGAGGGACTTATGTTAATATTAAATAGCCCAATTTCGGTCTAATTAAAGCATTTTAAGTAAACTATATTGAAAAAACAACTTAATGATTTACACTTCAAAAGTGACTCATATTGTGATATTTTCCTGAAACTATGAGAAACAAAAAGTTTATTAAAGTTTTTCATTTAAAAGAGCAGCATTCAAATATTGTCTCAGACATATTAGTACAGCAGTACATTCCAGTGACAGCACTCACTCTGAGTATTACATCCTGCAATGAGTCCTTAAATGTAGCATACACTGCACTGCACATGTATGCATGCACTGGATGCATGTAAAGCATCATTTGTCCGATAAATGAAGCAAAGCACAAGTACAAAATATTCTAAAATATCCAAAATAAAATGACATACTCCAGCCTTTAAATGTGACTAATTGTTTAATGAACTTTCCGACAGGGATGTAAAGTAGGTGTTCAGCCTCATCCTAAACAGAGGACTCGTTCCTTTCACATCAAATGTCACCCTTAATTGCCATCAAGGAAACAAGCGGAGGAAAAGTAATGTGGCGGCTGGAGTCAACAGTGAGCCCCTCAGTTAGGAGAGCTAATAACAGCGTGACAGTGACAGCCACCAGAGTGATGTGTGCAGACGTAATAAGGTTACCAGCAGCATGTGGTAGCTGGTGCAACACTCGCTGCGCCTTTCAGGGTCTCACCAGCTTTTTTTAATGCACAGCTTTAGGGGAGGCTGTCACTGAGATGTCACACGTAGAAAGAGGTGATTTGTGTATCATCTGGCAAATTGCGAATCACATATTTCTCATTCCAAAAGTGATGCGCTCTGCAAGCTAGGGTTGATATGAAAAGAGAAAAGGTCACATTCTGTTTCTGTTTGCAGTCCAGGTGTAAGAAAAATAAGAGCAAATATGTGATTGCAGTTGAGTTAAAATCATAGATTGACCTTAAACCAGCATTTACCAAAAAGAATATGTGAAATAAGTAAAATCAGAGGTGTACACTCAGACATTTTACTACTATTTTTAATAAAAGATTGCAAAAGACTCTATGAAGAGTTACAATCATTTTCTCCATTGTCTTAATGCATGTACAGTTTACGAATAGGTTTTACACTCCTTAAACAGAGGAAGACACTGTGGTGAAATAATACAAAATGGAAACATATCAACTGTACATCTACGCCCATGTCAACACACATTCACACACTCGTCACAAGCACACACCCGGACATCAGTGGTTACTCTACGGCTCACACACTGTGTACTGTCCTGCTTTCGCTATCTCATGAGGATCTATAAACATACACTGAAGAGTATCACAGCCAGCTTACAGTGAAATAATATGTACATGTTTACATGAAAATATGTTGAGAAAAAAGACAAAAAAGTGAGAATCATCATGATGGAGAGACTTGAGACATCTTCGGGCTGCTGCGTGACTGGATGATTCACTCTCAGTTCTTTTTGTGGAGAAACTTCATTTTACTTCCTGAAAAAAGTTAAAACAAATCCATGAAATTATGTGTAATGCACAACATTTAAAAGGGCTATGGTTAATTTCAGGTTATTACACAGTATGTTGGGATGAAGCTAGGATGAGCTTATGTGAGGTTTGCTTTCATTTAACCCTGATTTGTCCATCTGGAGTCCGTGAAGAAATCTGAATATCAGGTGTGTGGACTGCTAATAAATCTTTGATGATCCCCCCCAGATATATTTTAAAATATGACAAATGCTCAGCTTTTGATTATAAATTGTGGCAAAATTGCCTTCTAGTGTACATACATCAATTTGCACAATGAAGTAAGTAACAACAACCAACACAGTTTTTTTTTTTTTTACGTCATTGTAATTGTATTTTTGCAAAGGTTTACCTTGAAGATTAATTGTTCTCAGGTTTATTAAGAGAGTTGACATAATTTAATTCATGATATCTACAGTACAAATGCTACAGTATTCATTATATTCAAGACCTGATGTAAGGTAGTGAGGTCATGTATCATGTTTGTAGTCAGTGTTCAGTTCTACGGTGAAACATGTACATTAAAGTGGACAAAGCTGCAAAGATGAAGCTGTCCTCTGGCTCTTGCTTAAGAAATGCATACTGCAGTTTACTAACTACTTTGCAGATATGACTTACTTGTGTTTGTCCACCTTAGTGAGTTTTTATCTTGTTTCCTATATGTCTTTTTTTTGTTAAATGAAACAAGGCTCATGATGAAGAATTCCAGTGCATTCCCATGTAAATGGCAAATAAACTTGAAACTTGCTTTACCCATGGCTCAAAAGGTGATTTAATTCAGTAACAATCAAGTTTATAGTTCAAACTAAGAGAAACAAAAGTTCCATTATGAACAACTGGCAGACTCATATGGATTAAATTGATAATTTCTATCATATTGGGTACACATGAGCTAAAATTTGGACAGAGCAGATGAGTAGCAGCAGCTAAAAAAGCTGGTTTGCGGCTCCCTCTGGCAAGATAACAGTACTAACAAAGAGTCATGAGTGATCTAACCTTGCACTGTCAGAGTTTTTAACAAAGTTACAGTAGAAATATTTGAAAGTTCCTTGAATTTAAAATTTGTAAGCTTTTTTTTTTTTTTTAATTCAGGAATCTGAGCCTTGTGTGTCTGCAGCAGGACTCACCAAGGCCTTTCAGAAACTTGTTGACGCCACTTTGCTCTGTGTCTGGCAGCTCCTCCAGATACTGATCCACCCTCTGCTCAAATAAACCTGCCAATACAACAGCACAACAGATTTAAAAAAAAGAAAACGTGAATCATGTCAGCGTTCCAGGAAGTTACAATGACTTTTGTCTGCCAAGGAGAACAATAATGTGGTGAAAAAAACATGTTGATGAGAACATTCGACCACTAGAGATCAGTGTTACTGCAGTGCCTCCTCCTGCACAGTTGGAGTTAGTACAGGAAATCCACAGAGAAAAGTGTGCAGACTATTCATCAAAGAGGAAATTCACAGAAACAACTGACACTCAGGGGAGGAAAATCTACCTTTAGCCCGGGTCTTTCTCAGCTCCCGATCCTGAATGAACCCTGCAAACATCTGAGACTCCATGAAGACGCCCAGGAAACGTCGGATGCTTTTCGATGTCACAGACTTGCGGAAGGCCTCTCTTTGGAAAACACGCTCTCCACGCTCATTCTGAGTGATGAACAGGGAGTAATGGCCGATGGTCTCCAGAAAGAAGCGGATGAAAGCCTCTGACACCAGGCTATTTAGGGAGTTATACTCTGTACACACAAAAGAGCAGCACATCATTAGGCTATTTACAATAATCACTTTTTAAGCACATTTTCCAAGAGACAACCTCATAGTTGTTTGAGTAGCCTGAGAGCTATTATAGTCGGATCAAAGTGGAATACATGGTTTCGCTCAACACTCACAGCCACAATAATGAAAAATGTACCCACAGCTTTTGTTAACTGTGGAAATTCGGGGACATGTCTCATAATGTTTGGTCAAATTGGCTGGAATCTAATTAACCACGAAATAAATAATAATAATAATGTGGTTGCCTCTTTACTGGTGTTGTCAGTGTGTCAAAAGTGAAAAGCTAGAGAGCTATTGGAAAATCTGAGCAAGCTTACAGAGGCGCAGGAGAAAAGACTTACAACCCTGAAGGTTTGGATAGAGAAAGTCTGAAAAAGAAAATCTGCCTAGAACAAAATGTTAAGATGCTCTGGAAAAAAAAAAAAAAAAAAGTTACCCTCAAGAACAGCACATCCAGCGCTGCAACTGTGTGGCCTTACCAAGAGTCATGGCAGGACAAACATGATTGGAGGTTTTTGCTCATTTTCTGCATTCCCTCACTGTTTTACATTATTGCGGGTGCTTCTTTCCTTTCATATTACTTGTTTTGTGCATAAATGTGTTGTTGGTGTGTTGGCTGGCCCGTTTGCCTGGCACACTATCTAAATATTACAAGGTACTTTGTGTGTGGTGGTTAAGTCAAGCTTAGACATCCATAAAATCTAACAGACTGTAGGCTGCACAAGCGTCTTTGGTTTGCACATTAGCGTAACCAGTCTGATTGATTTGCAGTAGATGTAACACAAACACATACAGTGTTAGCTGTAGGTTTTATTTTGGAGAAAAGCAGAGACAGGAAGCCCACCTCCTGCTGGCCCTTTTTCTGACTAATGCAACAATCTGAAACAGTGTGAACTTATTAGAAAAGAAAGAACAGGAATGAAATCTTATTGCGTTTTTTGATTTTCCATATTCTTGTGGTTGCTTCGTTTCTTTGATTTGTGAATCTATTATTTTGTAAGGTGCATCATAAATAAACCTAATATTGATTAATAGTCCTAAATACATATTCCCATACCGGGAGTTGAACCCGGGCCGCCTGGGTGAAAACCAGGAATCCTAACCGCTAGACCATATGGGAGATGCAGAAAAACCCTTGTGCAAGTCAAAAACCCAACAATAGTCATTGTGTTTCTGAAGTCTTTAGAGTGTTTGTCCATTCTTTTTCTTGTCTCCTGAGTGTAAAACGTGGTTGTTTCATGGGGTTTTGACAACCACATCAGAATATGTGGAACTGAAAGAACTCTATTGTTAATTAAAATTAGTCAAAAACTAAAAAATTAGGTGTAAAAAACACTTTAGTTACCTGGCACAAAAAAAAACTAGACTTTAGAAAAAAAATAAACTGTGTGTGTTCTTGGGTACTTAGAAACATAATTAAATAAGACAACATTTTACATGTAACATGTCTTTAGTTTTAGTCTTCGATCAAATACATGGACACAACAGCATGAGGAGGTACTAATGAATGAGGCTGAGTCAACTTGTATTCTATGTATTGTAAAACCTATTTTGAAGTTATTAAATCTTGGCCCATGTCATATACATTCATGTTATAATAATTTAAAAAGAATAAAAATAATAATAATAAAACAATCCTTAAACTAATAAAAAACTACTACAACTAAAACCAAACTTTTTTTTATTTTTCAAAATAAAAAATAAACTGAGCAAATCAATTCTGGAAATTGAGCAAAACTAAATGGAACTGAAAACAAAAATAAAAAATCAAATAAAAATTATTCCTAATGGAAAAACACAAAACTATAATAACTTTTTGGAACACAAGGAATGTTTAACCAGAAACGCTGCACTGTCTCACCTCTAAGGTGAGCCTCTGTGACTGAGTGTCTGTAGTACTCTGTACAGAAGACGTCACCTCGGGTGAGTTTCACTGAGACACAGACTGAACATGTCCTGCCACAGAATCTGTTGCCCTAATTAAAAAGGAAAACATCTGTCTTGGAAGAGGGAGAGACGATTTCTCACTAATTCACCTTCGTCTGACTCGCTGTCGGAGTCCTGATTGATGATGTCATTCCTCTGCTCCAGCGCTTGCTCAAGAGCTGCCTGAAGTTTCCGCGGCAACAGCGAGGCCTCGTCATCCATCTATAAACAACCGAAAACACTGCAGTCACCAGTGATAAACACCACTGTTTGGAGAACACGTTTCAAAGGCTTAGACTTACAACAGAGAGCAGCATGTTTAACAACAGTGTAAAGTGAGGCCATGCAACCTTTGAAAGAACAAGAAACAAAATCTCCATCAAACAAATGAAAGCTAAATACATAAGAAATTAAACATACACTCAGCCAACCCAATACATTCAGGAGTTTTGCTGATTCAGTCTTACTTCGTCTGACATTACCATTTACTTATGATTGTTCATGTTATCTAAGCTAGAAAATTGCTTCAGTGTAAAATGAGATCTGAGATAGTTTTCAGGATTTTATCAATGTTAAACTTCATTTGAGCATTTCCCAGATAAAACTTTTCAATGGTTCTATCACAAAAAAAGATCTCTCTTTTAAAATGTTCAAACAATCTGCCATCTTTAGACAGAGGGAGGGAATGCATCAAAAGTTGCAGGCTGGGCACAAGAAGTAACTCAAGAAAATCTTGGGAAATCAACGGTAATGCCATTTCTGTGCAGCTGTCACCTGTGGCCACAGCAGCCACTGTTCAGCAAAAGTTACACAGTCTTGTTTTATTAGTTCATAGACTTACCTGTCGGATGAACCGGTCAGTTCCCAGGTCAACCATTAAAGCCTGAGAAAAGGGAAAGAAAAGTGTATCATTCACCTGAGCAAATTACAAAAACTTGAAAAATTTCCCTCTGAAACCTTTCTTTATCTCTTTCAAGTGCAGCTGTTAATGTATTTAGCAAATCGGAAAACCATTAGCTTCACTGAAACTACAACACAAAAAACAACTGATGCGAAACACTTCAAGTCGTCTTCATGAGTCAATCAGCCACAGGATGCGTGATGTAGACAGAGAGCAGATGTTGACAACTCGTCACCAGGTCGGCGTTATCTATGACTCACACTGTCTTTTTATATAAATGATGTCTCAGTCAGAGAAATATACATAATGTAGCCAATGCCGAGATAAGACTTAACCTAAACAATTTTCATCAGCTAACCAGGTGCAAACCTATTATCTGTATAAATAATGAAGGAAAATTCTTTACCGGGCTGCTTCACTGTTCAAATATTTATCCAAAACTAGAAAGAGAAGGAGGCCTGAAATCTTCAGCTGGTGGAGCCCTGAAACTGGCTGCCAACACCAAAATTACTTGACCTTACCTGCTAAATTATTCATCTGTGAGAATGTGTATATATACACATACAGTCTAAATATAATGTACAGAGGTTTATACTTGGGTCAACAGCACTTAATAGGCTTGTGAAACAATTCATGACTGGACTTTGATGGATTACAACACAGCAGATGTTTGTGTGGTCACATGACATTTTTCACAGAAAGTTTGTTTTCAAGCAGTGCAGCAATTGTACATTATTTTTATTCCTTTAAAAATCTACCTTTTATTTTTTTCTTGAGAGGAACAACTCAATTTTTGCAGTCCGCTGAAAACTTTTTCTCAAATTATTTTGCAATTTGAAACAACTATTGAAGATTCATTCTTTGTGGATTTAATGTTTTAGCTTTTTCAAACCATTAGAAGCTTTTGAATAATAACAGTAAAGCTGGGCAGCATGGTGGCTTAGTGGTTAGCATTGCTGCCTCACAGGGAGAAGATCCTGGGTTCAAATCCAGATCTGCTCATCTAACCTCAAGAGTGACCTGTATTCACCCTGGCTGGGGAAAGACCTTTCTGTGTGAGTTTGCATGTTCTCCCCTTGTCTGTGTGTGTTTTCTCTGAGTTCTGGCCCCTGGTTTCTTCCCACCACCAACGCAAGCATGTTAAGCATATTAGGTTAGGTTGGCCCAGTGTGGCAGCGGCTCAGGACTAATCCTCCACTCTAATTTAGTTGTACATTTCATTGTATGTGACAATAAAGCAGCTTTATCTTGTTCAACCAATGAAGAAAAAGAAGAAAAAGACAGTTTAATAAGGGATGTGAAGTAATCTAAATTTCATCTTAAAAAAAAAAGCTGCAGCAATCAATATTTTTGAAATGAGCTCTCCTTCGGTTGGAAATCACCTTTCTGGGGGGGGGGGGGGGGGGGGGGGGGGGGGGGGGG
>JAQLOL010000001.1:14843546-14875756 GCA_029783665.1 Naso thynnoides
CACACACACACACACACACACACACACACACACACACACACACACACACACACACACACACACACACACACAAAACTCCCTCTGAAATCAAATTCAAACACACCTTTTTTTCCATTTATGATTGAAGCACTTGTAAAATAGATTCCTTTTTTCATCTCAGATTTGTTGCTGTATTTGTTTTTAAGTCAGACATTTAAAGCTTTTTCCTTAGCTCTTGCATCTGCCTACAAAAAGATTTTTTTTAAATCACATAATATAAAACTACAGTAGTTTCCTTCTCAAATTAAATGTTGAAATCATCCACATGGCACAAACATCCTGCTTTCACTTGCTTAATAATACAGATTTGAGATTATTCATCATTTCAGAATACAGAATTTTCATATTTTTCCAAACTTTTTTACAGCATGTAATCACAGCTTGGTTGCACTCCACGGGGTATCCATTATTAAACAATGAATGCAATGTACGTTTCCACCGTCTTTGAAATATTCCACTGTGGTTTATTTTCATGTCACATAGCAGCCACTTTGTTTCAACAGTCTGGACTTACTCAGGCTGAATTAATAAGTAATCAAGGGCTAAAACTGTCAAACAGAGTGACTGCTCTGTTCTGTGTTAGCACCACTTAGACAAAAGCGAAGGAAACCATTACTCTTAAAAATTGGAAAGGTTTTTTTTTTTTTTTTTAATTTTAAAAGATTGAATTCAGGTTAATAAAGAGGCTTTCAGCACAAGGTCTGCTGAACATTATGTACTTCATCTGTGAGATGCTTTAAACGCAGCTACGTCATACTTTGTCTCTGGTACACGTGTTTGAGTGTGAGAGTGCAGATGCACAAGCGAAGCTAAACTCACTGTGGAGAACAAGTCAAAACAGCCCAGTCTGCTGATGACACAATACACCTCTGGAAGGCGAGGTCCTTTCCCATTTGGCTGAAAGAGAAAGCAACAGAGACATGTCAGACACTGGTTTTAAAAGAGCTGATGAAGGAACAAATTCACTGACATTTTGAAAAGCATCTAACATATTTAAATATGTTGTTAATATAGGATTGCACTTCCATGAGATTTGGGTACTTCGGGGACAAAGACTTCTAAAAAGAGTTGTCAAAATCAAGGCAGTAGAGGCCAACGTATCCTATTATATTATATGCTGACATTGTGAAATTATTGTCATAAATATGCAACTACTAGTCAACTAGGACAGTCTTTTGTTGATGGAGCCCTCCTGTGGATGGGGCCACCAAAAGCCTTTGATCCTGCATTTCCCGTAATGCAACTGTCCCTCCCTGGTAACTGTTCACACGTTTCAAACGACACAAAACTAGTTTGCAAAACAAGCTACCTGCTCAAAATCGGCACTCATCCAGGCCTAAGCCGATTTAACCTTGATGACTTCATGATGGTTTCTTTTCAGATTTTTTTAGAGGTCATTACACACTCCTTTTCCCAAGCTGAATAAAATTCCCAGTGATGAGTAAACTGAATTTGATGTGTTAAATTGGGAGATTGGTGATCATTTTAAGATCACTGACACAATCAGAGCAAATCTGTGGATTTTACTTAAAAAAAAAATACACAAAAGGGACGGAGCCAAATAACAGTACACAATACGAAGATATACTGTTTAAATTGTGTAGCTGAAGTCTTTAAATCTCTGCTGTGATTTGAGTTGAAGGTCATTCATGTAGATACCAGCTTCCCACACACAGGTGTTTTATCTGCTCCTGCTGCTATTATCCACCATCCTCTGTATACACATACACCGTTATTTTCTTTGAGACACAGACACTCAAATGCACAGACACAAATGAACACAAAGCCTCAAGAAACACCAATCTACTTGTCCATATTAGGTATACAATTCTCTCCTCTTGTTTCTCCTCCGCTTTTCCAAATGGATGATTAAATCAACTATGTGGAGCTTGATTCAAGTCCTCAGGAATGCTCGCTCACTGCCAACGGCTGGTCGGACAGCAGGGAGGAAACAAAGTTACTGGAGGGGAGAAGTCCACCTCTTCCTCTACCTTCATCAAAATCTGAATCTAAGGCGAAGATGAATCTCAGATCAACAGAAGAGAAAAACATTTTTTGTCTGATCAAAGTATTCACAAACATCCCGCTGTTATCCAGTACATACAAACACACAGTGGTAAGGACACTGCCAGTAAACCTCTAAGGACGCACACACACTGTGGCACTGTGAACACACAGTGAAATACCGAAACAAAATCACCAACACATTCACACAATCCCACACAATCATGCTCTCTACCCACAAGCGAAATGAGAAGCTCAACAGAAGACTTCAAAGTGCTCTCCGGCCTCATTACAAAGAGGAAATGCTTCACAATGACAAAGTTGGGATTTTTCATGGTTTCTCTCTGTGCCGCCTCTCCTGAGAAACTCTTGTTAAATTCAATGAGTCAATCCTCACTGGGTTTTTTAATCATAAATTCTAATATTTTTATTCACTTTATGACTGAGGCTGAAGGTTCGCAGTATTAAAACTAAATTTAACAGAATGTGGTGCCTGTATTTTCTGTCTGTGAATTTCAAATGATACATGTGCGATTATGTCAAAGTCGAAATGCAATTATAACAACAGATATTCATATTTAATATGAAACCACTTTAATGCAGTTTTGTAGCAACTGAAGTTACTAGTTTCAGTTAGTGTGGTTTGAATGTTTGTTATTCCAGATGTTTCTGTTTCTTCTGCCTGCCAGAGGTATTTCCTGGGCAAACGCTGAGAAGTCCCTGTGCATGACCCTCATGCTGATCTGCAGCCATAATAATGAGCGCGTGAATCTTTTTAGTCTGCCTTTTATCCGTCATGAGCACATTTTTTTCCTTGTCTTTTTTTTTTCGCTTTATAAATTCTTTTTCCTGCCGTCACAGTGGATGGCCATGCAACACATCAACAGCCCCACAGGAAAACCATATCACATGTTCACATATCTGTCACAACAAACAGGGCTCAGCAGGGTGTGAACAGGGAGCAGCAGATGACGGGTTCAACAGTGGCTTACCAGCAGGCGCCTGCAGTACCCAAACCTCCTGCTGCCATCCTCTCCAGTCAGCATGAAGGAGAAGGTCTCACTGTGGCATAAAAACACATGTATACACATGAGATTCGACACAGACACGCTTAATCGTGCCCATAATTTGCACTCACACATATACAATAACTAAAGACAGAGAAAACAGAGTGAGGAATGCACAAGATGTCTGTGTCAGGTTTGGCCCAGATTTACATTTAGACCCTGTGCAGCAGCGGGAGCACACAGATCAAAGATTTTATCCTGCATGTTGGCAACAAGCATGGAGGTGTTTGACAGATATTAAGACAAGTTGTGTTGATAAACATGAACACCATGAAATTATCAGTGATAATAACATTTTAAAAAATATTCCGTGCACACAGCAGTTATTTCTAGAAATGTTATTGCCTCTGAAAGTTTACTCACACATACCCACAGTTGATACTGCGTTTTTTTACAACAAGGCAACTCATGAAGGCTGATATACTCATCAACAGAAGTACTACTCAGCCTGTCAAGACAGTTGAATAACGTCCCCTGTGGCTTGGAGGAGTTTTCCAAAGTATCTTAATGATGTCATCAGGGTTATCTTGATTACTGCTTGAGAATTTTGCAGCAGAAAGGCTGCGCCACAGAACGGGGTGTGTTAGCAGGATGTGGATGTTGGATACAACCAGGGTTTTTTTATCTGTATGTAATAAAACTCAAGATATCTCTGCCTCTGCTGCTTTGATTTTGATGATTGTTTTCAGCACTAGAGGGGCCAGAATTCCATACCTATTGGCCGTGAGCAGTAATTTTGACTGCCAGATTCCAAATTCTATTATATGTCACGTTAAATACTCAATATGGAAGGTAATGCATTTATTGTGTTAGGATATCTTTTTAAAAAAATGGAATAACACTTGAAGATATGCTAAGGAGGAAGAGAAAACGCCCATTTTCAGTGGCGATGGATCATCTAGATCCGCTCCCGGCTGATGCAGCCGAGTTTTGCTCAGCAGAGCTGCCGTAAGGTGCACTGCTTTGAGGGACAAAAACTGTCTCTGTAAATTGAATATGTGCCGCTCTCAAAGTTTTACTTTTGACAGGGACAATTATAGTTGCCAAGCAACCAAGATGCCACTGCCACCGCGCAAACATACATCAATATAACCACGGCAAATTTTGTTCAGTCATTATGACCAAATGTGGCAGGAATACGTAGAAATGATTATATTTTCTTTGTTTTCAGTGCCATTTGTATAAATAACATTTTAAGTGAAAATGCAGACATTTTTTGGAAAAGTCAGGGATCAGCAGCGCTGTAATTTTTGATTTATCGAAGTTATATTACATATAAATGTGAAAATTGACAGTCAAAATGACCGTCATGGCTGTTCTGGTGTTAATCGACTTGTACAGGCCTCTCTCAAAACTTTATGAAGGTGAAATGCTGATTTTTGCAGAACTGACACTGGAGGAGGAAGATTTTCAGCCATACCTGGCGTACTCAGACACAGGACTCCAGTCCTTTGCATCTGGGAAACAGAACTGAGGGATGGCTTTGAGTCTCTGTTCTGCCTCCCTCATCTGCTTGGTGGGCCTCTCTAACTGTGAGAGGGGTGAAGAGGGAGAGGAGAGGAGAGAATTTTAGTCAAATTATTCTTCAGATAACCGAAGAAGATGACCTCCTTTTTCAAGATCCCCATGGATGTCAGCCTCATCAATAAATGACCAGAGTAACATTTCTCCCATACAAGGCTAAACCTTTGCCCCCCCAGTCCTCATTAACTCGACAAGAGCAGAGTGACCGGCAGAGATGTACTTCACCCAAGGGACACAGATGCTGAACCAGATCTTAAATAACTTTAAAATATGTATTTGAGCAACTAAAAACACTTTCCTGCCACAGAAATGGATCCAGAGTATTCGGAACTGTAAATAGGCTCCCGAGACTCCCCAGACTCCACGTTATAAATATGAAATGCTCGTACAGCTTTAAATTGTCGTCAACCTTCACAATTAAGTGTAAAAACCTGACAGAAATGTAAATTTAGATTTTAATTTAAACATTCACACGTGGAAATGGGTCATGGTTTAGTAAAATACATCATCATCAATCTTTGCAGCATACACACTTCTTTAGTAACCGATGACTTAGAGCTAAGAGTGAAAAACTCTGAGAAGCCTCCAGTACATAATCAACTCTTGTTCTAACACGTTATTTCTGGATGGCACCGGTTACGCTTTATCTGAGGCATCAACTTTCAGACTGTCTGAATGCTGTATTACTTAAGTGGATTACATTAGCTTGCGAAAACAGAAAGTCAACAATTGTTTTCAATCATCATCTCCAATTTTCAGGTAGTTAACTGTTAATAACCATGTCAAGGTTTTGAATCCAGCTGTGCTGCTAACATCTGTCACATTTGGTGTGTAAATATTGCTGTTATCTGCGTACATATGCTTATTTCTTCTGCTTCTCCTTCTTCTTCCTTTTCTTATGCTTTGAATCATTATGGTTGAGCGGATGAATGAATGAATGAATGAATGAAGGAAGGAATATTTTATTTTCATCTCTGGTCATTTACATGACCCATCACGCATGGAATTATTCAGACACATTAACTTATAACAAACAAAACATTCCGGCATGACAACACACCAACATCTAATATCTCAATTCATCCACATCTAAGCAGAGATATCATCCAAATACGGACTGTCACCGCACCCAAATAAATAAATGCCTCCCAAAGGAACAGATATACAAACATAAACACAACCACCCGAGCACAAAGGACAAAACCTAACAAAACAAAAAGTTACGTCTACATTCATAAGTACCCACAAAAATCAATAATAATAATAATAATAATAATAATAATAATAATAATAATAATACTTGATCTAGACCATTAGTCAATAGTCTGTAGCCAAATTTCACAGAGGCTATCTGTCATTTTTCTCCTTCTTTCCCACACTTTATAAACATATTTAGAAAATGCAAAAACATCATCAAAAATGAATTTCATTCATTTGATGTTAATATTAGCATCAAAATAAACATTTAGTTGAATTTTACTGCAAATTATATTTAGCTCAAGGGCTGAACTTTTCCAGAGCAGAATGTTGGTTTCTGAACAGAGAAAACTGCTAAATGTGTATTTTTTTCCTCCACCACCTTCAGCAGTCACCTGAGCAAATCAACAAACATTAAGGGCTTTTAAAATCTGTCCTTGCTGTAGACAGCATTAAACAATGATGAACCATCATAAGCTTTGTAAGACAGCTGCAGTGATATGTCTGTGTAGTGTTTGTGATTTGTAATTCCTGACCAAAACACTTATTCGGGGAAAACATAAATGGATCCAGCCAAAACTGTCATACTCTTACCTTGGGGAACTGATAGGTGACCTCTGGTGAGTAGGAGTTTTTGCTGGGTTTCTTTTTCAGAGAAACAACCACAAAATATTCAAATAGTTCCCTCTCCTGCCACTCGATGAGCTGCAGCTCCAGTGTGCGATAGCTGGGGGCCCGTCGAAGGATGGACTGCAGTTTCAATAACCTCTGGGTGTGAGCTGAGGGGGAAAGCCAATATTAATACATACAATTCCCTGTTTAAACAAATTTCACACTTTGCAGTTCTGTATGTAAAGCTACGGCTCGCATGAAGCCAGGAAATGTGTTGGTGTAACTCATATTATTGAAAGCTTTAATCTACAGTCCAAAGAGAAAGAAAACATCACTAAATCGCATGACTATACACTTGCATCACTGAATCAAGACTTGATAAATGTTATGTGGTCTCCAGATAATCCGTGCATTTGCCAGATGTTTCATTTACAATTCTGCGGTCTGTTCAGTCATACGGGGTCACTGGTTAAATACAAAACAGGAAAGCTGTTGCACAAAAACTGGGAAAAACAGCCTGAATATTTAAGTGTAGCGCTTAACCCTTGCCAATGAATGCAGTGGTCACTCACATTTGAACCTGTCATCAGAGTCGCTATCACTCTCACTGTTGTCATCTGAATGCAGACATGAGACAGACAAGAAGGTTTTCTTCAGGTCAGGGGGCAATTTCACAGACATGTGCTCATGTCACGAGTGGAACACAGCGAGAACTCTATGTGGGTGGCTGAGACACAAATATTTACTCACTTATCTGGCCAGTGGATAAAATGGACTAAAGAGAGTTCGTACCTCTCAGAGACGTAGTCTCAACATTGGACATGGACAGCTTCTTCAGCCTCTTCTTCCCTCGTTTAGTGCAGTAAATGGAGTTGATCCTCTGGACCAGCTGTAAACAGAGCAAAAAAAGGGAATTCTCTGCTGGGGAATCTGAAGTTTTCATTCTTTTGATCCTAAATATAGAAGAAGGGGGTGTACCTGCCAAAAAGAAATACTGTACCGTGCTTTAAGACATGCTGAAAATTTAAAAGGAAAAGCACCAAGTTCTTAAGAGGAGATAAAACCCAAGCAGAGATTACATGTATTGAGACACTGTGTTTTAAAAACATCTTTTCCAAGGAATTACAAGTGATCTAGAGCTGCTCTGAATCTGACCTGGTTCCTACGAAACCTGAGCTGGTCAGTGAAGCAGCAAAGGAAAAAGAACACACTCAGGACTTAGTATAAGTGTTTGTGTAGGATCTAACAGTGTGTACCTTGGGGATCCTCCAGTGCCGGTGTGAGGCCAGGGTATCACTGGTGCCACAGAGGCTATCATCCAGCAGGCCACAAGGCAAAGTAGATACACCCAGCTGAGGGAGAAGCAGCATTTCATCATGGCTGTAGCGTTTGGACAACGTGGACAGCCGGTGGCTCTTCCTGTCACTCGGACCAGGGAGGCGAAGGGACTGGCTACTGGGTTTGGAAGGCAACTAGTCGGAGAGAAAAGAAAAGGAAAGGTTTGGTATGTTTCATTCATTAATTCTAATGGTTTTTAAAAACAGTTATCCAATTTTAATCATTAGGATTTTTCAGTAATACTTTCACTTTGTTATCAAATCAAACCTCATTTCGAACCAGTTTCTTCTTCATATACATGGATTTGATTTGGATAAATAATGATGTATTTTTTCTAATTTTATCTCACTTATGTCAGCCTGTTACGTCTTCATGCTCCTCACACTCTATGGTGGTATGTGTTGTGATTAACTGCTAATGAAAATCAAACATGAAAAGTGGGTGCTACACGTGACATTTTAGCAGCAATTATCGCACATTTCCTATATACAGGGGCAAATAAGTTCTTTTAACTGTATGTGCAGGGTTGATATCTAATTTAAACCATGCCATGAAAGCACTGAACTGTATATATGGCAGCATAATGAATGTTGACTGAAAGAAATGAAACTTGCCGCTTGGGTGAAAACCAGGAATCTAGGAAACCACTAGACCATATGGGCCCTGTATATTATTAACGCTGCTTTTGCATTATGACCCATCAATTAAGATTGAGTCAAATGACTTGAAGTAGATTTGACTGCATTTTTTAGACTCACAAGTCATGAGAGTTTAAGTGTGAAAATGTACTGTAGTTGATGCTAAAATATTGCATAAGAGTTCAACCGTGAGAACACAGGAAGCATTCACAAGAAACACAATGTGTATGTGTCGGGGTTAAGGCTGACGGCAACAAATCATCAAAAACCCATCTACAAATAAGGCGTGGTTATTTTCTGCATTTCACGACAACTGATACATTTAAATATTGCAGTGAGTGACAGAACAAGCAGCAGCAGCCACATTGAGCTGTTAAATGGAGAGCCGCAGGCGACATCCCGCACACCTACGACTCCTCAGCACAGTGCTCTTGTGTGGAGAACTGATCCAGTCTTCTGCAGCATTAAACAATATTACAGTCGCTCCTAACATGATAGATAAAAAACCAATAGGTGACTGACTTCTTTATTAAAACAACAGGAGTTTCGGGGCGCCCGGTGGCTCAGTCGGTAGAGCAAGCGCCCCATATACAGAGGCTATGTCCGTGCGCAGCGGACCCAGGTTTGATTTCACCTGTGGTCCTTTGCTGCATGTCATTCCCCCTCTCTCTGCCCTTTTTCCTGTCCACTATTCAGCTGTCCTGCATATAAAGGCACAAAAGCCAAAAAAAATATCTAAAAAAAAACAAAAAACAACAGGAGTTTCTTGAGCTGCCCTGTAAACAAACGTGGCATGTTCTATTTCTGACAAAATAGCTGCTGAAAGACTATTTGCTGGAGTATTAAGCTGCATATGTTACCACCTGCAACCATGGGTGTCTCTCTTTCTTTACAAAAAAAAGTGCTCCTAAATATTTCAGTGAGATAGTCAAATCCTGAGGCCTTTCTGTGTACCATCGCTCTAAGTATGTCGATCTGTTTCATCTCATATAAGAGGTGAGAGGTTCTTTAAATGATCTTGTCCAAGAGTCAGAACTGACAGCTATTGAAGGGACTGAAGTTACCACAGGAAAACATAACATACATGCTGTTTACTACAGGGACACAGTGCTGTTGATTCCAACAAGTTTATGACTAACCTGAGGTGGAGAGTTCAGCTTCCTGTCCATGGCGGGCCACGATCTGTTGCTGTCCAGCAGACAAGACTTCCGACCCAAACTCTTCCGCTTCAGGTCAACATCTTCGTATGGGTTCTCTTTCTCTGTGGGGATGAAGCAAGTATTGAAAGTAGCTTGAATGTAATGTCAGCATGTAAAGTAAGCAACTCTGAGCGAACAGAGGATGTTCTCAACAGCAGACAGTGGAGACTTTGGGGTCAAAAAGGTTAAACAGAGGGCAGAGAAGGGTGTCAGGGGCACCGGAGAGCCGCCCTGTGGTTATTCTGAAAATAGATGAGCCCTGAAAGGTAAGTCAAAGGTCACTCCCAGCGAGTTCAAGTGAACTCCCTTTTTTCAAAACAGTTACTGTTGGCACTGGGCCCCACAGGCCCCAGCGGGCCCAGCTGAAACTTCTGGACACAACAGCGGTGGTGAGTCAGCGTCCAGGCATGTGAACAGGCTGCTGTGAGAGTTGAGGTGGAGAATCATCTTTGTAGGATGTCAATCTGGCATACATTGTTCAACTTATGTGAAGAGTTATAATTTAATAAACAAATAAATGACAATAATAACCCTTGGAGTACATATTTTTTTCTTTCTTGTGAAATACTGATTCATAATAAATCAAGAAGATGGAAAATGTGCTTTATGGGACTGCAAAAAAGGCATAAGCAATGTGGTTTAAACAACACAGTTTGTTCTCAGACTAGTGCCAGTGGAGTTTATGGACTTTAAATAATGCAGCACTGTACTTCAAGACGTGACAGTCAGCACACTGCTCTATGTATGTACTTCAGCTGATAGAGGACAGCAGAAAAGGAAAGAGGAGGAATGAAACGGAGCACTGCACGTCTCTCACTGATGTCACCTGGCAGAGGGCCAACCTCAATAAAGAGAAAACTTGTGTAACACCACAGTGCATGTCCATTCAGACATGCACTCTGAGAATAGCTTTCTGGCAGGGTCTGAAAAAGGTTGTGAGAAAGTGAAGAAACCACAGTGAAGAATAAAAACAGAGCCAGATGGCGTCGAAATGCAAGAAGAGAGCTTAGAAAAGAAGGAAAAGCAGCGTTATCTGCCAGTAGAAAGGGAGAGAGCAAAAATCAACTTGGTAGCTGTGTTCCTTCTTCCTGGGTATGTTAGTGGAAAACCCGATGAACTCAGCATGTCAAACAATGAGTGTGTGCTTTAAAAAACACCCAAGATTAACCTACAGGCAGAGCTTTGTTCCTCTGTCTGTTTTACGTTAATTATTGAACCTGTCTGATGTACATACACGCACCCACAGACACGTATGCAGACATTATGCACTGCCTGAGATCATTAGAGTGTTATGTTGTGTCACAAATTAAATTAGGCCACTGAAGAGATTTTCTGTGCATCATTAACGCTGAGGAGCAGAATAAGAGGGCTTAGTCCGACCCCACGTTCCGCCGCAGCTCCATTAAACTGAAGCAATACTGTAATGAGATCCTGCTGGGAAAATGATACGTCTGCATAACTGCTTATGTACTTGAGGGTACTAATCTACGTCTCTGATTACAAACATCCAGATCTCCCTCTAACACACCCCCGGACACACAGTATTATGCAGGGAGTGGACACACCTCGGCTGCACACTGTGATTGTACATTTCTGTGGACACAATGGACTCTTTAGGCAGGGCGAGGCAAAAAACAAACTATACCAACAATGTCAGTTTCAGCTCACCCTATAAAGTGGACAAGCTACAGAACAGCGGCTCCGGTCAGCCATTAAGTCGTAAACAGAAATGTGAAAAAATAGGTTAGAGTTTTGAAAAAACATTTGGCAGCACCACAAATCATACAGACAGTCTGCTTTTGACCACGTAGGAGTATTTTTAGCATATTTTGCACCAAAGAATAACAAATCACAGGGCAAGTGAGCGTGTAACTGTCTATGCAACTTCTTAAGAAACTGAGTCAGTCGTCACATGAACTAGACAGAGTTAGAGCAAACGGTTAAGAAAGCTTCTTCAATGAAGGTAATACAAAGCTGGGCATTGGACTAAGACCAAGACTCTTTGGTACAGACAGCTGAATCATAGTATCACTGGAGTTCAGCATGTGATTCATCGGCCTGTAAACAGATCACTCATTGGCAATCTATTTATCAACTACGCTCGTCAAAAAGCACTTAAAACAGTCCCCTAATATCACAATCCATCATGCAATGCGAAGGTTTCAAATGACTTGCACTCAAAAGTAAACATCTAGAATCAAGCACAGGTGCCAAAAACCCAAATGGTGAGAGTGAATGTCCTACAAGGACACCAAAGGAGGCTAAGATGTCCTTGTGGTGTTCTTGTGAGGACTTCTTATTCTCCACATGAAACGCTTATTAAAACAGGGGCTCAGAGGGTCCAAAACATGGCTCATTCACTGCCGTGGCTGCTTCTCACATGGATCATCTGACCTGTAAACCGCCGCTCTCCTCTATTGAGTTTGAAAGCTTTGTTTGAAATAGCTGCAAGAAGCTGGAGCAATGTCAAACTTACTGAGTGACAATGTCTTTGTCAGGAAAGAAAGAGATTGGCGAAAGTGCGTCTCCAAACTGCAAACTCTACTTTGCAGCGGCAGATGAACAATGGGGGCTTTGTTGAGATCCACATGGAAATCAGTCATGCCCTGACGCTCTTTCTGCAAGACTACTGCACATCCTCAGCTACCAAAAAAAACAAAAGTGCTTTGAGCACGATACTGATCACTGATTTGAGAATAATATCGCCACTTGCAGAATACCATGAAGTAAAGTTACGCTTGAATCAGCCCTTATTTGGTCATCACTGAGCATTTATCATGAAAAATATTTCCAAGTGTGAAAAGTTTTTACTGCATCTGAAATCCAAGCTTTATCATGAGACCGTATGCGCCCTGACACACATTTCTACCACATTAAGTATGCACTGGGGAACAAGCTGGGCAGAAGGCCTGGGGTCATTTGCTAGTGGAAAGGAATTCAGCCCTCCAGCATTTCAGGCTCACATTATCTTAGAGAACATTTAAGTCGATCCCGTTTACTGTGAGATACACCACGTTTCGCCAAAAGGGTTGAAATGAGGCAAGATGATGATTGAAAATCAAAATCCAACAACAAAATAAAGATTATCTTCAGTGTAAGGTTGGTCCTGGAGGTGCACGATGGTGGCTGTCACTGATTAAACCGACTTTTTGAAGTCAACTGTGAGAGTTTTTCAGCACTCATCCTCTACGACTGTGTTAACACAGTGCTGGATAACAGCGTGAAATATGTAGACAACCACTCAGTATCAGTAAAATACAACTTACACAACCACATGTTATCCATTAATCTTCTGCTCAGGCTCAGTGTTCATTGACTGCTCCCACGCTGAGACTTTTTCTAAACCCACAGATGCTGGAGGAGGAGCCACCCTCACACGCTTATTACATTAGGCCATACAGCATGGGACTATCACTCTTACTAACACATCTGACTAATGTCTTCTAAGGCCTCGGCTATAGGCACCAGTACCATGTGATATTTGTATTAAACACACAATATGTAATTTTGGCAGCTATAGGTCTTTCAGTCAAGCCAATGAAAATAAAAGACAAAGTTTCATGATGTTGTGAAGTAGCGCAGGAAGGTGGGATTTGTTTATTTCATTGTTAAACAGCCAAAATTGCAGATAAAAACCTATCTGACTGACTTGTGTGCAAATGGTAATTCATCTTTTGTTTTGTCACTGACTTCTTTTCTCACTATCTGACTGGTGTTACCACAGAGTTTAGCAATGGGCAACAAAATGAAAAAAGTACCGATTTCTCTGGTTTTAAACATTGTTGAAGACATTTGGCAAGTAAATACACAACTCAGCAAAGTATTTAACAAAGATCAAGCTTTTAAAAAAAATGTTGATGTAAGAAAGTATCTCATTATAAGTTCAACTCTTCATGGAAGGCTCTGACCATAACTTACATAACTTACTCAAGTGAAGATCTTCCAATACAGGCAACAATCAGAATATCAACATTAATCGTTGTGTTACTTATTTCCATTTATACAACAGTTAGTTCCTACCAAGCAATTTGATCGAACAAAAGGCATTCCATGAGTGTTGATATAGAAAACAACAGCACTGAGACTTTTGACTTTATGTATTGCTCCACTCTACGGGTGTTCTAATCAATAACTGTCGGTTGCTGGGTTACTTTGTGACAAACTGTGCCGAAAAGATTGACATTTTTCCAAATGGTCTTCAGAGAAGTACCAAAAGAAGGAAAGAAACAAGCAAAAAGTAAAGTAGTGGGCCCTTCTATAACTTATACAGTAAGCTAATGTGCAGGAACATGTTAGTTGTTTGTGTTGCTTAGCAACAGTCCACTACCAGTCCAGTTGTGGAACTATTAGTGCTGGCAGAGCCAAATAAATGATTAAATCAACAAACAAATCATAATATGTTTTTGCTTATTACTGTCAACTTAATGGCGTTTGTAGAACTGTTGTATGAAAGCAATATCACACTCCAGGTTGTGCGGTTGTGAGGCCTCGAGCCTGTGACCGCATCACACCAGTGACAACATTCAGTACAACAGCACTTCCTCTCATGTGACATTGCTTAATTATTGTGAGAATATCTTTAATGCTTCATCTGTAATTTTCCAAAGATTACCACTGTACCATCACTGTCTCAATTACAACCCCTGTCTAACATCACATGATTTCCTAAATAAAAATATTGCCATTTTTACTTTGAAAAATTCTGTTTATGATAAATCAATTATCAAAGCAGTTGATTAAAAGACTGATTTACTGTTAATAGATTAATGAACACATCCTTCCAGAAAACAGCGAGTGATCAAAGTGAAATGAAAGCCGGTGAACCAGTGTGCTTACCTACTATGTCCTCATAGGCGTTCTCCTCTAAAGTGCTTTTGGAACTGGGTCGAGTCCGTGAGTTTGTGGTTAGAGTGCCATTCTCTGTGGGTGAGGACGGATATGAAGATGGCACACTGGTCGCATCCTCCGACTCACACGACTCTCTGGAAAGAAATGAAGAAAGCCCGAACAGACCAAAATGAGGAAAGCTGTCACACACACACACACACAAAATTTCAAGGAGGATGAGTCAGTAGGAATCAGAGCAGAAAAAGTCCACACTGTATTAAAAATAGTCCTTCCTCTCCTTTAGCCAGACAGCGATAAGGCTGAACAGGTGGTAAAGACACTTCCAGTGGTTATAAACACACGTCAAAAGCATTGTTTAAAAAACTTAAATCACTAGCCACTGATTATACTCAAAAAGTGCAGAATAATAAACACCGGGATCAACATGCGCTCAAATAGCAAAGAAATTCAGAAGTAAACATGCAGATATCTTACTACTCCTGAGCTCTTTGCACAGTGTAAGGCACACATCACACATGAAGGCAAAGCAGAGGAGGAACTCTGCTACATTAGTGCAGGGATCTACAGTATGGCCATGTCGCGCCATCGACAGCTTGTGGCTTTTAAGCTTGGTCTGAAATTGCTGGAGCCACAGGAATGTTAAACACAGAGTCCAAGGGATGAACATTTAAGGATTTCATCCCCCTTTTACACAGGGACAATCTGGAGAGGCCCCACCTTCACACAAAAAAACTGAGGAAGTCTGATGTTGAGATTTTTACAAGTTCAGAATAAAAGCAAAGTTACAGTATCCAAGGTTCAGCAAATATTTATGCAAGGGACACAATAATCCAGTGTTGGATTTCAGTGGTTCCTATAGGACATTTATTGCCACATGTTTAAAGAGAGTTGGCAAATGAGAAGTATATTCAGTTACAGGCAAAGTATAAGTGAACTTTTTTGGAGAAAGAATATACTGTACATTTGCTCAAAGTGTGTTTGAATTGGCAAATCTTTTAATGGACCGAAATAAATTTAAGGCAAGACTCTGACGTTTCAAAGGTTCTGTACAATAAATCAGGTATTTTTAGTATGAGCTGCTTTTATGACTCGCAGTAGGCAGTTACCTCCTGATAAACCTATAATGACGTAATGAAATAGATTAAATTAGCAAGGCAGTGGTAACAAAAACTTTGTCCTTTTTAACTGATGTTAAAAAAAAAGTTTAATACTTTAATTGGAAACATGACTGATTCAACATAGATCTCCACTTTAAATCCAGACTGAAAACAACCCCAAGTAGAATGCTCCAACAACTTAACCAGACACATTGATCGGTAACTTATTAACCTATAACAGCAGCGAAACAAACACTTAGCCTGTCATCCAAATTCTTCATCAGGCCAACAAATAAGTCAAACAAATAAGAATTTTAAAAATACATCCAACCATATTCACAGAACGGAACAGGAATGCACCAATCCAACTTTTTCTCTCAGTAAACAGTTTCCAACACTTTGTGCAGATACATTTGCCTCTAATTCAAACCCTGTAAAACAATCTCAACAAGTGGAACTCAGTGGTGTCATTTTAATGTAAGGGAACATGAAGTCGGTGATTGCTGTTGCTGTCTCAATGCAGATAATTGGCCTGGACTTACAGAATCATAGCATCCTATTTTTGACTTCTCACCATTAGCAGAGATCGACCCTGTTTTCTACAAATATTGTTGTTTACATTCCACCATGGGTATACTTTAGTGGATCACAAACTGCATTTTTAAACCACATTCACTGCTATTCATGTTGAAAAAGGGTATGAAAACACTACACGGCGCATGAACGCTGCTAGGAATAGGGAATTCACACTTCTAAAGACAACATCCGTGTTTGTTTGTTAAAAAATCGCTGATCAAGAGAGAGAGAGGGCACCTTTGAGACGAAAGCTATAATGCCTGGAAAAATAGTTCCTTACAAGTGCTGCCTTCCTAGATTGAATATTAGCATGAATAAGGATCTTGACACAGACATTCTTTTTAACTAATGTCACAAATTTTAAGGTATTTTCTGTAATGTTTATTTTATACGGACAAAATGTAAATAAACACAATATGTCATAGATAAAGCTATTTTGGTAAAAAAATTTTAAAAAAAAAAAGTGGGGGTTTTTGTAACCTATGTGTCCGATGTAAACAAAGGACAATGACATGTAGCAACACTGGTATGGTCCTTTCATCAGCTTAAAAGGGTCATTATCAGCATCAGCACAGGCTCTGTGTATCAGCTCTGTGCTTCCCAAACACCTAACCTTTACAAGAAAAAAATGGTTGTGCTGTCTACTCCTCAGGTGGAGTCAAGACAACTGATGCAACTTTTTTGTCTGAGAATGCAAAAAGCACAGCTCACAATGCTTAGACTGGTCTCCAATGGTGGCATGTGTTTCATCTCTGTTAAAGGAGAGACATAAGCGCACATTATTCTCACCTGTCTTGGAGTCTCACTGGGGTACTGCCCTCAGTCTTGACTGTTCGTGTCATGCTGGGTGCTGGTGTTGAGGGCAAAGGCGGAGGAGACTCAGAGGCTCTGTTTGCAGGTAATCCATTAGCCGGCAAAAGGCCTTTCTGGTCCCCTTTGGCATCATACTCAAAAGTGCGTTTAGGTTTAGGTAAGGGGTTGACTGGTGTGCCAACTGGTGTCTGCGGGCCTGGTGGTTCTGGGCTCTCAGACCTCACTGAGCTCACACTAAACCTCTGTCTGAGCTTAGAGAGCTTATCAGTCACCAAAACAGCATCTGGTTCAGTGGCAACTGAGCAAATGCTGCTGCGCTTACTGGCGCACGTACTGTCAAAGTCGTCACCTATGACAAAAGCCTTTTGTCTTGTCTTGTCTGGAGCGTAGCAGTTATTCAGATAACGAGGAGGGGATGGGCTGGGATTTTCCTTCAGGGCTTGCTCAATTTTCTGTATCCTGTTGAGCACTGCTGATGTCTCCTTCCGAGCAGACATGGAGCGCACAAAGGTCCCTGAGGACTCTGACTTGCCAATCCTTTTTTGAAAGCGACCAATGCCATCTTTCTCTGAAACTCCTTCCTCATCCTCGGTGTAGGAGCATTCCGAGAAAGCCGTGCTCATTCTGCGAACCCCCTTGAAGTCAAAAGTTTTCTCACTACAGGGAGAGGAGAGCAGGCTGGGGCAGCCCTCACTGCCCCCAACACGCTCTCCTCCTCTCTTATCCAGACACAAGCTCATTCTAGGCAGAGCCACTCTTCTGCACTCCCATTCTGAGATCTTTTTGCGTATTGTGGTGGGGGGAACACCGGCTACCGAGCGGGTGAGGGAAAGGGTGCGTTTGTGGCTTTGATTGGAGGGTGGTCCAAGCGAGAGTGTGCTCCAACTCAGGGGCCGACCATTAGGTCCATCTCCTGAAAAGAGGTCCCCTCGTTTCTCCTTCTGCTCCTGGAAACCAGGATTTTCCTGACAGCACTTGGTTTGTGGTTGGGGCTTATAGATAGACAGTCGATTGTCCAGGCAGCTGATGCTCTTTGACTTGGTAAGACGGCCTTGGGAGTCAGTGTCACCCCCAAGAGATGCGCTGCTGCACAGGCTGGCTGCCTTGCCGTTCCAGCCAGCACGTACCAGAAACCTGCCGTCAGTCCGGACGTACCTGCTCTGCTTCCCTGCTTCACTGTCGCTGAGAAGAGGCTGCTGGCTCTGTCCCTGACCGGCAGAGAGGACAGGACACTGTGATGTAGACTGGCACCTAGAACAGGACAGAGAAAGGTATAAACAGACATTGTAAAGCTTTTAACATTTCTTTGAAAAAAAACCCACACACATTTCACATTTCAAGATCATAATAAACCAAAAGAGGCAAATCAAAGGAGCGGCCAATAAATCCACCCAATCCTGCAACATCTAAAGTAACTCAATGTGGAACAGATGGAAATAACCTTTAAAGAATCAGCTGAAAAATCAGAATTCATTTCCAAGATCAAAGACAGAGTGAAAACCTGAACCCACTCTTTTAGAATTACCACAGGAAAGTATTCTGTCTTTGGCAGGATGAGATTAAAATTAAGGCCAAAGGAAATACAGACTACATTAAAATGCCACTGTGGATTTTTCCACATAATCAAAAGAACTTCAAGAGGTTCAATGTGGACCTCACACACAAAAAGCAGTATGCCAAGCTAGATTTATTACAGCAGTCTTACCTGTGAAAGCCTCACTGCTCCTATCTGGTCCTCAAAGCCTTTTCTGATAACTACATTTAAGTGATACTAGGTGCTCCAGCAGCTCCACACTTACTGTTGGCTTCACCACCTTCACCAACACACACACACACACACACTTAAACTTTCTCACGCTGCTCCCCTCCTTTCAGATTACCACAGAGACAAACTTTCCCCGTAAATCCCTGACACAGTCATAGGAACTTTGTCATGACCTGGATTCTGGCTAAGACTTGCACAAGTGAAGCACTGGGGGATCTGATGTCACAGCCATGGTTGAAATAACAAGCGTTGTGGGAGGAGGAAGCTGAGGGCAGCGGATCACGATCCAACAATGCAGGTTGGGACAGATCTTGCTTCACACCTTTCTGCCCTTCCCTGATTTTGTTCACCGTGCTCCAGGGTGGAGAAACTTAAACAGCAGCTATTAACCTGCAAGCTGCAAGCATGATTGATCTTATTTCCCCCGAAGTAACATGAGACTTTGAGACATTAGCTTATGTCTGGAGATTTGTACTGCTGGTCTGTAGTATTTTGAAGTCCAGCAACAAGATGTTAAGTACTCTATTTAATCAGTTATATCAGATATATCACTGAAAATCTCCCACTTTGGTTAAACAGGAATAATTAAAAATGATAACTATAGTTTTTACGAAGCACGGTCGCACTGTTGAGAGCCTCTTTGACATTTATTGATCTATGTTAGGTTTTTCTTGTACACTGAGGGATTTGCTTTCTGCTATTACTCATTCCTGTGCAGCAAATATAAATACACACAGGTCTTTAGTAAGTTACAAAAAATGAAGAGGTGGAACAAAATTTTACAGCCAAGAACATGATTGCTTACTTTTAATATTACCTTAAATTTCCCTTCCAGAAAAACTCTTTCAGAGATTAAAGATATTTCGGTAACACTTTATTTTAAATCCCCCTACTTACAATTTATAAGTGCAATATAAACTTTTAGAAAAATGTTTATAACACACTATAATGTAAATATTGATGCAGCAAGCAGATAAAAAATAATACATTTGACTGTGCTATAAACAGTTTATTCAAACGCATTCCAAACAAAGCCTTTTCTCTTCAGGTAGACTATTAAATATGTCGGTTTCTTTGAGGCTTTAAAGCTACTTCACACATGTGACTCTGCACTGCTGCTGCTTTTCATTGAACACAATGTATTTTTACATTTTAAGCACTAACAGATTGTCTTTCTTTTTGGATAGATTAGTATCTGATTATTATCTTACTAAGATTGTTAATGCAAATATTTACTAACTTGAGGCTGAACAGACTTTAAGACAAATTCCACTTTTAGTTGACATGTCTATCTGCCTTCAATAAGTCATACAAGCCATATAATTGAATGAGGAAAATGTTTTTTTTCAAAGCCCACTGATAAAAATCAGCAGTGCAACACATGACATCTGCAGTGGTTCAGCGGGGAGCGATCGGAACTTATTAAAATAAAATCATTCTGGTTTTCTGGTAAAACTCCTGACTTAACTCCAGGAAGCAGCAGAGTGAGCAGTGTCTCCGGAGCAAACTATCAATGGGAATGTTTAGTAGCAACCAGAACAAACACTATGTACGTAATGCAATTCTGATCCAAGTGACGGTGCAATTTATTGAGTTAATCACAACATATTCAGTTCTTGCTCTTTGGTTTAATGGCCTCAGCACTGTGTCCACACTTGACCACCAATGTGAATACTACAACATGATAAGAAATGGGAGGAAAACTTATCGTTTAGTATTATGTACTTTGTTTCACTGTTTGAATGTTTTGTGAATTTGAGTGCTTGGTTTTGTACATCACTTCCACACTAAAACGGGATATAGAATATTATGGCCCCATTTAGAGATTACTCTTGTGCTGTAAAATAAGTGAGAACTGCAGTGTGAGGATCTTTCGATTAGACAAAAAAAAGAAAATAAGAGCAGATTTTTTTTTTCTTTTTCAGTCTTGGGGACTTTTAGGGAGCGGTATTGTGGATCATGTGGATCATCTTGTAAAAATAAGCCAAACTCAGTCAGCTTCAGATGGGCCGGCCACACATACAGTACTATACAAAGAGCTGGATGCCAGTCTCAACCTGGCCTCTGGCTTTCACTCAGGCTTCCAGGGCACGCTAACCACAAGCCACTTCCTCTGACTGACCAGGATTGAGGGAGCAGCCTGCTCACACAAACAGCACTTCTGCTACTATAGTTCAACATACAGCATGTAAACTTTAACGTCCATTAGCATTTTTCTCTGTTGCTCCCATTACATGTAAAATCTGTAAGTTTAATTTGCTCATATATCAATAATTAAGATAAATTTCAGTGATTGTGCATCTCTGGGTTTTTAAACACTTTTCACAGAGTGAGTTCTCACTCTCACAGTCTCGTTGGCACGTCCCTCTGGATTGCTTTAACATTACTTGTGAGAATCGAGATGCAGGACATTCATTTAAAGCACAACATCAAACAACTAACACTTGGAAACATGCTGTTTCGTTTAATTGTCAGCTTCCCTCAAATGATAATTCCCTCAAAAAAGATCACAGAACCAGACTCAAGCAAATTCTTTAGTTTTGCTTGGTCCTGTTTTTTCCTCCATGTTGCTGCATGTTCCTATGAGTGTCTCTTGAGGCTACACAGTCCTGTGTAGGTGTAATCTGTCCTAGAAACTAATCCCTTGCTGACTTCATAGTTCGGGGAAATACACTGTACGGAACAATCTGACAGGACTTACTTTTTTTTCAACTGTTAAATCATGGAGCTGCAAAGCATCTGTGCCTCATGAGCTTTATAACTGATCTTTAAGAGTCTAAAGCAAAACGAAGCCTTGAGGACAGCAAGCTGTTAATCAAACTCTGCTACAGTGACAATCAAATGTGTCAGCAGAAACTGAGGTTAAATGCACAATTATCACATCAGAGAAATGTGGTCACTGCAATTAGTGTGTTTCCCATGTTTACATGCACAGTCTATCTCGAGAATATCTGACAGCTCTGTGGTTAATGTGCACATTTGCCAGCAAGTGAATGCTATTCATCATAATATAAACATTATCATTATAATTATTATTATTATTATTATTAAGATTTGTGTGGTTTGCCACTTGCAGTAGAGCTAGTCTACACCAGAAGCAAATAGTGAAACTTGCTGCCACAGGTGACTTTGTGTTTTGTGGTGATATATTGTCCTGTGTGTTTTTACTAGGGCCAAACTGATATGAGATTTTTGGGGCTGATGCTGATACCGATATTTGGGAGCAAGAAAATTCCAATATCCAATACATGGATGGATATTCTACATATATAATATATTAAAGATATGTAATGGAGGCAGGATATCTTACATTTTAACAAACTTTATGCCAAACATAAGTGTACTGAACAGTCAACACTTCAACTATTAGTTATTAAAAAGCAGACTGTCCACTGCTGGACAAACTACATAATTATACCATTTCAAATCATTAGTCCAAGCATTTTTCCGGTCTTAAAAACATTTCAATAGAGACACATATCGAAGAACATATAAGCAGTAACCAGCATACCTACGATAGGTCAATATTGGCTGATAATATCGACACACCAATATATATCAGGCCCTAGTATCATCAACACAGAAAATAATGACTGACACTGTCAAACAAAAAATTTGAGAACTATATATTAGAATAGTGATAGCAGCACTATTGCCAACTCTTGCTTCATATCAACCGTCACAGTGTGACGTGACAGTGTGAACACTGACTACAATGATCACGTGAAACAATCTGTTCTTACCACACCGTCTGTTCCTTAGTGTTTAAAGAGACATTTGAGCTTGGTAAAAATTTGACAGGATGATGAACTGTGAGAATAAGAAATTTTTGCCAGATATTGCCGGCACATATTATTCCCACCGTTTGTTTTTCTCACCCACCAGGACATTTCACTCCCTCAACATGCTAATACAAGCTTCATCTCACTACTCACAGTTCAGAGACGGATGGGGCCCTTGTCCAAGATACAGGATCGTACTTGCAGAAGCTTGGGAAGTCTAATCAAGACTGACAAACTGTTTTTTTTACCACTACTACTACTACTACAGAGTGATCACAGAAGGCATTATGGTTGAAAATAAATGAATTGATGAGTAAAGCACTTCTCTTCCAAACCAAAAGAAAAAAAATCCAGGCAGATGGATGCTCGGAAATCATGTGATATGACTGGAAGTGCACATTAACCAGCCCCAGATTGTCCCAGATGTCACTGACCTGTCGGGGACGTCCCGGGGAGCTTTACCCCCTCCTGCACGAGGCACAGCCTTCGAACTCTTGTTGGCAGTCATGTTTGTCTGCAAACCGCCCTCTCACCTGATGGACAAACACAAAGATGTTAAACATCTGAAAAGGTGACACATTCCTTGCATTTCAATTGATCCAAAAAATGGCCTCTTTCTGCAAAACAAAAACTCTTTTGATGTTTTCAGGTTAAAAAATATTAGATTAAATAGGACTTCACAAAAGGTCCAATCCTGTTGTGCACATGGAGTTCAATCCAGAGCCACATAAAAGCCAGATGGTCAACATTCCTGTAAGAGCACAGCCAGAACCCAGGACGAAATTGAGTGTCAACAGCTCAACTTGTGTCACTTGACTTTTCAGCTCTGCTCACCGCTGGCTTTTTTTCTTGGTCAGACACTTTGGCATGAAACAGTAAACACAGAATCCAACAGCAACAATATGATTTTTAAGAGAAAATAGTGGATTATGAATCACTAAACTATATGGTTTATATTGCTTTAAGACCCTCTTAACCCTGAATTTGAATTTTCTTAATCACAGATTAACCAGACAGTAGAGAAGACAACTTTTTAAACGGTGACACAACCAGAAATCCTACAAAGTACCGGAGCACACCATAGATGCCATGCTGAATTTTCATTGCAAATTTTGCAAATGAATTTCAACAAACCAAAAGCAAGTGGCATAACTGACAAAGCATGTAGACAGCAATGAGCCAGAGAAAGTCTGGGGCTTCAAGCAAAGCTATTTTCAAATCAAACGCCACAGAACTACAATACTTCAACTTAAAAAGCTCCACTGACATTACTTAACCAAGGTCCTGGTCCACATTTGAATCATGGCCAATGGAGTTAAAGCCAGTATTGACATGGCTGCGACACCTGTACATGATTTTGTTTGCAGAGACATTAAGGTCATCTGTCACCTACAGTGCATGTGTGTGTTTGTGGTGATTCAGTTAATGTTACCACAGTGGATCATTGTGCGTCTGCACTTCATATATCTTGTTTCAAAGTTGTTTTTTTCTTCAGGTAACTGCTTCCATACAGTCTAAAGGCAGCTTTAATGATAATCTCTTTAAGATTTCTGAGCAAATCGTGACAAAAAGCATTTTTTTCACTTATTATCTTCATGATCAACCTGTTTATTACAGCCTGACGATTTCTGAGCAAATTCCAAATTTGAGAGTTCCAAAAAATAGACAATATTTCACAGACACTTTCAATGAAAACACAACATAAAGAAACATATTAGATAAAGATCCTTGATGTTTTCGTTACTGTGTCGATGAAATATACGAATTGTGGCACTTTGCAGCAGAAAAAAGAAATTGTCAGTGCCCTCTGGTGGACAAACATTGTTATGAAGACACTTTCTAAATTACTGTAATCATATCTTTGGCATTTTTTGTTCTTTAATTACCTCTTACTCGTCAGCCGACACGATATACATTTTGGGATTAGTGTATTAATCAGTCTATTTCAAACATCCAGCTAAGAGACGTCTGCCTTTACCATAGTATAATAGACATGAAAGAAACTATACTGGTGGTGTTAAAAGCATTCCTGAGAATTAATTAAAGCATGCTCTTACAGACACACGTTGTTGTTACTTATGGACTGTGGATAGGTGTCACATCCTACATTTAACACCATCTTAATTCCCAACAGTAGAAAAACTGTTAAGACATCTTCATTATAACAATTCCTGGACTCACATTCAAATTAGACCAGCATTTAAGATAAACCCTCCCTTCAAACTGCAGGTCAACGTCCCTGAAAATCACGTTTTTGACATGCAGCAATGACCCTCTCATGAACGGCTTAAAGTGATTGTTCTGGTGCAAAAGGAGGTCAAATGGAGATCCCTAGAGATCAGAGGTGGAGGATGGGAGGGTGCTTGGCAGCATGGCTTGTTTACAGGAAGTTGTTGTATGAAGAAGCCAGCCAACCAGTAGTGGAGCAAAGTCCTATAGAGACAGATGAGGACAGATAGGGAGCATTCCTGCTGTCAGCTATTTCCTGTAACTGCGGACTGTGCTAAGAGGGCATGCATCATTATTTTTATCTAACTCAGAAAATGATGATGTCCTGTCCTGCTTTCAGTGCTCCAGCACCATTGTTACACTGTGTACTATGACAAACATTACGTTCAAAGTGCTTTTTTACAGAAAGTTGGCACAAAATAGGACATGAGCACTTGGCCTCTATTTTCCCTATGATGCAAGACAGTACTACCGGATTCAACAATGGAATTTAAACACAAAAGTGTACAGACATAAAGGTGACTCAGAGGGAGAGCTACTAATCCAGAAATATGACATTTGTTAATAAGAACACCTCTAAATTTATTTCTCTAAGTCAGAGAGCCTTTGACACAGTTAGGGCAAGGAATATTGCACAAACTTTTTGGATAAATAAATGGAACAAATTTTAGCTTAACATTAGAAATTGAGACAAAAATAAGCAAAACTTAGAAAGCTTTCATATTATTCAAAGGTAAACCTAACAAAAATATCCAGCTTACATCAGACTCAGACACACCGGCAGCTGTGTATATTATTATTTCCATTTAATATCTGCTGAAAAGATCTCTCTTATTTAATACATGGAGCTTCTGTGATTTCAATTTGTAACACCTCAAAGCGAGCTTACAGCAAACAAAGGAAAACCTGTAATCAGCTGCCAGGAGCAAAGAAAAAAAAAGAACTGATTACATTTTAAATTCATGTCCAATCAACACGCCTCAGTTATGTTAAATTCCAATCCATGTTTATTTATCTAAATTCGTCATTTTCTTTTTTTTTGGCCATGATCACAGAAATAGGTCACAGAAGCCCAAGATGGACTTTGCAGTTAGTGTAAACACAAAGGCGTTAGCCAACCAACTTCCTGAGCCCTGATAGCATCTCCCTACACAAAATTACCGGCTGTAAACAACCACTTCTAAGACGCTCTAGAGGACTTTTAAAGTGCATTCAAGCAGATTGAACACAAATTTTCTCTTGAGATGTCAGAGCCAAAGGCAAGCTGACGGTCATCAGTGACAAGTCAACAGTTAAATGCTGGTGGGAGGCATGCCTTCAAACTGCTGTGTCTTCATGACACACTTGACACTGATTGGTGTTAAGATGTTTGATGTTGTACTGAAAGAGGCAGGATGTAGAAAGACATTTTGTTACTCAAGAAAATGCTTTTGCCAAATGGGTTTTTAAAAAGCTTAATGATATCTGCTTGAATAAAAACATTTAGTTTGAGGTTTTTAGAGCTTAAGTTTGCACAGCACAACATTCTTTAAGAATTCTTATCAAAATTAAAGTTGATTTGACCACTTGAGAAATGGAACTCTAAAATTCACTCTCTTTTAGCTCTGTTTTGGTCTCTACCAACTCCTGAGGGAAATCTCTGTGTATTTAGCTGTTAAACACTTTTGTTCACCAGCTGTTAGCTTACTTTATCTGTCTGCTGTTTGGTGATGTGCAGGTAAATTTAAGTGGGTGTTTGGAGCTTTTTTTGCTATAAAAAAAACCTGCCAAAAATGGCACAGTTGAGAGAAGAACAAAGTAAAGCAAGCTGCAGGCCTGAAAATGTAAAACAATAATCTAAAAGACACTGAAACAACAAAACCTGAAGGGAGCTGCAGGGTCAGGTGGCAATTCTTTGTGACTTCTTTACAATACACAACACCTTTTACATTATACTTATATGATTAATTAATATACAAACGTTAGTTTTTGTTGCTCTTAGTTACAGACATTTGACATGCCACATTTATGAAGTTTATGGACTTCTATGTTGATGGTTTGCATTGAAATTTAAATGACCAACCACGTCAAGTACCAAACATGAGAAAGTAACACTAGCAGCATTCAGTTCATTCAGTTTGACGCAAGTCAAAACACCCACACACACTGTTCTTGTGTAAGCCAACAGCACACACATGAGACATCTCGATGCACGCCGTTGCATCTCGACAGGATACCCAACGATTCCATTTTACACATCAGCATTCCAAAAGAAAAGTTTGTAATATTTTTTTTATTTTTCTCCCAAATCACACATCTGCATTTCCTTGTTTACTCTGTCATTACCTTTAGATTTAGCAAAAAAACAAAACAAAAAACATTCCGCCTGGGGAAGATAAAATTTCTCTTTATCTACCTCTCTTATCCTCTTATCTCTCTTATTTATCCTTACACTTTGAGAGATTAATAAAGACAGCCATGAGGTTCTCTGTGTTTTTATCGTCTCTGACTTAAAAAGAAATCCCTATAAAGCCAAACTGTCTCTTTAAAGCCTCACTGTGTAACTTCTAGAGAGAGAGAGAGAGTTGATTGTTGTGTCTTATTTTGTGGTTGTGAAATATCAAAGCTTTGCATTGGTGGCTCTGTCCATGCCACCCAATTAAAGTGTCCGTATTTGACAACAAAGAACTAAGACGCAACATTCAGCTATCTTCCTGCAAAAGTTACATCGTGTTGCTTTAAGATATTCAACACCATCATCTTAATGACCTATGTTAGCCATTTCAGGGTTTTTCCTGTTTTGTCATGTACATTTCTGGAATTAAGCTGCTAATTTACATTATATGAAAGGCAGATCAATGACAGATATTTTCCACACAGACAAAGACATATTCATGAAACTGACAGTGTCTTCATTAGACAGTGGTCTGGAATCAAAGAGCCTTTTGTGTTTAGCACGACCTTGAGAGGGAGATGTGGTTAAAAAGTAAGTCTTTTATCAGCTCTGTGTGAGTGTGTGCGTGTGTGTGTGAGTGTGTGTCCTTGGCCCTCTCACGTTTGACAGATCATCTGATGCACACTTTTCTCCACTCCATGCAGGAATGTACTAATATTTGCACGATCCATCAGACCGCGACTGCATTAGAAATATTAAAAAATGTTTTTGAAAGATGAAAGAAAGCGTAGGAGAGGGGCAGAAACACCTGGTTGTGATGCCAAGAGCTTCTTTTTCATTCAATAGGCTGAACTCAGATATGCACTCTCTCAGCACCTGGCACACAATTTCCAGTCTGTGAGAGAATGGCACAATTCTATGACGTCAAGACAGGCGATCTTTCATTAACCTGCGCTGGGGTCAGCTTTAGATCTTTGTTTATCCTGAAACATGCAGTAGCCGGCAAAAGAGCTTCCATAAACAGATGCTAAAAACCGACTCTTGCACGACTCGGCTTCTCTGACTAACCTGCCGCTCAGTTTCTGCTGATCAGCAACCTGACTTCAAGGTTTTCAAAACCACCACAGAGCTTTACAGGCGGCCAAGAAAGACGAGGGAAAGGAAGGGTGAAAATCTCTGCATATTCTCAACTCTGTCCAGACGTCACAACTCACTGGCAGACATGAGCCCACACACTGATCCACGCCATTGTTTCAATATCTGCAGAAAGACCGCTTTTGTCCACTAAGGACAAAAAGAAACTTAAGATGGTTGAGTCCAATTGTGTTAAACTGAGCATTGTGGGCGATGAGTTGCAAACATATCCTTTTAGAAAGGAATCAAGCTTTTGATACTCAACTCAGGATAACATAATCCACATACAAACTTTTAGAATACACACACTAACCGTAAATGTGAGGTGTTCACAGTCTGGTGCTACAGGTCAAACATGATGGAAAAGCAAAAGCTCTTAGCTGTAAGTAAAAGATTGATGTGTTATTCTCTGGCTGTATATTCTGTTCATAATGGGCTGTGTCTGGAAAGCAGGCTCTGACAGCCTCAATGTGTTTCTATGTCAAAGAAAACCACCAAGGTTAATGCTACTGGCAGTTACACACAGCCATACCTATGTAATTACCACTACACTCCACCACATGGCTCACCATGCTGCCACAATGTAGCTCAATGGACCAGGTGGAACCAATTCTTTGAATCTTTTTTTATCTCCCTTTTTAGCCATTTCAGCTCCTTTTTCAGAGTAATCATGGCATATTTTCTCTTAGAGGAAAAGTAAAAACCCTTCTGTGTAACCTAGATATGAGTATGCACAGCTGCAGAGGCAGGCATGTGGAAAACGGGTTTATATCCATCTGAGCTGCAGCAGGGGGGCTGGAGCTGGTGTCACAGTGCTGACCTCTGACACACAGTCTCTGACTTTTCCAGAGAAGTGGAGTAGATAAGATGTATTCTTGTTTGTGTAAGTCTTAATATCAGAGTTTAGCTAAGCCAAGAAAAACAATGATAACCTGTATATAACCTGAGTTGCTGCTTGTTTTCTCCGATAGGTGCATATCTGTCTTTTTTTTTTTTAATCAGCTTCAAGAAGGCTAAGAATTTTTTTTTAAAAAACAAGCTTTTTTGTTGTTAGATTTGTCTCAGTTTTAGGTTTTATTAAGATAAGATATCACCAAAAAAAGCTTTTTCCGTGAAGTTGTTCTGTAAATATTCCAAAGACAGTGCAAGAAGATATAACGAACTCTAAAACTCAAACAATCATAAAATTTTACAGCACTGGGTTTTTTTCACCAAACTATTGATCTTTCTGTAACCTTCACCAAGCCGAGTTGAGTGGATTTAAATTGGCCCTTGTAGACGCAGATCAAAAAACACTTAAACGAACTAAAGGTACATGTATGGAACAAATTGCATATTTTGTGAGTCAAATATTTAATGCACAAACTAAAAATTCTATGAAAAAAATCACTTTAGGCTGTCTTCAGGTTTCCACTGCTCACATTAACAACATACTCTTGACATAAGTAGTCAGTGATTTAATACTAAAGAAATGTAAGTGATCTTACGCAATTTCACGATGAGAAAGTTCAATAGTTTCAGAACATTGAATTTAAATGATCTGTAAATCTGAATGCAAGTCAGTGTGTGCTACTTAATGACACTTTGAAAATGATGGTCCAGGACAAAGGCTGTCTACTTCATGGGGAAGATTTAAAAATTGCACGCTTTAATAAAAAGCATGTGCCACTCATTGTGACTATCAACAGGTTCTGGAACGTGTTTAAGAGTTGAGACGTTCACACACACAGCTGACAGGCTTTGTATTCAGACATCAAAGATGCTTTTATCTGAGCGAGCAATGTTTGATGAACTAACATCCTGAATAAATAAAGGCAGAACATCTCATGGCATGTAAAATAGGAAATGGTGATCCCATTAAATCAATGCACCTCACAGTGCACAAAGAGAAGTGGTTATAATGTGACACGCACAAGGTAAATTGCACTGAGGCTCCTGGTTTTTTATTACTGAAGAGTAAACCTAAAAAATGTCACTGAAGAAGGTGACTTGAATTCTTCTTAAAACACAGAGGAGAGCAGGATCTTAGGCCACAGGGGTCACAGCAAAGTCACAGGCGGTAAAGGAGTATAAATCAGGGATGTATCAGTGTCATTACAAAAGGGTACAGTAGCTATTACTGACAACAGAACGACCCCTAATATTCTCTTCAGCAGACTTGTCTTTCAAGAAAAACAAGACAGAAGAAGAATAACCAAAAAAGCATCACACAACAGACATTTCTGTTACGACACAAACTGACTGACCAAGAGGAGGTTTAGGTACACCTTAAGTCTCACTACCAACCGTCCTACAGTACAATACTAAAGCCAAGCGCTTGTATCCCAAGTTTTAAAAATATAAATGAACATCAGACTGAATAAGTCATGAGGGGATAAGAAAAGGGGGAGTCAATTTTCTAGAGAAGCATTTTCTTTCAGTGGTTGGTAACTTCAGTTGAGCTCAGGGGCAAAGTTAAGGGAGATGATCTTGTGATCAAAACAACAGATAAATTTGCAGAAAAATAAAAAGGAACACCCTCTTTTTCATAAACAGATGAGCTGAGGTCTCCATTAGCAAGACCCTGAAAAAAGCTGTTCCGTCAGAGCTGTTCTAAGGCAAACAGGGCCAGACTCTAACAATAAGCAACTTTCAGAATGTTGAAGTGTAAGACTGTGAAGTACTGATTAACAGCAAGAACCTTAGGGTAAGTTTGAACTAACAAAGACCTAACAGCATAACACGAGAACAGTTTCAACAGCATTTCATTCAACCGTGCTCTTTCCATCACTCTGTCACTCCAATGATGAAAAGGCTGCTCAAATTACCACCTTGCATCGCCTGAGGGAGCAGCAAATACTTTTAGAATCACTAAAGAGGGGATAAACATGTTCTTTCACAGGTCCACTAATTTCACACAGGATTATGTGTATGTATTATGGATTTATGATTTGCTGATATGCTATATAGATTCAGGTTTTAAAGCACAGGTTTTTTTACGATACATTTTTCATCCTCTACACAAACAGACATCCAGTTCAATGAAGAACACACACCTTTCACTCTTTCCTGAAGTGCTGTTAACTAGGCTTGGGTTGGTTTCCAGGTTTGCCGGTCCGGTCCCAGGTGTGGGTTTAAACCAGTTTAATTTAATGCAAATCAGCTAAACCAGCATTTGCCATTGTGTGAGATCCTGGCACACTGAATGCATTGCCTACATCAGCAACAACTTTTACCAACAACTAATGGCCAGACAACACACATAAATCTAATTCATATTGAATTAACAACAAGACACAAGACAACATGATTAACATACTATGATGTTTAATTTGGCTATAAATGAAAATGACTGACAGACAGACCATGTGCACTATCCAGCTTAGGGCTCAGGATTTCGTCTCACATTAGGAAGACACACAGCCATTAGCATTAGCTTGTAGTGTCAGGAGGAAGGGGGTTTTCTGTCATTAACTACAGCTGATAAAATCATAATTTCTGCACTGTATTAGTCGTGGAAGTTCAAGACATGTTGGAAACCTTAAAGATGTCAGGTCTGTGTTCATAAAATTAACCAGAAGTTTGTTAATGTGTCACAAAGCTCCATGTTTCAAAACACAGAGCCACAGTTGGGACATTAGCGTAGCTATTAGCATCAGGAGGAAAGGGGTTTTGTACCATTAACTACGGCTGATATAAGCATCACTTCTGCACTGTATTAGATGTGGAAGTCCCAGAAATGTTGGAAAACTTAACATCGTGTCTGTGTTTTTACATAGTTCTGTGGTGTTACGTTATGAAGTCGTGTTTTACAGCTCTGTGACATTCACACATGGCAACAGTTGTTTTGATCGCCATTTCTCAAAGTCCACACATCAGTGACATTGCGAGAATTTCAACACTGATTGGCTGGACGATTCTGAATCAATTCATAAAATGTCAAGAATCCATTTTTCTGTTTTCTGTTTAATGTTGACAGAAGGAAAAAAGGCGGC
>JAQLOL010000001.1:14894782-14905861 GCA_029783665.1 Naso thynnoides
AATTATACATAGAAATACACTGTTGTAAGGCTTTTTTTTGGGGGGGGGGGGAGGAGGGGGGGCAAAGTTGATGTCTAGGAGGTGCCAAATTTTAGACTAACTTGTGCTCCTAAATGTACATACAACAAAGCAGCTGCAGAGGGCAGCAAAGTTCTTGTTAACGCAAACAGGAGCTCCTGTTTGCGGAGATTCAGCCACCACTTGGTACCGTTGTGATGTCAAGTTAAAAAAAAGTCCAAAAAGTCTCTTTTTATTTTTTCAACCTGAACACCACAGATGTTTTTACTTAATCTGATAAGTCTGACAGGTTTCCATAAACCTTCTCAGCTTCTAAACAGCCATCAAGTCCATTTATTAAAACACAGGACACTAATCTAAACTAAACTGGTGGTATTAGGTTTTTCATGTCTTCACACCTTTGGTCTCACACTCCTGGAAGGTCACAGCGCCGCTGCGCTTGGTCACCAGGTTTCCCCCACAAGGGAAGCAGGAGGTGCGTCCCACTTCTGGCTGGTAGGTTCCCAGCAGACAGGGCATGCAGGGGATGAAACCATCATGGGAGTACTGACCGGGGGAACACTGACCTGAACAAACACAAGCATTTGGTCAAAACAGAAAGTGAACTGTTAGGCCTGGTAATGTTTTTGTTGAATTTGTGTCTCTTCTAGAACTGTTCCACTTTGACATTTTCTTTCTTTCTTGTTTTTTGTTATTTTTCTTGTGAAATATAAGAGAAAAACTCTCCCCTTCGAAGTCTGTTGTAAAGTTTAATCAAATGTCAAAGGACTGACGCCATGTTTTATCTCCAAGTGCACATACAGCCACTCCTGGGTGACTAATACAAACTAGGTGCCAGTGGGAGGTGGGTGATAGCTCTTGTTGTTTAGTCTGACAGCAGAGATGGGATCAGGGATTCAGCCACAAAGTGACTGCGATAACCACACAGAGGGAAACGAAAACATGGTGGCCCCCTCAGCTCTTATTCAGGAGTTCACCTTTTAAATTCAAATACATCTTCAACATCTAAGCTCAAGCGTCTTTGGCTTTACATAAAGCAGAACATCTGCCGGGGAGAGATCATTATCGAGGCACCATCGCTTCCTGTGTGGCTCATATTCGCAAAACAGTTATTAACATTTTATGTCCTCCTGTGCACTAATTGCCCTTTCTGCTTTTTGTTTACTTGTTCCTGTTTTCACATCATATTTTCCATTTGACGCGTGCGTTTTTGGAATTTCTTTGTTTTATTGTTAATACTGTTTTTTAAAAGTGCTTCACCATTGAAAACAACGTCATTACCAAAAGGATAAGATCCAGGAAGCCAAATTGTAAGACTTTTTCATTGTTAATTTTCAAATAATGACTGAAAACCTTTTCTATCGTCTTTAAAGAAAAATCTGACATTGGGAAGTATGCTTACTTTCTTTGTTGCATGTCTTCCTCCTGCTTCTTTCTCAGTCTGTTTCTCTATTGTCCATTATGGAATTATGGCAAAATAGTGAAAAAAATTCTAGGTGTATATGAGGACTTTCAGTTAGACTTGCTATATATACATGTTAGTTGTATGCAGATAAAACTTAATCATTTACTTGTTTTCTTAAAACAGTTCTCTATTTTAAAGCTGTGCTTCCCCTCGAGTGCCCTTTGAACCTGTAACAAAAATGTACCTTGACACCTGATCTGTTTTGTCCTTCCCGCAGACAGAATTCTTAAATATAGACAGCATTATTTCCAGGGCTTCACAGATATCCCCTTTCACTTTTCCAGCAGTTGGGAATAACAGACAAGACTTCCCTTGGTCCTAAGAAGCTGCAGCATTTATTAACTGATACACATTGACCTACTGTGTACCTTTTTATCTGCCAGATTGACAACTTACTGTTAGTCTTTTTCTTCGCTCTGCTTGCATTCAACATCACTTTTACGCCTCGTTGTGTGGTGGTAATGAAAAAGCAGGACAGTAGCATTGTGCACAAGTAACCATTCTAAAGGGTAACGAAAAGAACTGGACTGCTTCGAGCAAACGCGGCTCAATCGTCCATCCTGGAAGAGGGATCACCCCTCTGTTTCCCTTCATTTATTACTTGTTAAAGGTTTTTTCTTTTAAAATCATTTGAGGCTCATTTGTCTGTCTTACCTCCGCACTCTGACATGTTCCGAGCTCCAACCACCTTGGAGACTTCCCTTCCTTCAGGTCCAGGACAGACCTCACAAGACATTTGTCCCTCCTCGTCCTGATACGTTCCAGCCGGACACAACACACACCTTCCCTGATCACTGTCGTGGTAAGTTCCAACACTGCAGCTCACTAACAGACGGGTGGGGAATGACACAAAGTTAGATTAAAGGTTAGTAACGACATCATTCACTTGACTCATACAACACTCATACACACACACATGCAGCCCTGACTACAGACAGAGCAAAATTTGTTGAATCCCAAATCTGTTTCTCCAAAAAGCTGCCAAGGTTGTGGTTGTTTGTCACATCTCTGAGGGCTGAAAACACTTTGTATCAGTGCTGTGGTGAGTCTGAGAAAAAAAAAATCATGTTCTCTAAATACTCAAACACATCTATTATTCCTTTAAAAAGAGCTTTGTGATGTGTAACCAAGTTGAAACCAAATTTAATTAAAAACATTTTCCTCCCACACTCAAAACAAACACTTGTGTTAAGACACCCAAAACAGGCAGATGCGTCTGAACATGTAATTTACATCAGTTTAGCACACAGATCAGAGTAAGAGAGCACTCGTCTACAAACACTCGAGGAGATAGACAATGTAAGATGCAGACATGAATCAACTTATATAGCAGGATGCCCTGTGGCGACACATAATCAAACAGTCCCAACCACGCTGCACATTTACACTATAAATACAGCGGTTAAAATTGCATGAGAAGACCATTAAAGCAAAGCTGCGCAGACTTCATCAGCTCGAGTGGAATCAAACAGGACCGTGCACATCCTTGAAATGGATAAACACACTGGAGAGCATCCGTAACACATCAAAAGCATTAGCTCAGCCAGAACAATTTATCAATCTGCTGACAGATTTGAGGGTTTTAATTGCATGGTAATAAAGTGAGTCAGTATTAGTGACCTCGATGGAGTTTAGCACAGTGAACTCCTCTGCATGTCGTGCCTTGTGCTTGAGAATGTAACAGCACAGCAAAGTAATAGGTCATTTCTGTTTTATGATTTATCAAAGTGATCACGTTATTTTTGCTTTTTCATCCTCTGTATGTGTGAAGTTTTAGTTCTAGTTAAACTTATCTGGTGTCCTCTGTCAGACTAGCTTCATATGCCAGTGAAATAACCTCACTGGCATATGACTACTCTTGAACTGTAGCTTAAGACGCACGACTGAGCACCCACAAACTTTTATACTCATACTCACAGAATCCTTGGAAAGTTTAGAAAAAACAGTCAGGATTACAACGTACAACAGACAACACGTCAACAATATTAAAAAGGTGCAGTGATTGTTGTGTTCTTTGTGTGTTAAGTTGTTTTTTAAGGGACAATACCAGTGTTGCTACATGTGACTGTCCTTTGTCAACATCCGCCACATAGGTTAAATAAACCCCACGCATTTTCCCCAAAATAGCTTTGTCTATGATATATTGCACTTGTTTTCATTTTGTTTAAAGAACATCTGCATCAAAATTCTTCTTCACGCTAATATTCTAGCTAAGATGGCAGTACTTGTAAGGATCTATTTTCCCAGGTGCAATAACTTTCATCTGCTCCCAGCTCCCCTCTCTCTCTCTCTCTCCCTCTCACTCTCGCTCAGCAATTTCTGACCAAATAAATGCAGACCCTCTCTTAAGAAGGGTGAATTACCTATACCTAGCAACTTTCACGTGTCCTACAGTGTTTCTACACTCTGTTTCAACATAAATGGCAGTGAATGGGGTTTAAAATGCAGTCTAAGATCTACTAAAGTATTTACATGGTCAAATTTTAACAACAAAATTTGTGAGAAGTCAAAAATAGACTGCTATGCTCCTTTTATAGAAGCAATTACCAAAATTGAGAGAATATCAATCATGTGGCGTGGACAGAACAAACATGTAGACCCTCCATACAGACTGAAGGTTACAGCTGAACTGAAGTAGGTGTTGAATTAAAGAGAAAAACACTGTATACATGAGCAGTATTCACGTCAAACACAGTAAATTTTCACATGCCAAACTAACTTTAAAGGATCCTATAAAGGTTTTATGCTTACTATCTCATCATATCTCATCACTAAACAGTGTCAGGCTTGCACCTAAAATGATGAGTTTGCACATTACTCAAGCTAAATGTAGTTACAAGACCAATGCTGTCATACATTTGCACATTTAAATCTAAGAATGTCAAGAGGAGGGTGAGTAAACTTTATTTTAGCTACTGTCGCACAGTGTTAAAGGATAACAACTAAAAAAAAGCAAATATGTTATTGATTAATGATTTGTTAAGAAAAGTAATAAATTTACTTTGCACTTGAAATACAGTAGTATTCTCTTACTAATGCTGCATCGTCCTCTACATGCGCATACAGATGTTTTTGTATAAATTATGTGTAATACTGCAAATTAAAGGTCAGCATGCTGCTTTTCACATTAGTTTAGATGCAAGTCAAGAAACTCAGATACACACTGTAATCAAATGTACGGGAAACACATGTACAAAATCAAACATCAAGCTTCTCAAATCTTCAGCAAACCAACCTAATGTAGCTAAATTCACTGAGACAAAAAAGCAGCAGTCTCTCCGCAGCTGCCTTTGTGCCCTTCATCTGACACGACCTTATACTTCATACAACAAGGCTGTGCATCAAGGAAGACTTTAATACCACCATAAGCACCGTCGCCTCTTTTAAAAGCAAACACAGAGGCAAATCAAAGCGACTATTTCCCTCTTATCTCACAAAAGTGCAAGGCCTTGATTAAAGGGACCAACGCGCCGTTTTGCTTTGGTTCCTCCCAGTTCGAGTGATGCCTGTAATTAATTTGGGAATTACTGTGTCTGGCTGATGGTCTTTAGAACTTGAAAACTGAAGCTGATCTCATACAATAATAAATCAATTAAATCCTGGGCCTTTAGCACAAAATGTACCTCTCAGTCGTCGAAGCCTTTAAGCTGTCTGTAAGTACAGAAACCACTATCTCTAAAAGCTCGGCACACAAAGGCTTTCACGCATGGACCCATTATACGTGGCTCGGCAAATTGTTCGATTTTCCCCTAAAGAAAGAAAATGTAATTCTCTCAAGAGCAGTTTATTTTTTGAAACCTATTGTTTACTCTGAAAGACCATGAGGAGCCATCATTGCATTGTCCTCTAACAGCTTTTATTTGACAGAGGGAAGCAGTGAGAGAAGAGAGAGAGTGAGAGTGAAAGAGAGAAAAAACCTTGAAGCCTTTCAAATGCAAAGAACGCTTCTATAGAGTGCTCGAATTGATGGCCCCAAAGAGGTTTAAAAGACCTTTCACCTCTATTCAAGTCCCCAGTCTTTGCCTACTTGATGACATAGGAAAACACCACGGTATCACAGTGGTAATGAGCTGAACCCAATAAAAGGGGTCAGGTTTCTGAATCCCCCCATTCTGCCTGGCCCAATCGCTGCTCGCGCCCATCAAGCGGAGGCCCAAACAACTGATGCTAATTGATTCCCATGGTGTGGCTGAAGTCAATTCTCTTTAGCAGTTTAGTGGCTGGGGGTCATGCAAAGTGGCCCCAGCTGGGTGGCATGGGGGACACAGCACTCAAACTGCCAGCTTGAATCAACAGCACTTCCTAAACATCTTCAATGTTAAAACAAACACGCAAACAAGTCGACTACAACGGCCAAATGGACGCAGACGCGCACCGTTTACAGCATCCCCAGTCCATGGTCATTGTGGGCTTGTTTGCACTTGTTTTACATTTTATATAAATACTTATTCTACTGCAGTCAAATGTACACAAAGGTATGTAAGAAAAAACACTATCAGACAATTAAACTTCTGCACAAATATTGACATAATTAATGAACTATCAATGCAATTCATTAAACAGAAACTATGAGTTAGAAAATGAAGGGATGCAACCAATAAGGAAACGATTAACACAGTCTGTGCAGAAAAATGCATAAAGGGTGCACAGATGTGAAAGCATATTTTACCCAAATGCACAGGCGGCTGTGTTGTCATCCCTTGCAGGCAGTGAGAACAAGACCCAAATTGGGTTTTCAATGGAGTGGGCAAACTGAAAAGAACTAAACTGCACTCTGAGCTAAGCCAGGGCGGGAGCTGGGGGAGGAGGGGAAAAATATAGTTCCTTTAAAGAGCTGGAGGTTAAGAAGAATGCCTTTCAGCTCCCCCCCTCCCTCCCAAATTACATGTCTACACCCCTGCCATGGCCAATAGACTGCTTAATGTTGACCTGAAAGCATAGCGGGGGAGTTAAGGAATCAACACACTTAAGACCTGTGTTACTAAAAGATAGCGAGTAATGAAGTGGAGCAGGTTAGATTTAAATCATGTCATTGCAGCTCAACAGCAGAAATAGCTTTTGATGTTAATGTAGAGGCCAGACAAATATGGAGTTACAGGGAGATATATGCAATGTTATCTCAAGAACTATAAGATAGCTTTAGTTTCAGACAAGTTTTGGTCACCAGTTTAAGTGCAGAAACCATATAATGAATAATAACACCTCAATCAGCTCGATTCTTCCAAAGGGGAAACAAAACACACTCGAAGACTTGTGTGAGGTTTGCTAAAGATCTGCTGCGACATCAGATAGACGTGCTCGTATTTTGAACAAAATGCAGACCGTTTGAATAAATATTTAGACATCTCAAAAGAAGAAAGGCACCAGTTTTCTCTCACTGATATTAAAACGGCGAAGCAGCAAGCAGCAAACTTACTGTGAGGCCCGAAATTAGGGGCGCACAGTCCCAACAGCCAGAGAAAACATATGCCAGCCCTAAGCTTTCTAACACTGACAGTGTGCGGTCTTATTTAATGAACATTTTCTCCATCACCACTTGTATATAAAACCCAACCGAGAGGCAACAGCCACCAGGAGATCTGCCATGGGCCCTCACGTTGCACTCTTCTCCCAGGGAGATGCTGGAAGATCTCAGAGCTCAGAGGGCCAACAACAGTCTCTCTGTTCCTCCATGTGAGCTCGCTCTCCCCTCCAACAAGCTCATTACAGCATGTCTGCAAACCAAATATGGCACTCATCTGGCCAACACCTGCTCCAAATCCAATCATTAAACCAGCTTGTCTAAATATAACTTACTGGCATGGACCATTTCAATTGCTTTTAGACGTGACTATGAGTCTACTGTGTGGATTGGGCCTATAGTCACAGCCACTGCTGCACGGTATTGGGTCTAACAAAAGTGGTTGGATCTGCACTCTTGAGAGATAAAAAACACCAAAACTAACAGTAGAAATGATGCCTGACTGAGTGGTGGCTGGGTTAAACCCTCCTGATCACATGAGCTCGACATTTCCGTTTCACTCTGCAGATCACTCTGGACTTCCAGCCGCTAAAAACGATTACAAACAATCTGAATATGTTCGGCCAATCAGGGACTGCGCTATAGTAGACAAAGTAAACAGCCGATCAGGGACTGCATCATTACTGATGACGTGAAATACAGGCAGCCGCTTGCTAAACAGTTATGGCGGCTCCGAAAGTCAATGTTAACAGGGTTAACACAACAATAAATGCAGTTCTAGACAGCAATTAAACAAGAATAAGAGTATGTACTAACAAAATGTCTTAGAGGAAAAGATGCTTTCACTGTTCTTCTGACAGGATTTGGCAAAAGCTTAATTTATCAACTTGCTCCACTGGTGATAAACATGTTTTGTCATGCTGATTGGCCAAGGTGAGTACTCCCTCCCAGCTCATGCCCACATAAATCGTTTTCAGCAGCTGGAAGTCCGGACTGATACGTAGCACGAATCAGAGATGCTGAGCTCATGTGATCAGGATGGTTTTAATCAGGCTAACAGAATGGTGCATCTCCTGTAAGACCTGTAAATGCAAAGAACAAACTCACCGCATTTCCTGTTCATGAGCACCTGTCCTGCCAAACAGTGACCTGGCAGTTCTGCCGGCTGGCCTAGGCTCTTGCCGAGCTCGTAGTCAGACCCCGCAAAGTGGAGGTGGAACTGTTCTCGGTTGATGGACTTCCTCAGGGTCCGGATGGTCTTCCTGAGCCTCTTCTCCGAGCGTCGACGCACACAGTTCAGGTCACAGCTCTCTGCTGAGAGACGCACTTGATACCACAACTGTTTCCATGGCAAACTGTCACCTCTCACACTTGTCATAAAGTGCACTTTCAAGCCCAGGTGCTCCCATGCTTAACTAGGCATTCACACAAATGCATTGTCAAGTCAAGGAGAAAAGCCACCACTTTTAAAGAATTCAAGGAAATAAGGCAAAAACAGCTCAATTCGGAGTCCCAGCCCAAATCCCAACACCGTAGCCAAGTCAAAACAGGAGATACTTTAACAGTTTGGTTTGTTTTGTGACCAACAGACAGCGGCGGAAGAAGGATGGAGAACAAGAAGCAAAGGTCGCAGGCAGGCAGGAGAGGAAGCGCAGAGAGACCAACCTGTTACCTCCTCTAGGTTCACGTCCAGCTCAAACTCAGCTGTAATGGAGGAGCCGTCCTCCTCGCCGGCTTTCCTGCCGTGGCGGCTGCGGGTTCGCTGTCCAGACGAGGTGCAGCGCAGGCTCACATAGCTGAATTGGACATTTTCGGTGAAGAGGGACCTGCTGTCTGTGGACATGGGAGTCAACCAGCCCCCCCCACACCACACACACAAACAACACACAATCACTACTGTTAAAGAAAATCATAGAAAGACTCACAGAGTAGAAACAAGTGACTAATTTGAACATTTTTTGTCATGTAGACTAGAAAGCTGAAAAAGGGATGTTATGTCACAGTGACAGTTCCTTTATTCGAAACAATTACGTGCCCTTCAGTGACTGTGAGGGACATAAAGACCATGCCGAAACCCTTTTGAGAAGCAAAATAATCCTACAATCGGAAACCAATTTGATTGATGGGTTGGTCAGAGCCAACTGAAAGGCATGCTATGGCTAATTACATCCTCCCCTGTCACTGCCAGACAAAGTGCTGCACTGAGACATTCAAGACACTCAAAACCACATCACTTTGCCCACAAATTTCTTTCACATTTGCCTTTGGCTTTTGGTTTACTTTGACTCAGCTTTCAGGTCTGCTTTATCTTCTAATGATTGTGGTTTTAGATGCTGGCAGTTCTCTGTAAACCCAAAATGTTTTTTAACCAGCAACACAGAGAAGCTGGCGTTTTAATCCTGTGATCTTGTATTTGGAGGCAATGTTATGCTTGTTGTGAGGCAACCTCAGTACCTGAGTGCGCTGAATTTAAACTCTCCTTGAGTTTCTCCTGACTTCGTTTTAAGTTGCATTTAGCAGTGCCCGACCTAAAAGTGGCTGTGGTCTTAATGCGTGGCACGCCGGTCATTTCCTGACCTGCAAGACAAAAAGAACAAAACTTCTTACATCATTTTGATCCATCTTATGTATCAACTGAATACAAGGGCAGCCTGAGATGTTCCCGTGTCACTGTTTTGAATAGCAGAGCGGAAAGATCGATGCAAATCTGTGATGTTTTGTACTTGCCTAAGCAATGCAAGCCGCTGTTGTTCTTTTGTGCGTCAGCCAGGCAGGACAGAGGCATTCAACAGGTCACCATGTAGGAATCCTCCGAGCCTGAAAAAAAAAAAAAAAGAGGCCATGACACAGACCAACACCGACAAAAGTCAAGGCCACAAAGCCAAGCTAGGGAGAGCAAACAGGCAGCATGTAGGAACACGAAGAGTCACTCCACAGACTGATGTTTACAGCTGTTCACATGAGTGAATTCAAAACAGCTTCACTTCCTGAATAAGCTGAAGCTTTCACCGTTCTGCATCAGGTTTTTCCCCCCAAAAACCCTGACTTGTGCTGTACTGTACAGTTTGTTAGCATGCCAAAAACAAAATGCTCAAAATGCTACACCTGACCAAGTGTGTCAAGTTGTGTCAACAAACTGGATCAAACACACAGTTGATGTCACTGTTGTTATTATTCATCAAACATATAGCAGCCTTAATGTTTGCTTTGCTTTTGTCAGTGCTCTACTGAAGTCAGCTCACGCCTTGCGATGTTTCAAACAAACATGAGCACCAAACATAAATGTAGGAAACTTAGAACTAGTGGTTTCGAATAGTGACTGGATTAGTCAACACCACCCCCTCACTTAATGCCTGCTGTTATTATTGATTATTATTTTGGTCCAATTCTTAAGGTAACCTCAGCACTCTATGTTGCAAAACTGTTGCTCAATCAGAGTCTACGTCTAAATGAGGATATTTTTCTGGACTGTTAATATGAAGTGTCAGTGAAACATTGCAGGTCAGACAGAGTGCAGAAAATGGGAGCTTAACAGTGTGAACACTAAAATTTATCCAGTAGTAAAGGACAAATGTGACCGTTGTTGGAACTCACAGTGTCATCTGAGTCACGTTTTTCTTTTGCCCCCGTTTACATAAATACTGGTTCAGTTATTTTAATATAATATCTACCATGATGGGAACTGATATATAACATTGTCCATTTATTGCTATCTTTGGCACTCCTGCTGAATCAGGGCACTTAGATTTGGTTCAAAGAGGAATTATTAATTTTACCTCTTCAATAGCTAAACACCTTCTCCTCCTTCAGTGGAAATCTCCTAACCCTCCCTCTGTGTCACAGTGGCTGAAGGACACCATGTTTATCCTTACACTTTAGAAAATTAAACACACGATGACAGGGTGTACTGATAAGTTGGGGTTTTTTTGCAAATGGCAACCCTTTATTTTATATTTTAAGGACTTGCAGGTCTTGCCAGACTAAGTACTGTTTTGTTCTTTCATACACTGTTACGTCTGTGTAAATTAAATTGAGCCAGGGTGGGACGTGTGAATGTTGTTGGTTCTGTTTTCTATTTGTGTGTGTGTGTGTGTGTGTGTGTGTGTGTGTGTGTTTTAATTGTCATTTGTGTTAT
>JAQLOL010000001.1:14905961-14923414 GCA_029783665.1 Naso thynnoides
TGTGTATGTGTGTGTGTGTGTGTGTGTGTTTTAATTGTCATTTGTGTTATATTTTTCTTTCTTGTCCTTTCATTTTAGAGGAGGGAAAGCAACTGGAAAATCTTCTACTGTATGTTTGTCGCGGTCATCTAATATATTTTCCAATAAAAATATTTTAGAAAAAATTAACAGTGAGAAAACAGCAATGCTTTTATCTCTTTGATGAATAGTAAGAAAATATGCAGGAGTGTAACAGAACTGACAGTGACTTCTATGTTACGCACAAACTAGCTTATGCCAAGAGGTTTAGCAGGTCAGATTTGGTTCATGAGAGGAAAACATTAAAAACTGTAGATGGAACTGCAGGTGAGGTGATTTGAAACTAAGGTACCTGTGATCACTGCAGTCTGTGAAACCTTGGATCCTTGAAATCAGATTATGTCAAACCAAAACACTTCTGCAGTTTTATGGAAACACAGTTAGAACATATACATGGACAGCTCCCCAACAGCTACATGGAGATCAGACTCAACCAACTTACCACTGCTGATGTGAACTTGGGACTGGCATGTCAGGAAGCAGCGGTCGCCTCCCCCCTGCTTACTACAGTTCAAGGTAGGTTTAGACGGGGGGTTTGCAGGTGGGAGACCCTCAGCCTCTAGATAGAAACCACAACAAAACTCCAAGGTAAAAAAAGAACAACTTTTGATCACATCAAGGAGAAAGAGGCACATAAGATGAGGCACAAAAAACATCCTGACAGAACCAACAGCATCGTAGCACTTCTGGATGTTTCACACAAGCACAAGAAAACCGAGTGACAGAGAATTAAAGAGAAAAATAGAAAACAGAATTCAAAGTATCTCCTGTTTTTGTCCCCCCAGCTTTTAGTCCAAAATAAGGGATACCACATAGTTTCACACACTCAATAAATGTGCCTCTCATACAGACAGAGGCACTGGCTTACCGATGCAGTCCTTTTTGTTCCAGTGGAGCTTATAGCCCGGATGGCAAAAGCATTCAAATCCACCCAAGGTGTTCTCACAACCCTGCTCACATCCGCCATTGTTCACACTGCATTCATTTATATCTGAGACGAAAAAAGAAAATCATTCTTATAATTACAGGGTCCATTTCTCCAACACATCAATAAGCAAGAACTCACTATATGCTTTTTGCCCGACACGTCTCTAAATTTAGCACTTGTGTGTTACGCTGAAGGTGCGTGGCTCCCTCCAACCAGTGCAGACTCACCTCCGCAGTGGGCCAGTCCATACATGGTGTAACCTTTGTTGCACAGGCACTGAAAACCACCAGGGGAGTTCACACATGTGTGATCACATGTCCGCTCAAAAAAGCACTCATCTATATCTGTAATCAAATTCAGACAGATGACATAATAGCAGGGCAGTCAGTCGCAATCTTCATCAGGAGGGATTTCCCACCCACAGACGCATATTCGCATTTGATCCTGAATTTTTACAACTCAGGGAAAAGTGACGTATGCTGTATGCGGCATTAGGTTGAATCGTGCTGTCTTTTGATAGTAATTACAGTTAAAAAGAAGGCAATGTTTCACTGAGACAGGCAGCTTAAATTTTACTGCAGTTCCATTATGTCAGCTGCGTTGAGGTCATAAGCGTACTCAGGTTACTAAGAACACAAAACACAAGAAACTGACAGGTTTTTTGATACAGTTAAACACAAAAATAGCTAAATTCCGCAAGAGATGCTGAAGTAATTCATCTTATCTGAGACTAGTTAGGAAACAAACTAAATCCCAACCTAACTTCTTCAGTTGTGTCAATGATCTTTGACTTTATAATGACAAGTAAAGACTTGTCAACAGAAGGTATGGACACAGCATCATCCACTTTGTCTTATTTATTTTGCTTAAATCTCTGCAGCTTGTTTAGAGCTACAATAAAATAATTCAGGAGTAATTTCTACCTTGACACGAACGCTCATCTGTCAGCAGCTTGAAGCCTTTTCTGCAGTTGCACTCAAAGCTGCCGATGGTGTTCCTGCAGAAGTGCTCGCAGCCGCCATTATGATGCTCACACTCGTCAATATCTGTGGAGAACAGGTGATGTCCCGACAACGCTTAGGCAAGACTTTCTAGACAAACACACAAAGCTGCATCATGTTCAATAAACTGCATCGCTCTGTGGAGGTTTTTAGTGGACTGGCATTCTGACCTTTGCATGTTTTTCCATCTGGCTGCAGCGTGAAGCCAACAGGGCAACTGCAGCGCACGCCTGTGGATGTGTCCTTACAGGTGCAGTCGCACCCCCCATTGTTCACTGCACAGGTTTCTGAAATTACAACACACAAGATGAATGCATGTAGATGACCTTTCCCTTTGTGAAAAGTGCTGCTTATTCCTCAATGTCAGACCTGAGATCCTTAGTAAACAGAACCTTGATTCTCATTCTGCTTTAAAAACACCTGGATGGCAGATTGGAGAAAGTATTCTGATTAAACTGTTTCCTCTATAAATTTTGAATTATTGTCTGAATTGCTCTGAACACTTGAGGCCATGGCAATACAACATTTATATAGTTTTAATTACTGTTTTAATTATTTATAAATGCTGATGGCAGCAGACAGATGAGGCCCTGATGCATGCTTTTTATTATGCTCAGCTGTATATTTGGATATAGAGCACATCCACACAAAGGTTACGTACATCAAGGTCTACATGTATTATTTATAACACAGGACATGACTCCCAGAGCTCATGTGTGGGTCATGTGCTTGGTTAAGTGCCAGAGAGAGATAATGTTTTACAAGTATCGAGTGACCCACAATCACACTGCTGATAAATACTAACTATGCAAGAAAAGATTCACACTCTGCTCCTCCCAAATCGAATGAAAACGTGAAATGTACCACACTGTCACAAATGCATATTTTTCCGAGGGGAAACTGGGGGCGAGAAAGCAAGCGCGCAGTCATTTCACAGTTTGCTAAGAAGGCTGAGGAATGCATCAGCTTACTAGACATTAGTTCTCTCCTCTGTTTAACATCCCTGAGTGGTTCCTGGCAGCTCAACATGCCGTCACGTAAACACAAATTCAAGCTGTCGGCCTGCGAATGCAGGAGTGTGATTGTTACCCATTAACAGTCTTCGTTTGACCCGTTTGTCCACCTCCATGAAAGACGTCGCGTTGTGATCCAAGGACTCCGTGGTGGCTTCATCTCGTTCTGTGACACACAAAACAAGAGAAATTTGGTCCACAAATTCACAAGATTTAATGAGCAGCACGAGCATGGTGATTTTTCCCCTGGCTTACGCTCTGACTGTCTGTGTTGGTCACCCTCCAGTTAGCAGACGCATGTTTACACCCTAGATATTCAGCTTGTAGTGGCTTGGTGTGTGTGTGTGTGTGTGTGTGTGTGTGTGTGTGTGTGTGTGTGTGTGTGTGTGTGTGTGTGTGTGTGTGTGTGTGACAGATAACACAGCAGATCAGCAAAGTGAATCTGGAGACAACACTGAGACAATATCGCTGGACCTCACACACACTGCGGCTGGAGGGAGAGATATTACCCAATATCTGATCCTTATCCTTCATAACCATTGTGTGGAAGAATGTACACTGCCAGAACTAACAGAGGGAGATGTTTCCAGTTATTGTGTTTTCATCTATTTATCAAGATAACCTGAGCTTACTTCAGTTCAAAATACTGCAACTGCCCCTGGAATGTGCAGTCCTTGAGCTGAGGTCTATTTTTGTTTTATTCTGAACAGACGTTACAATAAAAACAAGAACACAAAACACGAATCATACCTGTGTCATTCCAGCTCTGTTTATATACAAGCAGTCAACACGGATGGACGACTGTGATTCATGTGCCAAGAAATATGAGACTCACTTAAAAACTACTTTAAAGCTAGTTTTAACATTGAGCTATTCCCATTATGTTTTCCCTTGAGTAGCATTAAGGGGGTTTTAAAACTTTTTGAACACTTTTAGATAGCAGAATGTACCTTTCAGCTTTGTTTGACCTCATTATTGAAGATGTAAAAAGCCTTAACTCTCTGAAACCTAAACAGAACAAGAAACGCATGGACATAGTTTTATATTTTTGCCAATTCTGAGCTTATTCCTTCATTCAATATCAAGTGTTATACATTATATGATTCAGGGGAGCCTACTCTTTCATGTCAAAGCAGTGTGAAGTCACAATCATACATTGCCTTTGTGTGAGCATACCATATTTGCCTAAAAAAGACAACGCCCATTGAAAAAACTTGTGTTTTTGTTTAATAACTCCATAGTCAACCAGTAAATTTTTGTTTTTTTCAATGTTGATGGTTGTATTCAGGTGTTTTGAAGCTCCATGTGAAATTTGGTGCAAATTCACCTTTACCTCAGTGGGTCACAGCCATTTATTTGCATAGTATCCTGGGCATTATTCAGTGGACAATGTGACAACATATAAATTTCGGTGCTGTCTTTATACTTTGGTCAACATCACCTCTGAAAGTAAACATCAAAGTGTTGTCCATTAATCGTCCTACAACTGAAGTCGTCCCTAAAAGTTGCACAGGCACCGTTCAAAGCGCCTCACAAAGCTGAGAATCACAAGGTTTGAGCACAACTTACAGCTAGTCTTTAACTTAAAGGGTCTAAAAGTTATTTAATATTTTCTAAAAATATCTCAGCATTATATCGATGCCACGCTAGGTCAAACAAAATCTTGTTTAAAACTCAATTTTCCCTTCAGCTCTCAACTGAATCTCACACTTTAAATTAGCACACAATCCACTATGGAAGACCATGAGATGTGGAAAGATCAGGTAAGTGGACACTGAGTTAGAAAACTAAAACATGAACTTACACCCTCATCTATGACTGTTTTTTTTATGGCTGCACACTATATTTGCATCTTTCTATGTAAATTTCCCTTAAATTTGGTGACATAGTTTGTATTTTTAAAATTTTTTAATTGATTTATAATTTGCAATAATGTTTTCGAATTTGAACAGTTTGGCTGCAGAGCAAGAGTCTAAAATGCTAAAGTTTGAGTTGTTTATTTGGATTACAGGACCTATTTAAGGTGGGGTTTAAAGTGGATGAGAGAATATTAAAGATGGCAAAAATATACAGAAGATGCTTATGATGTGTTTCAGTGCACAACATATTAGTTTGACTGCATCATTGTGTCTTACATGGTTTTACATTCCCTGTGTTAAGCATCAACTGACTCTACAAGCAGCCTGCTTACCTACACACGACCTCTTGTCAGGTTGCAGGGTGTACCTGGCGTGACACCTGCATATGGGGCCGTACTCCGTGTCCTCACAGGTGTGCTGGCAGCCTCCGTTGCCGTGGTTACAAGTCACTGCAGAGTCAACAACATGCAATCATGAGACATCAGACCAGTGCAGCATTTGAAGCCAACTGTGTGTGCGTGTGGTGTGAAATTAGCTTCATGCTGTGGAGCACGTACAGATGCAGCCTCTCTGGTTCCTGGCCAGCTCAAACCCTGGACGACACTCGCAGGCCACACCCCCTTTAGGTGTCTCTTTGCAGATGTGGGCGCAGCCGTGCTCCTTATTCATACAGTTGAGGCCCTCTGGGATAGAGAGAGGGCGAGAGGTGCACAATGAAACTCTCCTACAGTGACTGACCGGCTACACACAAAAGAACACATACTAAGAGATTAGTCTGGCATCTTTAAAGACACTGATTGTTCTCACGCCTTACACAACCCGAAAACACATCAACCATTGTGTCATTTTAGCACTTTTAGGAGTAAAAGAAAACTCTAAGTGGCTCTAAAGTTATTTCTCTAAAAGCAAAGTTCGGCAACATTTTCAACAATGCTTTAAACTGAAAAATTAGATGAGCTGAAAGCACCATTTATTTAGATGGGTCACAGATGAGTGGATAGGTCTGCAGGATTTAAAAGGGTTGTCAAGACCCGATGGAGTGGAAAGTACTTGCATTTAAGTTGACTTCAGTCAAGAAGACAAAACAAAGGCACTTGAGACTAATCTGTGACACAGACCACATAGGCCTGAGTGTTGCAGTTATTAACTCATTTTGTTATCCGGGACACAGAGATCCTTTTCCCACAGCATGTTGCTGCCGCAGATAAAAGCTCAGTGACGGGAGTCAGCTTGAACCTGTCACCCCTCATTGTGCCGCCAATCCTAGATTTGTATGTGAATATTGGAGAATTTGCAGCATTATTCTGCTTCTTTTCACTCAGCTCAATACAATTAGCAGATACAAGCATTCACAAACACACGTGAATAATGCAAATAAAAAAAAACTACTTCCTGCAGATATTTAATGTGCAACAGAGTATCTTCGATATTTCTGACGTGTACTTCAGGTGTGGTTTATCTGTGTCGTCGCGCTAATTGTTGAAGGCTTTGTTGTTGTTTAGGGAACAAGTGTGCACGTTGGACACTCACCCACAGAGCGGTGGATGCATGTGTGCTGGTTGTCGCTGAGGAAGAAGCCCTCTTTGCAGCGGCACTCATAGCTGCCCATGGTGTTGACACAAGTGTGCTGGCACCCACCATTGTTAAACTTGCATTCATCCACATCTGCAGGACAGTGGATCGACTGCATAAATTAACAGTGTTTACAGAATTCTGGGAAAGTTAGGTGTTATGGGACAGATGAGTTCTTACAAATGAGCTTTAAAGTTATGAATCAAAGAAGGCTGTTTAGAAACATTGCACATGAAATGATGGCTTTTTCAAATCAAAATTTAGACAAATATTTATAAATCCTTTAAAACCCTGCGTGGACAAAACCAAAACTGTTTGCATTAGGCTGCCTTTTATGAAAACCAAGAAAAGATGTCTAAGTGAGTGTGAGAAACTTCACATACAGCCCACACAAATATGAACTCCCTCCCTTCAGAGCTGCCGATGATTCAAGCGCTTTGTCAGTCACAAACAGTTATTTATTTCATGCTTTAAAGTTGATCTTACCGAGACAGTTGTGTCCATCATGTGCCAGATTGAATCCATCATAACAAGTGCAGCGATAATTGCCTGGTATATTGTTGCACTCATGTACGCAGCCACCATTATACTCCAAGTCGCACTCATCAATGTCTGAGGAGTAAACACCGCATCAATGAACATTCACAAATTGATCAAAAACTGAAGTGCGAAACATTTGATTCTTTAACAGTAAGTACAAGAACTTTAGTGCAACAGGAGGACGTGGAGCTGAAATCTTTAAGAAATATAGGAAAGATAAATAACATAACACAGGTCACAAACTGTTTGCCCCTGTAGCAATTCAGAAATTATGTCACAACAGATTAAAGAATGTAGTTAATACTGCAAACACATGTAACCCATCCTGCGCTATTAGCCCAGACATCCAAATTCTGTGTTCCTACTTTGACACACTGATGGTTTTGGTAACCAGATATCACAGTGAAGCAAACAGCTCAACAAAAAGGAGACACGTTACCTTCGCAGTGTCTTCCATCTCCTTTAAAGCCTGTTTTACACGTGCACTTGTATGAGCCTTGGGTAGTCTGACATATAGCATCAATGTGACAGCCGTCGCTTCCCTCTGCACATGGATCTGCTGAGATCCATACGGGTCTTATAGGTCATGATTACCAAAACACATTCAAACATTGTGAAAGATATGGTGACATGTACCACATTACTTATAGATTTGAAAAGTTTTGTGAGAATATACTGAAGATGACGAGCAAGAAAGCCCTGAATTCACTGAAAAACACTTAAAAACTCACAGACTTCCCCAATAATAATAGTAGCACAAAGCAAGCATAAAAAAACAGTGAAAACTAACCTGAAAGTGAATCAATTACACACAAAAATTGGTTTTACAAACTTATGCGTAATGTGCGCGCACAAATTCCCACAGCAACAGTCAGTCGTACACAGCTACAGGACATGTTTCGTAATTTAAAGAAAATGTAAAAGTCACCACTTGGGAAACAACAAGAGCGCACTCCTGAAAGCGTGCGTAAAGTAGCACTCTCCACGCCAGGAAAACACAACACACACACGGGCACCCACACACACACACACTACAGTCCCACCTCGAATCTCTGGAAGCGCAGTGCTTTGGCGACTATTTAACAAGAGCAAAAACAAACAAAGGTCCCTTGCAGCCCAAATAGCTCCCATGGTGATATGATCCAAGTTTAGAGGTCTTCTCAAAAGGACGCGTACGCACTGAAGTCGTGACCGAGCGTCCGCCTCATTTTCATTCTAGCCTGTCAATCTGCCTCACAAGGGGCTTTTGAAAAGAGAAAGGAGCGAGTAAGTGCGTGTGTGTGTGTGTGTGTGTGTGAGAGAGAGAGAGAGAGAGAGAGAGAGAGAGAGAGAGAGAGAGAGAATGGGGGCGAGAATGAGAGCGTGCGTGCGTGTGCGCGCGGGTTAAAAAACGGTTTAGAAAAAGCGCGTCAATGCAGTCATAGCCAGAGCTACACAGGAACTGTCGAGACTTTCCGTAATATGTCAGTGCGCCAAAGAGGCTTTTATTTTGAAAGATCTAAAAGGAACTCCTTTGGTGAGGCTGAAGTAATTGAGTTCTGCATCAACCCTGCAGAATGGCATGTGGGGTCTATGTTTCAGTGCCCTTCATCAGTTATCCACATAACTTTAGACTAATTATTGGACCTACAACATTTTTAATCGCACTTTGCCGTTTGACTGAATTTTAATGGCTAAAATGCCAAATATGCAGCTAAATATCCAAAATGCTGCCTCCATAAGTTCAGGGTCGCAAAAATTGATAGTTGATTGTAAAATAATAAAATAAACTGTTTCGACTTCAAATCGGGTTCAAGTCAAAATGTTTATGGTTTAACCTCGTCTTAATACTGTTTTGGGGATGGACATTGTTGGTAACAGCTTTTAAGCTGTATTTATAGTTTGTGAAAAGTGTGGTAAAAAGCACAGTTCCAGTATAAACGGGTTTCTAATGGGGGTCACAGAAGTCAGTTCATTACCCATAAACCAAATCGACAGCAACACTCAGAGAAAACCCACATTAAAATTTTGTCACACTAGTATTCCCTGTGCATGACCTCGCCAATTAATTGTCCCATGTAGCTCTTCAGCGCCACCTGCTGGTCCTCATAAAAATCACAAGCACACTTTTTCCTCTTTCTCTTTTTTTATTACAATACAGAAACTACTTTGTGGTACAGTATACAAAAAAGCATTAAAAAACATCTACATTGCATGTTCAAAGGAAGTGCACAGAATGTTAAAAATCTGAATTGCTCTACACCAGTTACAAATAAAAAGAATCAGTTAAAAAAAATGTTTTGCAATAAATAAATATAAATTACATGAAAATCATAATGAAAAGGCCAGATAATTCCTTAAGGCACATCTCACATCCCAAAATGTACCTTGCAAAAACAATATGGCAACTCCCTAAGGACAAAAACAAGCTTATTTTTCCCATCTTAAAAAGGGAGCAGCATTCCTCCTTTCAATAATCATCATCATGTTCAGCATTTAACTACCCTGCCGCAGAAAAAGTTTATATATTAAGCAACTTTACAGAGCATTGCCTGTCAATTCATGAAGTTTGAGAATGGTTACGACACAAAAAGAACCAAAAACTAAAAAACAAAAAAAAGGTCACTGCAGTATTAATTTGAGACAGTATGAACGATGGCTATAACTGTGAAGTCTAAGAACTATTCTTGACATGACACATAACATCTTGAAACAATTATAAACTGTGATTAAAAAGTGATAAATTATTGCTGAAATAATGGATGCTTTATACAAGCCAATTTGGTTGAGTAAGGATCCATCACTTTTCACTATATTAGCGAAAGCAACAGAAAGCCCCCAGAGCACTTCTCACATTCAAAACGTCTGCATAGTTTGAACTTTTGACAATTGCTTCCGAATATAAAACACAGCAATGACAATCACAGATTTTCTCTCAAAAATGTAGCATAACCGTCAAACGTAGGTAATGTGTTTCCTGTATGTTCAGCTTGTGATCATTGCATGCCATTAGCAATCAGACAAGGACTATTGCAGCAATTAATCGTTAAGTTTTCCCTGCAGTTTTAACTTCTTTCTGAACGGAGCGTTAGACTACAGCTCTGCACACATGCAGAGAAATGCGTCCAAGAAAACTGGCTGTGACAATGTGCTAAAACTTACCAAATGGCTTAGCATAATTACATAAAGACCTTTCAGATGCGCAAAACTTTTGTAAAAGTCAGAGGTTGTGGTTTGCCATTCTGCAATATTTAAAAAGTTTTGATGTACGAAGAGCCAATACAGTGTGTATTTACAAAATCTATTTTTAAAAAACATTTGCTTTAACATGCATTGTCATTTCATTGGAGGCTGTACAAAAGAAATAAATAAATCACTTTTGTCATTCCAAAAGGCAGAGGAATGAACTGCATGCATGGAGTGTTTCAAACGTGTGGCATGCTCAAACTGTGAAAATGTCAGATTATTCATTCTCATCTATACACTCGTATTAAAAGCTCATTAAATTCATAGAGAACGGCTGTACTTATTATCCCTGGTGTAACCAACAGTCATTTGTGCACTAAAATCCTACAGACAAGCGTATTTGCACATTTAGAGCAAAAAGATTTAAGGAGAAGAAAAAAAAAAAACAACAAAAAAAATACAAACATTGCAGCAACATGTTGAAGAGGCACTCCAACACACACACAAATGCTGGTATCAGAAAAGTTGTGTCTTTCTTATGCACTCTTACAAGCTGACAAATAATGAAAAAATAGAACAGTCTTGATATGTATGAAAAGGTGATAAAATATGTACAAAACAATCACTTAATACAAAATACCCCAAAATAATTCAGAATCAGAAACAGAGCCTTGACAAAATTTTCTTCCTCATCCTATAAATAACACTAATGCCCGTATTAGGTGTTTTTGTGTTTTTTGTTTTTTTTTGCTTTCTATAAAAAAAAAAAAAAAAGAAGAAAATCAACTCTATACAAAAATTAAAAAAATACTCATAAAAAGGAATATTACACATAAAAGATACATCTAACTAACAGATATAATTGGAGGGGTGGAAATGGGAAGGTCTGCCACTGGAGACAAATCCAGGCTGATGCCACGGATAACCCTACAGGGGGATTCAACAAAACCAATCACCAGGATTCTTTCACGTCGTCTGGGAGCTGTGAAGGAAGTGTGTCTGGAAGGTGCGTGGCCACTTGCGTGGATACCAGTGTCTTCTGTTTTTTGGAACTGCAGCAGGGCTTAAAGAGTCGAGGATCAATAATCACCTCTCCAAACCGGCCCTTGTAAATAATCCCACAACACACCTTTTGCCTAAAAGGGAAGGAAAAAACAAGCCTTAAGGATAATTTTTCTGTTAACAAGACACAAACTGTTTTTTTCCCCATCACACAAAGGTGTGTAATGACAGCAGTAGCTTACCTTTTCCAGTATGAACGGTCAAGGAAAGAGAAGCTGGAGGGAGCTGTGCGCCTTTGTTTGGACTCTATGTCCGAGCCGTCATCTGACTGGTTGCTGTAACTGGGTGACTGTGCGGGAGACACACTGGAGGTTGTGCTGTGGGCATCTGAGTCTGCTTGGAAAACAAGAGAAACACACTGTCATCCAATTGATTTGGGTAACTAGACTACAGCTCTTCCCCATGATTTATTAGGCAGAATGTTGACAGTGGAAAGGCTGGAAATTCCCTCTCTAACATTATTAATATTTTGGAAAATGTATGTATTTTTGAATAAATAAGAACTGGAATGCAAGTAGGTCAACAAACATTCCCCCCATTTGGCAAATAGAATGTCAGAAAATGGTAATAAAATAAATAAATAAATAAATCACTGCAATTTTGTAATGCTCATCATGAAATACTGAAGCTGCTTGTCTTGTCTGAACAACAATCCAAGTGTGTTCAGCTGACTATCACAGAAGACTAAGAAAAACAAACATTCATACCAGACACTGGAATCAATCATTTCTTTTAACATTTCTCTTTTATTAAATTAAGAAATTTGCCAAGTACTTTTCTAAAAAAAAAAATTTTGCTAAGGCAAAACATGCAAACTTCACAACACTGCAGCTGCATCATGTGTGCCTTAAACCAAAGTACCACAAGATGCTGCTAGACAGCAATTTTGTAATCAGAATTATCCATCTTCGCTAAAAAAAAAAAAAAATCAAACCAAACCAGACTGACATTATAATTGAGCGAAATTAGATGTATTCGACTGTGATTTAAGGCAAATGTTCTTGAGCATGCTACACACAGTTACTTTAACTCAACCAATTTTTTTTATTGTCCTGTCTAGTAGCATATTAAAAGTTAGATCTAATACAAGACAGTTCTCACAGCACATGCAATTGCTATTTAATATCTCAAACAACTTACTTTGTCTCTTTAACTTGTGAAGCTTCTTTAGTTTACTTTTCTTCTTCCCATCACTGTTCTTGATCTTCTTGGGTTTTGTAACCTTGAATCCTGGTCCAGCTCGGGCATCGACCACCTGATCGAAGTCAGGCAAAAGCATCAAGTCATTTTAACTGCAGCACAACAGCAAGACAAATGTAACAGCCATTGCTGACATCGGACAACACTTACATGGTTCCAGTTCTTTTTGGAGCCATTAGGGAGCTTCTTCCACCTCTTCACCAGCAACACACAGGCATTGCAAATGTCCCCTACGCGGTCCTCTGACAGCCTGGAGCATGCAGACAGCGTGAGGAGTGTCATTAAGTAAAGCTCGACACAGTGATGCCTCAATTCTCTTTTTTCACGTGCACACAGGCAAAAACTCAGACTGCCATCATACACACGCACAATGTGAAAGAATGAATGAGAGGTTTTACCCAAAACAGAGCCGGAATGTCTCTTCATATCGACTGCTGTCTGTGAAGCGTGAACTGGAGGACTTGGTCTTGCAGATGCAACAGCCGTCGTTACTCCGGTAGATCTTTGACTTGTGAAAGCCAAACATAGTCTATTTGTTGGTCAGTGCTGTGGCAAAAACCTGAAAATGTAAAGCAAAGATCGGTAATGTTGGGTGCATCGGTCCCCGTGGTGAGCACCGCGTTGCGTGCAGACAGTTGTGCTTTTTACTACTGAAAAGGGGGCGGTCCCTACACGCACACACAGATACTCATATACATGCATTTTCTGACCCACAAGGTTACTTCAAACAAAACGTTTATAAAACTCGCCTGTTAGGAAAAAGTTATTTCATCAACAATGCACAAAAAACTCCCGAAAAGTATAATTAACTTTGGCTAAAGCGGCATCAAAGTATCTTTCGATTTTACAGCCAAGTCGCGGGAACGCCAAACATCAAAAAACAGACATCACTCACATTTAGGCTAACGCTACATTTGCGTTATAACCTGATGTTAATGTGTTGTTAAAGAAAAGTAACAAAGGGCAGTTAAGTTACATTTACCGCAGTAGTACCTGATGTCGACTCCCAAACTTTTACACAGTCCGCACGGGTAACGCTACGGTGAACCACAAAACATTACACCCACAACACCGTTTTTTACTGACGTTAACTGATGTCAATGTTACTTTTCCGAGCAGTGGTCAATACGCTGTTAATTTTGTGAATTTTATAACATGGTGACAGTTAAAACTGTTAATGCAAGGCATCGTTTACCGCTTAAACTGTTTGAAGAGAAAAGTCGAAACAAAAAGCGGGCAGCAACGCTTTCTGAAGTGAAGAAACAAAAAGCTACTGGGCTATTCGTTGAATTATGTGTAACACGCCTGTCTGAAATACGACAACTATCAACTTGTTACTGTTCATGCATACTGTCGGGATTTTAATAAAATCCAAATATTTGCAACAAACCGAACCTTCCCTTTAAATTTTAACTTTTGCCCGCTAGAGCGCCAAATATGGCTCATTGTTGTTAGCTGTTAGCATGCTAGCTAGCTTACTCTGCTACCATTACCACGCCACGCTCTCGTTCACTTCCACGTTATCCCATTGTCGGGTCGGTTAGTCTTTGTACATTTAGCTCGCAACAACTGGATATGTATAAGTCAAGTAACCATCGCACGACATTACTATCACTCTACTCAGACAAAACAAATAAGCACACTTTCAAAAACTGAATTTCTGTACAAGAGAAATAACGTTGCACTTACTGAACAAAAACTTTGAATCTTCGCCGTATTCTTTTCACGCAGTGCGCATGCTCTTACTACTAATGCATACAGCTGGCCATTAGAATGTCATTAACATAAAAAGCCGGAATGAAAGGGCTGAGCGTACGATGACCATAAAAGGAGTGCAGCCGTTGGATTTGAACCTAAATTCAACCAATCACTGCTGTCCTCGCGGACTCCTTAGAAGAAATGAATGATGGGAGGCGAAGTGAACGAGCGGGAGACCTCTGCGCCGACACACTCGTTAACGGCCCTTTCGAAACTCAAACTCCCACAAACCATCTGGGCCGAGGCTTTATCGAGAAACAGCTATTTGACATGGCGCGAAGAGTTTGTTGACATTTTCTCAGCTGGGAAAGCACGTTCAGCGCAGAACACAAAAACACGAAAAGCTTCACACCACTGATACAATTTCAATACTGTTGTATTGCTTTTCAACTATAATTGAATTAGGGTTTACAGTTCAAATAATTATAGATTTTAAAAAAAAATAGGATTTTTTTTTAAAGGACCGAGTAGAACTAAAGATTTAGAGCCTCAGCTTTTTTTAATTATCCAATAATCTGCGCATTGCTGGTATCATTTAACTAATTATTTGATCCATATAGTCTCAGTGAATATTAAATTAGTTGCAATCCCTCATTAAGACACCAGTGAATTTCTTTAAAATAAATGCATTTTCTTAGTTGAGAAAGTAATTTCAGCAGATAGTACACATCTATTTGTGAAAAACTGGTTAATTCTAATACAATTAAATCCACTTACAGATGCTTTATTAATATATTTTTACACTGTACACTGTTGCTCACTTAGTAAACACTACATTACACAGCTATGTCAATAAATGTACAACAGTATTGGAAAACAAAAATATATATCTCCCAAGATGCTCATGTGTGGGTCGTACACAGACGAGTAAAACACAGTCATTCCAGACATTGTTGGCACAGAAAAGAAGTCCTTCACATATCAAATCTCTTGTTCTGCACAGTAAAGTTCACTGTATGTAACGGGGGAGGGCCTGGTAACACCTCAAGACACCCCGATATGGAGTTTGTGGGGGGTTAAATTTATTATCTTATGGATATTGCATAGCCAGAAACCATGATGACAAAATCAGGATGGGGGGAAAAAGCTGTCCTTTTTGCTCCTCATGTGGGAAGCAGAAGATCATCCTTTATCACGAGGAGTCTACTCGGAGTATGACACTGTTTTTGTTCAGAGAGAACAGGGCAGATGTAGTGTAAGGGCGGAGATGATGGTGGGGAAAGGTCTGTGGAGGTATTTACATAAAGGCTGTCACTGTGATCAACTTTGCAAAGAAAGCAGGGTTAAGCATCTCTTGGAGGACATGTGTTTGCAAAATAAACCAAAGACTTGGGTATTTCTCTGTTACCCAGCTGAATATACTGTCCATCAGTGGATACAGGCTGGAGCCACACAGTCTTATTATCATGCAAGAAGGATCATTTTCTCCTCTGAAGGTATTCCATGTAAAAGATCTGCATACTAATACATTTTTTTTCAGGGAAAGGGCTGAATGTAACAGCCTATTTCATTCTATGCAGGTGATTCATCTTCCACACTACAAACCCCCTGTCACACACATACTTATAAAGCATACTTCTACATCATTTGCTTTCAGCTCTGCGTAATGACATTGGAATCTGAGTTGACACCAGAGCAAGCAACTTGACTGATTTAACAAAATAATACTGTTTTTCTCTGAAAATATATTAACAGTTTTTGATCCTAACTTTCCCCTTAAATATAGCCATTGTCAACAGTTCATGATAACAATGAAAATATTTAGCTTTCGATAAAACATTATAGCACAAGTCGGTCAATAATGTGAAAATTATGGTTCATAATAGAAAACATATTTTTAACATCTAATGGCAACATCATTGAGGATAAAAATAACAACATATCTTGAAAGGCTCATTGCACTTAATATATGGCAAATGTAACAGTAGCTTTAATATAAGCCAGAAAATGTCCTTTGTTCAAGTCAGTTCCTGCATATAAAAGGTTCAGTTATTCTCCTCAGTGGTCCCCAGTGACCTTCCTGGTCAGGTACAACTGATGGAAACATGGTTTCGGTTTAGATACCGACACCTTTCACAAGCGAAGCCTCCAGGGTGATGTTGAACTCCTGCAGAGTCTGTAGTACTCTGATCAGAGAGTTTACCAATGAGCGGTCCTTAATCAGTGCAGTGTCCTCGTACATCTGAGCAGTGATTGGACAGTCTGCGAGCAGGGCTATCCAGTGATGCAGCAAATGATCCCTGAGAGATGAAGACACAGACACAAATGGAGTCAACACAACAGCTTAAAAACACCGTCAACAATTACTGCATGTTGCACCTTTTCCCAAAAAGTTGTTATAAAACTCTAGCAGCAGAAAAGCTAGTGATGTGCTACTATTTATATCGAGGAGTCACACACAGGAAAGGATAAAAACAAATTGTACATCCATAAACCACTCACGGCTTCACTATGCACTTAATGCAAAGGCCTATAGATTCTTTAGCAGGGAGGAAGAGCTGAAGGAAACCAATGAAATATCTGATACTTCAAGAATCCTCAGAGGAGAGATCAGTTTCACTTGATTCCTCTGAGGTCAGGACACAAGGTCAGATACAGAGCAGTTCATCCACAACTGTTAGGGATTTGGTGTCTTTAACAAAAGACATCTCAGCAAGAGGCATCGATTTGTATCCAGGAGGTTTAAGCTTGATTTACAAATGTGCATTAACGGGTTATGACGTAGACACAGAGACTATGACATGGTCATAGATGACATGTTTGGGGGTTGGTGACAGCTGCTGGCCTACCTTGCACCCAGACAGACAAGCATCTGGAACTTTCCGTCCTTGCCGATGTTCCGGGACGTGTTGTTGATGGCGCGCATGAAGCGGCAGAAATGGCGCACTCTGGTTTGCCAGTTTTCATCTGGAGTCACCTCCCGCTGCTCCGCACTTTCAAAATACACTTGTGACTTCTCTGTTAAAGCAAATTTTAAAAAAACAAACAATGAATTAAAAAAATTAAAAATTTAAAAAAGACAAAATCTTTTAGCAGCTCCATGTTTCAAACAGATGCGACAGGCTTGAGGACAAAACATTTTGCACTGTTTCAGTAAAAAGCTTTTATTGAAGCTGCCCACTGCTGCTTTTCATAAAGAAACAATTTTTCTACCTTGAAAGTCAATGTTGTGTGAATGTTTGATGGTCATAACTTTTAGGATCTCTCTGGGCAAATTTAATCGTAGGCAACTGGACTTGTATTTGTCTAGGAAGACGTTTCGCCTCTTATCCAAGGG
>JAQLOL010000001.1:14923712-14940984 GCA_029783665.1 Naso thynnoides
AGGAAGACGTTTCGCCTCTTATCCAAGGGGCTTCATCAGTTCATACACATCGGTCTCACTAGTCCGCACTAGTCTGACCAAAAAACTTTCAGGATTTGAGTGGAACATCATCATAAGGGCTTTGGTACTATATGGGACGAATGATATTAAGTCTTTACCCAAGAAGTCCCAGATGAAGACATTCTTAAAGAGTCGTGGTGATTTAAAACCGTGCTGGAAAACTTGCTCCAGAGCCCAGACGAGGCCATACTCCCCACAGAGGAGAAGGGTCAGACTGCCTCTCTGCAGAGAGCAAAAACAACAAAAAAAATGCACTGTTACTTACAAATTTTCTCTCAAAATGACAGTTATGTGAAGCACTTTACTTGACACAGTTCTTAACAGCTTCTCATATCCAGTTACCCCATTAAAATAATAACTTTGCATTACAGCATCTTGCTGAAATAGAAGGTCAACAGTGCGTAAGTGTTAAAAACCTGTGTAGAATATACTGGACACAGATGTCTCCCACAGGTCAAAATTATTTCAAAACAACTTCGGAGTAATAATCATCAAGCCAAGAGGAACCATGTTATTTTAATTTAAGAGAAAATGAATAAATATTTTGCAACTGTCATGTCAGAATAAGATTAAAAGCACTTATTTATGTAGGCAAGGAGGCATGTTTTACACGGTGACATACACAACGGCTGAGTACAATGTGAATTTCAATTTTGAGTCTCAGCAGCCTCCCAACATTGTTCTGTCAGTACTGTGAAGAGATGGAGCAGACATGAAGGGGATTTCCCTGCATAAACTCTTTGTACCTCAACTACACAATGAATGCCTCTTTAAACCTGTAATCAACAGATAAGTTACAATGTCCTTTAAAAATCTTTAATAAGCATCTTCTTTGAATCTCAAACATCACCCCATCTGCCATGATAAGTCATAATTATCAATGCTGTTTTTTTTATATTAGTGCGCCCAGAGCAGAGAACATAGCTGGACTCATTCTGAGTCAGAAAAAAAAAAAAAAATCATCAAGAATCAAGCAAATTTTTGAAAAACCAACAAGAATCCTTCTTGAATATGTCTTAACAATTTAGGCCACAGTTGTACTGTGAGGGGCTTAGGGACCACCAGAGCAGAAAGCTGCTATTCTTCATTTGCGATGAATAATAGAATTGCATGTTGGGGCCTGTCTAGACTGCCGTCTCTCACCTCCTTCTCCGGCTTGTGGAAGTGCTTAACAATCCCATTGATGGCCTCTCCCACTCCCTCCTGGATCTGACCTGTGTTTAACTCTGGATGAGAGATGAGAGGAAAAAAGCAAACAAAGATGCTGTAAGACAATACAAGCAGACACGGGGAGGAAAAATCCCCATTCAGGTTTTATCTATGGGTTATTGTGTTTCCTCACTCATGCATTTTGCATTTTTAGCAGTAAAGATATTACGAACAAGACATCACAAGAGTGGGAACAGTGCTGTCTCATGCTTCTAAAGCCCCTTTAACACTGATATCCTTATATTTTTCTGTATGTGTGAATGAAAATGTGGAGTCAATCGTGCAGACGTGACCCTGCCAGCTCTCCTGTGCCAAGTCAATTAACTTGCGACTGAGCCCATGTGTGAAACGAGCAGGTAATTGTCCGAAAAAGTCACAGCTTGAGCGGAGCAAGTGTGCAGCATGTCGATAATCTCACACTGCTGCTGGATAGAGACCCATTAAGCTGCGGGATCTAAGTGCATGGAGGACAGTTTTCTGTTTTTCTGTACAGCGCTTTCCACTTTATACTGGTATATTTACCCATATATGTAGTATTGATTAACACAAAAACAGTCCTTATTAATATCCTTATCTGCCCTAATGTCATGCCCTCTGCACACTCTACCCGAGCGCTACCCCTCGTCTAAACTCAACAGAATATTTACATGTGTGAGAATGTGTCTGAATTGTGTGCAACTCATGCAAAAGGGCAACTCCCATACTGTCCAGACCCGACTGTGCAGTCATTGTTTGGAGTTCATATGTGAAAGCAGGTGAATTTAAGTTGAGGAGAAATGTGTCCCCTCAGTCAAGATATTACAAAATATCTAAAGACAAGGACTAATGATCGTGCATTTTAGTAACTTACTTGGTTTGCTGTTTGGTGAGATGGTAACAAACCTCCTCATCATCCCCGGGGACTGCTGCATTGGCGGCGTGCGGCACATCCTTTCATCGTTCTCTGTGCTGGGCGTCATCAGCTCCCCCACCAGGATCCTCTCCAGACTGCCATCATCCACGCCCTTCCCCAACCACCGGCCGCACGGGAACCTGCACGGCAAAACACTTTTTTAGAACTCTGCAGTCAGAACAACATGGCAGTGGTTGAGGTTCTCTCAGAAGAACATGCTCACTTGTAAGTGTGCCCTGTGATCTCGTTGCGGACCATCACACACTCCACCAGCCACTTTGCGTAGAGCCCCGTGTTATCATGACCCATCTGCACTGTGGTCAGCTTGCCAAGGTTCTGGCACTGAGAGAGACCGAGAGAAGCAGGGGGACGTCAAATACCCAAAACAAAAACTAAATGCAAAAATCAAGATATTAGCTCATTTTGTAAAATGATGGTTCAGGTTATTTCGACTTCATTTTATCTCAATAGTTCTGGTCCTAATTTTTTTCTAGAATTTGTTGATTGAAAAGCAAACTGACAGAAAAAAGGACAGCAGCAGTTGGATGATCATACAGATTTGAAACAAAACATCACTTTTCAAGACTTCTTTGGAAGAGAAAACAATGGTAAACAATTTTATTATCATTATAAAGCAGTTTACAGACCAGTGTCTAAGGTTGGCATTTAATTTTCTGTGCAGTGGTTCAGATAATATGGCTACACAGTTGGTTTGTGTACAACCTCTCAGATCTTTCAATCAGCTGTCTTACAATGCTAAACTTTATCACAACAATATCGACACGTTTCCTGATCACAGCAGTTACTGTAGCATGCTCACAACTAACAGCTCTGATGACTAGAACTACAAAATTAAGACCCAAACTGTAATAGTGAGGACTTATCCTTTATCCAAGAGTTTACACCAACCTCAAAAGTGATCTCCAGAGTATTTCTGGGGACCTGCAGGACTCCAGTTTCTGCCAGTTCACCAGAAACACAAACCCAAGGATTAGCCGTGAACATGGAGCCCCCCAGCTTCTTACTGGGAATGACCAACACATGATAGGGGATCACTGGGAGACAGAGAAAAGAGAAATGTCATAAGAAAATGTCACAGAAAATCACTTAGTTGACTGACAGTGTTGTTGGGCTGCTTAGCACTAAAACACTCACTGATGGTTGTAAAGACGTTGGTGAAACAGAAGTAATCCACAGCATTGAAGGACAGGAGGTGGTAGAGAAACTGCTCCTTCTCATCGTCACAGCGGAGGAAGGCGTATCGCTTGTACAGTTTTCTGAAAGAAAGAAAAAGACTGTTGTAGAAAAGTGCAGAAGCAAATATTGATGCACAGGCCAACCAAATTAAAAGATTAACATCATTTTTAAAATTGAGAAGTTAACCAACAGGAAAACATTTCTCAACAGTGTTGGCAGCATGACAGATGATAACGGTGACATACTGATGAGAACTGGCTGATTTATGGTACCATTCAAGTTTGGAATAACTTGCCTTGTTAAATTGACGTTGTTCTTCTTTCCCTCAATAATGGCCATTTTAGCGTAGACAAAAACAGCATAAATCAGGTACCAGATGTATTTTTTAAATTTAAAATAGTTTCAGGCCGACAAGAATAATAATAAATGATTAAAACTTCTATGTATCGATGTCTCCAACTTGTTTGTTTTCCAGTCCAGAGAAATGTAACTGACTTTAGATGCTTACAGAGCTACAAAGGTGCAACTGGGCTCAGAATATTAAGGGCACATTTTTTCTTTTGAGCCATCTATAAATTAAATTGTTTTAAACTGTTAATTTGTCTGTCTGATACATATTAAAAGAGAGCTATTACGCTTTTCTGTCTTTTCTGACCAATACTTGTTGTTACAATGTTGGATAATGGGGTTGCGAGTACAGTGGAGTGTGGAGGTGCACATGAAGGAAAGGGGGAGGAGAAACTGTCACAGACTGTTTTGAGAAAATGCAGAAAATACAGGGAAGACAGAGGGCACGAGTCAGTTTTCTAAAGAACTACAAACTTTACTGCTCGGTCAATTGTATCTAGCTGCTCTACAGGCGTCCAAAATCAAAATCAAAGACCTTAAAATGAGTTTAATGTCTCCTTCAATATGATATTATGTGATCCAAACCCTGATAACCCTTTATTAAACTTCTACTTCTGTTTTAAGGTTTTAAGAACAGCTTGCTAAAGCAACATGTTTGTCAATTCTGGCTCATTACATTCAAATGAATGTGACACTGAAGCAGGAACCTGCTCCTATTTAAATTTGAACAAATTTAATGTTTAATGTAAGCCTCCAACTTCTTCAACCAAATACCAAGGACTTTTAATATTCCTCAGCTTTTCTGAAACACCTTTGTCTTTTTCTGCTCTTTCAGTTGTTAGTCTGGCTGAGCCATAGTGCAACCTGACTCCCACAACCTAAAAGCATTAAAAACCATTCAAATATATTAGGTAGTCCTTTAAGCAATCTTACTTTACAGACTCAAGCTTTTTGCAGCGAATGACTCTAAAATTTCTACAGTACTGTAAAGGAGAACAAACGTTAACACAAGGTCAAAAAAGGCAGACAGAAATCCCCCTGACCCAGTTCACCACTCAAATATTAATTATAAAGAAGGCTGTGAATTATTTATGTGGCGGTGGTCTCAAGTATGATGCTTTGCAAGTTCAAAGGAGTTAATGTATTATAAATGGGAAGATCACACGTCATCCTAATTTCATATGAGACAGACATTCCTCCACCAACACATAAAGAAGGTCAGGATAAGAAAACACACAAGGTAAGAATAAAAATCATCAATGAACTTTCAAATTCATTGCCTAATACTAAAACTGTAAGTGACTATGTTTGACGTTGGTGTTTGTCTTGCTCACTTTGTAAGCTCATGGTCTGAAAGCAGCTGCTTCAAGTGTCTGGAAAGAAGCTTCTTCTCCATGGAGAGGCGGACCCAGGCTCTGGCCTTGCCCACGTCTGTCTTGATCTCACTGATGTTCTGAATGTGCCTGCGAATAAAAAGACACAGCGAGAAGATCAGAGGAGGTTTGGAGCTCAAACACAAATGCAAAGGCAGAGACCAAGAACATTTTTTCCTCCTTTATCAGCATGTGAAAGTTAGAGGATTCTTTTGAGACACTGCAGGAATGGCCCAGGATCAAAAATGTGATTATTGTATTGTACAAGAATGATTACTGTTACTTCGCTTAGACGTTGGAGCGTGATACATGTGCTGCAGAGTGATGCATGTGCAGAGTTTGACACTAGGAGGCTGTTATTATATTCATCTGCTGAATGGTAAAAGGTTCCAAAAGTCTCAGGTTAACAGGTGTAGCAAATACCAGCAGTGTCAAATCTAATTTAGAAGTTAATCCCTGTCCAATGTCTGACTTGCACAAGTGTGATGTGAAAACTTTACAATAGAAAACATTGACGATGGACTCCTCCTGCGTCCAGTATCCGTCTGTGTCACCACATACTTTTAATAATGCAAATGTTGGGCTGATAAGCATCTTTCAGTTAAAGACAAAGTGTCTGGTGTAGATGTTGTGTACAAAATACGCAGAGTAAAAGCTGTGCCTGATAATGCTGAATGAACTTGACAAATATATTCATGCAGTTGGTCTTTTACTTACATGTTTACAGCCGACAAGAGCATAATTTATTACATAAGTATTCAGAATTTAACAGCAAAATACAGATTTATAAGAAATTTAGTTGATCATTTAGTCTCTCAGTGGCACTGTCACAAATATATGGATGCATTTCTAGACTGTAATACTGTTTAGATTATAAAATAATCTGTCAACTTTTTATTTAATAATTTGGCAATTCATAAGTCTGTAATATGCCAGAAAAAGATAAGAACTGTCATAAGAAGTTTTCACAATCCAAAGTGATGTTATAAAATTGCTCAGAAGTGAAACTTCCAGATATTTCATTCTTAATTAAATAAAGTGGAGAAAAGGCAAAAATTCTCACAATTTTGAAAAGCTGCAAGCAGTGAACATTTTGTCTGAACAGAGCATCGCAGTTGTTGGAAATTATTTTTCTTCCCTTAAAATAACCAAAAAATCTTTTCTGCCATATTACTCAAAAACTCAGCCTTGCGAGATACAGTGTGCATACCTAACACCACGAGTCGGACTTTGCCGACACTACCCACCCTGTGTTGCTCTCATGACCTCAGAAACAGCTCCGTCTGCCTCTGTGGTGGCATTCTCCAGCGCAGACTCTCTCCCATGTCATCGCTCGGAGCCACTATCATGCATCTGATGTCCAGACACATTCCCTTCCACTCCACCTGTGCCATAAGCGCGTCTGCTCTACCTTCCAACCCCCTCTCTGTCTCCACCCTCTACGCTCACTCACACTAAGTAACCCACTTTTCTCCGCTCGCATCTCCATGGCAACAGAGGAAAGCATCTACTATATGGCATGTTACTGTTAGCTTAAGTAGAAAATACGAGGTAACACTGATATATGTTACTGCTGATCTCTCTAAAAAGGTTTAAAATGTGAAAAATCTGTAAAAAATACATACTCCCTATTTAGACAATATTATTAATTATTGAATTTATTACAGGAGGCTGAGGGTTGATTCTGAGTACCCTGACTTGACCCCTCCTCTCTTATCAGTCAGACTGTCGGGGGGTCTGGTAATTAGGCTGGAAGTAATGTGCTGTTACACAGACTCACTCTGCGCCTCCTTCCCACATCAAAAGCCCCTCAGCTCTGTCTGGATATCGAAGATAACATGATGACGGCTGCCATCACGCACACTCATACACAGTGTTCAAGCATGCTGGTGTGATGCAGGAGGTCTCTGGCTCATCTATACAATTAGAGTTTAATATAAATATATTAGAATGAAATATTTTAAGCACAGCGGGGCTCCAGACTGCCCTGAGGGTCTGGGATGGTGGTCATGTTACTATATTTGCAGCGCTCCCAGTTTGCTGCTCATCACATCCTCTGTCTTTCCCCTCTTTTACAAACACATACCATATTTCATTGAATATTATCTAATAAAGGCAAGAAGTGCCCAAAAATACTTTGAAAAGAGAAGAGCTTTTTTTTTTTAAATAAATGGAATAAATCACAGACTAAGAAATGTATCTTGTTTAAAATTACTCTTGAAAACCCATTTTTATTGTAAAAAATGCATGTGTGAGAGGTTATATGTGTCTCTGTGAATGTCGGTGTACATGTACACTGTATATCTATACTGGAAAGTACTGTATATTTTCATACTTCATATTACATGTGTATTCAGTATTTCATTGTTTCCTTTGTTACTATTTGGTCTCGTTTTATTGCTTTAAGCTCATCCTTTGTAAAGAACTTTGGAGAGCCTTATTTTAATACGTGCTATATAAATAAGCATTATTAAATTATTCATTTTAAATATTGAGCTAATAATGCCTGTATCAGTGATTTACTTTACTAAAGAGACAAATCCAGTCTGAGACAACAATGCCTGCCAACAAGGACTTTTCAGCAGAATTATTTTAATCCTAACCTTTAGGTATTTGATCATCAAGGAAACATGGTAAAGTTCACAGGGGTGCTGTTTGACAGTCAACCACAAGGAGGCGGTCTTACTCCAACTTTTTTCTTCTCACAGTAACATGCGTATTTTATGTCTTTTTCACCAGCTTTGGGTACATGTGGTTAAATCAGTAAAATACCAACTTTCATACCCTTATTGAGTTCACATGTAAATAACTTTAAATCCTCACCTCATGTCCTGGATCAGAGAGACTCTGAGAGGGGCCATGGCTGATCCTCCACCATCAGATTTGCGTCTCTCAGTGTCATGAATGAAGCCTGACGTCGAGAAAAAAAAAAAAAAACATTAAGTGCTTAATTCATTGAAGTAATTTTGTCCATCAGGTGAACTGATTTCAATAGTTACCTGGAGGTCCCAAACTGCCTGGAGTGGCATTTTTCTTTTCTTTGCTCTCCTGATAATGCAGCAGGTGGGACCACAAGGCAGATTTACCCTGAAAGAGAAAAAACACATTTTACTTGCTCTGATCACACTGCGTGTCAGCAGCAGTGGTAATGTGGATTTTGCTTCTCCTGACCTGTTTAACCTGCAGCCCGTGGCTCCAGATCCTCTCCAGCAGGTCGCAGAGACTCGCAATCAGAGTGTTTTCCTCCACACCAGTGATGCTGACCTCTCCATGACCCAACTCCACGGCCTCCCGACCCATCTTCTCCACAAGCATACGCTTTGTCTGCACAGAAACAAACACACACTGATGTAACTCAGACTTAAACTAATTAAAATGGATTTTTATTTTTCGATCAGACCTCGTCAGAAGATGAATCAAAACAAACACAAAATCTTAATTTGCTTTTGCTAAATAAATATCATTCTCTGCCATTACTGTTAACTGTTATGAACCAAATAACAAAAGAATCAAATTTAAACTTCAACTATGAAATATTTAATTTGTTTTTTAAATCTTTATTTGCAAAGAGAGCAATAACATTCATGCAAGGTTTTTATGTACGCTTCATGATTCAGAACTGAAAACTAAATGCAGACATTAGGAAGTTGGCCAGTATTCCACATGATATTTATTCCACTGTGGAACTCATTCTGCTGCCATTTCCCTGCTGTGGGACTAATAAAGGATTAACTTTTATCCATCTATTTATCTACAGAAGGACTATTTTATCTGTTCTTCTTCCAAACAGCTTTGTAAACTTTACATATATGTGTGATATACATGTGTATATATGTGTGTAAGACAAATGACAAGAGAGAAACAAACCTTGTTCCTGCACTCCTTTAGCAGTCCCTCAACAAATTTCCAATTCGTCTGAGCGATGACAGACGGTGACAAGTTGGACAGTTTGGGCTGTCGGATGGTCGTACCCAGGTTTCTGGCCTCCTGAATGTACTTCTAACAAAAGGTAGAGAGAATACAGTCAGCAATCAGCTTACCGCTAGAGGAAATAAACACACAGCTGTGGAAGTACTCAAATTTATGCCTTCAAATACTGATGAGGTACCTTAATCGAGTTATATTTCAGCTAATCAGAAAATAATGTCAGAAAGATCTGCATTTCGAGTTTTGATCTTTACCTTTAAACAAGATTTCATGTTTTTAAATAAAAGAGGAACAAATATTGAGAGTTTTAGCTGAGACAGCTGATAAGTAACATTATTCAGCACACAGCTGTTGTAGGACAGCTAAATGCTCAGGTCTGTTACAATATATGCAAATAATATTTTCATCATTTCATGTTTTTGAGGTCAAGAAAGTGATATGAATTAAGCTCAGCTGCTGGGAAATGAAGGAAGCAGAGAGATGAAAACACCACATGGGCGAACAGGTTAGTGTTGAACTTTAAGCCTCACAAACTACCAACACATACCACGTCCACAGTCACCGACTTAAGACAGGGCTTGAAGGACTGCGAGAGCCAGTAGTAGTCAAGAAACAGGAGGAGCTGCAGCTCCGGAAACAAACACTCTACATGCTGAGAGTGTGTGAGCGTGAGTGCAAGAGAAAAGTGGAAAAAGACAAAAAGACACAAGTGACCAAAGGTGTGAGAGGAGAGGCGGGAGAGCAGACAAGATGGTAAGAGCGAAGTCAAAATAAAGCAAACAGAGAACAGGTCATGCAAAATGAACCAAGACAACAAAGGCTGGGCAGTCAATCTGCGTGAAGGTGAGATGAGAGGATAACACTGTGGCGACCTCTAACCTCTCTCTGATCATTGTCTAAGTAAAGGTGCTCGGCGTGCTGCTTCTGTCGATCCCGCCGCCTCCACTGGGCAGGAGCGCTCCTCTTAGTCCATCTGTAACACAAACCCAACTCACCTGTTATTGACTTCACAGAGAGACCCCGTAACACAGACCATCACAGACACAAATAATTACAAATTACAGAACTTTTGACATGGGATTAATGAGAGGTGTTTACTTGTTGCTGGTGGGTCCAGTGGAGAGCACGTCAGACTGCAGTCGGGGGAAGAAGCCCTGCTCATAGCGTCCCTGACCGATCTTCATGTCCAGCAGGTGGGGGTGCAGGGCCGTGTGGTCGATCTTTGAGACTCTCATCTCAATGGCTTTCTCTGTGGAGGAGATGTGAGAGGACGCAGAGGTCTGCGGTGAGATCACAGGATGCATTCATCATTTTCTCTTTTTTCTTTCCCAAACTGTAGTATCTAATTGTCAAGACGTGAGTGATTAATTGTCACTGGCACAACGCCATGTCTTTGGATTTGGGCAAATTCTAAATATTAACAACTACAATTTCCGAGAAAATCTTTTTTAAGGATTCTGCACATTGTTTAGTCTCCACTCCAACAATTAATCATTCAGTGGAAAATTCCATAATCAACACAAAGAGAAATATCGGTGTACTTCACATCATTTCCACCAGTCATCTGAGTTAAATTCCTGTATTTTCTGTAGTTAATTGTGTCAAGAAACACAGACAAATATGACAAAATGTATTTTCTCTTTAGGAGACGACGAACAAGGACAGCAAGCTGAAATGGAAAGAGACATTTCCAACCCAACACCCACAGAACCGAAAGAGAAGACAGAATAAAGGCTCAGAATAGATGTTCTTTTCCTGTGAAGAAACCAAATCAGAGGAGTCCATGAATGCAGCTTTAGACAGTGATTGCTCTGATGCCTGATTATCAACCCACCCACGAATGGCTTGCGTTAACAAAAGCGCACGAGTTTGAAGAAATCCAGTAAATAGATAAGAAAGTGTCACATACGCACAAGATTAGATGATTAAAAAACAACTGAAGTCACACTGTCTGAAGCTGTGATTCACATTAAGACTTCATTTATGTGCATGCTGCAATGTTACCAGATCACCACCAAAAAGACAGGAGCACTGAATTAACATTACATTCCCCAAGCCTGGCAAAAACTGACATGAATGCAATGCAATAAGAAGCTCACAAATGTATGGAGATTGGTAAATGAAACACACGAGGTATTTCTCAGATTGTTTTCTTGAAAAAACGCTGTTATCGTGTGTTCTGCTTTTAAGTGAAGCTGTTATGCAACAAGTTCAAAGGAACCCTTGCATCCTCTGTGAGCATACTTAACGCATTGCACACACATTCAGAGAACATCTACCCGGGGATATCTGAAGTAACAAGAGCAAATATTACGAGGGGGAGTCTTGTCGTTCTTGAGCCCAATGAGATGAGGTCCAGGAGCGACAAAATCGTCTTTTTGGTATCGCTTTTTAAGTAGGTTGTCTGCAAACAAAACAGCAATTACCAGTCAGTTCACCAAAGAGAGCAAAACTCCAAGCCTGTCCCAAGTTCACACCTTCAAATTACTTTGTAACTGCGCTCATTAAGACTTCAAATTAAAGGAATTTTATGAGACTTTGAAGGCCTTTAATTAAATATGCAAAACTTTAAAACTGCATGTTTGTTTTGGCCCCACACAGCGTCACGACTTATTGACTACTTCTCTTTTTACTCAAGTTAAGATTCTGTGGTAAAGCCATTCATTTTCAAAGTAAAACCTGTGGCTTTCCTGAGAGGCGTTTATTTCAAGACTGAGACAGGCCCATAGAAATGAGAACTTTAGCTCGAAAGCTTTAAACCATTGTTGAATTTCTCTGAAACTCACAAAGATTTCAGGTTTGTTTTTTTTTCTCCCTCTTACCTGCTTCTTCAATGTTTGTGCATTTCTGGTACATGGAGGTGCGCAGTGTGGGCGTGCGGACGTTGAGCATGCGAATCTTATCCACACGGGAGTCAAACACTCTCAGCGTGTGCTCCTTCTCCTCATCATCATGACAGAGGATCTTACTATCGATGAAGGAGGCAAACATCTGTGTCTCCAAAAAACGTGACAGGAAGGGAAGGTAGGGCTCTGGCTGGTCAGACAGGAAAGACGCCTGCACATACAGAAATTTGACAGATGGAAATCAATCTCATATACTGTGGAAAATAACAGCCATACTGTATTATCAGTGAACTATCAACAGCACTTTACCTTGTCAAAGTTCTGCATCTGATCTCGATTGGTGAACCAGGACTCTTTGTCGTGGCTCGGCTGAATGACAAACACCTCATAGTCTGCGAACATCTGGGTGAATCGGTTGGCGAAGACTTCCCGCACCTGGATGTTAAGCTGGTGCATCTTCAGCTCCTCTTCATCGCACTGAAAACGCACGTCTTTGTTGCTGCTGGCATCCTCTTTCACCTCCAGCTGATGTGCACAAGCATTCAATAATGCACAGCAAGAAAAAAAGAAAAGAAAGAAAGAAAAGAGAAAAAAGATGTGAGTTAAAGAGGTCAGATGAGAATGTTTTCCATGTTAACTTATCAGACTATTATCACAGGCCTCTGATGAAAGAGCAGGGTTATGGGAAAGGACTCAAACACATGTTCTTTTTTTAGCATGTCAGTAGGTCGGCTGGGCAGAGGCCAACAGTAGGAGGCTAAAATAACACACGAGAAGCCTTCCAATCAAATGACATGACCCAAGAATCTATTAAATCACTGCCTGCTTGTTAAGATAAGACTAGAATTACACCTCGTGGTTTTTCAGCTTCCACGAAAAAGTAAGGTTACAGAAAACCGTGAAGCTGACCTTTGACCTTTTGGAAATAAAACATCATCACTTCATCATTTTATCCTTACGCATCTGCACGACATTTTATCATAATTAACATACAGTATGAATTCTGAAATTTTGACCTTTCACAACCACAATCGAATCAGCTCGTCCTTCAGTCCTGGATAATGTTTGTGCCAAATCTGAATTGATTCCCTCCTCCTGACAAACAGACTGAAAACATAATTTCTTCTGCCATCACTGTCACCAGCAGAGAGGCATTAAAAATCATAAATGAGGTCGGACCTTGTAGCTGGAAAACCACACAGAGACGATGAGCTAATCCATGCACAGAAAGTTAATGCGAGCCACTCGTGCATAAGCTGATTAGAGGCACACATACACACACACAGACTTTCTCTTGCTAATTCATCCATCAGTCACTCTAAAGAGTGAGCATTTCAGCACAGTTCTTCATGCTGCTTATATGATTTATCCATGAAAGGTTTCTGTCACCCAGGCAGTTAGTTATCAGCCAGCAGCCTTTTACAGGCAACAGCTGAGTCAAGTTTAAACTAATGAAGCAGAGACTCCACGCTGCTGTGGGTGGCTTCGTGTGGCTACCTACTGACACGAAGCCCAAACACTGATGGGAGGACAGTTACAAAGGACGCTCTTCAATTTGATTATTTTGTTTAAAAAAAAAAAAAGAAAAAAAAAAAGAATGTTATTATTCATTTGAACTTTATAATTATCCTCAAATTTCAAAATCAAAACATGATGTAACTATTAAAAAAAGAAAAAAACCATCAACAAATAAACCACTGTGTTTTTTCATACCACGTAATAACATTAAATTTCATTCCATCACCTTTCCTACCTTTGGCTCAGTGAATCTTTTATAAGCTGGTAAAATATACATTTATGAGAATTAATTTCAGATGAAAATGAATTCACAGCTGCTGAATAAGAATTTGAACAGTGTATCTGAAAAGGCTGATTTCACATTCAATGCATTAATTATTAAAACAAAGTATTACTTAAGATTGTGTTCTGAGTCTTATCCACCCACCCGCAAGTGTAATTTGCATAGTTATGGGAATTCTGATGACTTAACCAGCTTGTACTGAGATCAAACTTATGTGGTTAAATAATGAATCTTCTTTATTATATAATCCTCTACATAAGCAATATTGTCATACCGCACTGCTTGTGTCTACAGTCACTATGTTATTTAAGTCAGATCTGGGAATAATGTGAGTGCAGCACATGAGTCATGATCACTTGTGCTTTGCAATGACATCATTTCTCACCTTCTCCAGGCTGACACCTGTCCTCTTGACCAAAGCCTGCAGTCTGGCGATAGTTTCATTCTCCCTCAGCAGGTAGGAGTTGAGCGGCGAAGCCAGGTTGCCGTTGCGCTTGTCAGAGACCATATCAACTGACCGGAAGCCTCTGTACTTAGCCTGGCTGTCGCTGGAATGAATGTTGCCCTCCGGAGACACGCCAAAGGACATGAGCACCTCTGAGATCTCCTGAATGAACTCTAGTTTGTTTGGAAATTGGGGCAACTCCTCCGGCAGTTCAATGAAGTGGTTATCGATGTCCACAAAACACAAATTAGCCTGGAAGGAGACAAGAAAGGCTACAATTTACATACAAAACATATTGCAGCCTATTGCACAAACAGCAAGTTTGACTCTGACATTATCAGTGCTGTTATACCTTCAAGTCTGTGTTATGCTAACAAGTCTAACAGGTCCCAAAAACACTACGACAAAGCCAACAAACCCTACTTTTATATCAATTCAGGTTTGGCAGCTCAGCTTTCCAATTCACCTGACAGGTCTGACACTACATTACATTTTCTACATCGTCTGCAAAGCAATGAGAATCACAGAGACTTGTTCCTAATGAGCTTAATGGTGACTGAAAAATCAAAGTGGCATACTGCGCTGGGAGCAGTGACTGGCCTTGAAAAGAAAAAAAAAGACCTCGGTGGCTTGAGTCAGCAGTGCACCAAAGGCCTTACCTATGCAGAATGACAGTAATAGACCTGCTTGTTTCAAAAACTGCAAGCATGTTAGTGCACACAAAGCAAATTAAAGACAGGGAGGGATTTATTCACTAAAATCCAGATCATCTTTTTCCATGTTTTGGCTCAGACAGAAAGAAAGAAATACATCAACAGAGAAAATAAAGCACAAGTATGTAGAAGGTTGAATTGCAATATGTGGTGTAGTACTGTTCGAACCCCTCAGCACAGAACAAACATGGAAATCCAACAGTAGTGAATTTAGCAGCAACATGCCACCATTTTAAGAGTCAACTCTCCGGCTTTATATAAACCAAATGAAGACCACGGTGTGTTTGTACCTCCTGTGGCAGCTCGAGCTTGGTGCGGTCATCCTGTCCATTGGAGTGGAGGCCCATGAGATACGGCACAGGAGCATCCAGGAAGTGGAGGAGGGAGGCGGGCAGGATGGGGACGTACACATGCTGCCACTGGAAGGGGAACATTAAGGCTGTGATGCTCTCTGCCACCGTCATCAGCCTCTGGTAATCTGTTGCACACACAAACAAAGTGAACAGCTGTGTAATATACATCATGTGCCAGCAGTGTATACAGTAGACATTTCAGTGTTCCAGAGTTAACTTACTGACTTGATTATTACATCAAAGTTTTGTGTTTGTTATGAATCTGTGTGTTTACTTGTGGTTTTCCTGATTGTTGTTTTCCACAGCACGGTCATTAAAATCAACACATGCAAATGTCTGTTCTATGACGTGATAAGGGTTAACTCAATATTTAATGGACAAGAGCAGAGGATTTTCAGTATTTACAGCATACTTAAATTGCACACCAGGGCAGCAGGCAGTCTTCCAAACATCTTTAAACTATTCTGAACTAATAAAATTCTTTTTGGGACAAACTCCTGACAGTAAAATAAAGGGAAAAAAAAACAGGTTGCACAACTCTTTCTCCTCATTTAATTACCCCCACAAGTTCCACATAGCCTCTGACTGATGAAGTTGTTTATTTGTCTGAAACAGTTGGGTCAGTTGAAAGCACATGACAGCTGAGTTGTGCAACATGTCTGTGATATTTGAGATTACATTATTTATGCTTTAGCTCTACTGTTTACACTCTGGGTTTTAATTTTATCAGCTGGTCCTCATGACTTGGTAGCCTATCATGTCATGTTTGCAGTGAACACACACGGTCCATAAAGCGGTTTTCTTAGGAGTGAACAAACACGAGAAGACGAGAAACTACCTCACTCTGCTACAGAGCTAACTTTATAGATCTGATGGCACACAAGCTCATTCTAAATTCAGGGCAAGGAGGAAATATTGTGGACCAAATTATGGAAAGTTTACAAATGCTTATTTACTTTTCTCCTTCTGTTGCAGTTTTCTGTGATAATGATTGTTTCTTTGCAGTATTCTTATGAAAATTCCAAAAAAAAAAACATTTCCAATAATAAACAATCCTGCAAATGCACTGGAGAATTCTTAAAATTGGGCAACAATTTGTCCAACAACAGTGTCCTCAGAACTCTGTAATTCAGCGTGTGCAGATGAATATTTGAGGGTAGTAACTTTTACTCGTGAAGAAGTATTTTGACACTGTATGGCTGATAGTTGAGAATTTGAGTACCTCCACTTCTTCCACCACTGGAGAAGTTGCCATCTGTGCTAAACTGTACATGCCCCTGTTTACCACTGGTATTTTACAATTTATTGGTCATTTTTGGGACACCCTGCTGGTGTAAACGTGCAGAATTTTTGAAAATTTTGCCTGCCTCAGCAGATTTGGGTTCAATGAGGTTAAAATATCTCATTTGAGGAGGAAGTACCTTATAGGACCTGTGTGGCCTCCTTTCAAAGGCTCCAGATTCTGAACTATGACACAACGACAGTCAGCTGAACCTGTGGTTAAGTGTGAATTCCTTGGTCATGACTCCACCGAGAAACACTCGGGCTTTCACACTCAAGTCAACCAGTATTCATGCAAATATGTGTCCGGTCCCCCTCATCTGCATTCCTGCTCTATCCTGTTGACACATACTGTACATTCAGCAGCATCGGCAGCTCTGCCTCTCCTCTTATGGTGCCAAAATAAATACCATTCCTTCATTTGGTCATGTGCTGCTCCGTGAGAAGAGGCTCTCACCCAGGCCTGGGCCCCCGCCCCCACTCCCCCAACTCAGCAGGCTTCTTCTCCCAGGATGGAGACAAGAATACTAACATCACCCGTCTGCTCTTAAAACTAGGCCACCATAACTAAAAACCACTTTAACCAAAGTCAAAGGAGTCAAGTGCTTTTGCTCATTTGCACGGATGCACCGCAGCAGTTTGGACTTGAAGCGAGGCCTGAACTGTTCAGTTTACATAGTGAGTGCAAACGTATGTAGTACAGCAGGCTAAAAATACACTGAACACACAGAACTGAAACTGCTGCAGATCTTACATCTCAGCATTGCATGGATGAAACGGCAGGTCTGAAAAAGCATGCAATGTGTTCATTTAAACAGGCTCAGTTT
>JAQLOL010000001.1:14943037-14961977 GCA_029783665.1 Naso thynnoides
ACACCTCTTTTTCTCTCTCTCTCACACACATGCTCGCACACACACATACACACACACACACACACACACACACACACACACACACACACAGAAACACATGTGATTTTTGGCATAAGAAGCGGCCGGTGATGGGTGAGGGGGCCAATGTTTACGCAGGCTGGTACTCACACTGCATCACTTTAATGAAAACACTCAACAGGTTATGTAATCTCTTGAATAACACAGTAGTTCCAGCATCTGTATCAAACAAGTGTCCTAGCCATTAGCTGTGATTTTTGTTCATCCAGAGATTTTAGATACTACCATTTCTTTGTTTGCCATAGAGCTGGATGATGCAAGGACACAAGGTTCAATTTCACCCCCTCAGTGTACTCAGTTTTAAGTAACCATAAGAAGACTATGTTGAGTTTAGAGCTGCAACAATTAGTCGATTTATAAACTGGTCAAACAAAAGAAAGCTAATTGCCAATTATTTTTATGATGCATGAATTGTGTTGCCATTTTTTTAAACATAAATGTCATATATTCCCTGGTGCCAGCTCCTACAGTGTCAGAAACTGCTGCTTCTCTCTGTAATTCCTGATGCTAAATGACGAGTCTTTGGGTTTTAGACTGCTGGTTTGACATAAGAGGCAATCTGAACACGTTACTTGGGCTCTGATGAGTTTTTTTCACAGTTTTTTGACATTTGTTGGGAAAAACAATCGATTAATAATTCAAATAATTGTTAGCTGAATGCCCGCTTGAGCAATTTTGCTTCTATTAAGCTGAATGACACACTCAGGTAGCACCCATCCAATTAAAAGTTCAGCATACGTTTAAAAAAAAATGTTCCTGAATAAAAACCTTCCTCAATAACGTTACTTCTCTAAGCTTCTAAGGATCGGCATAGAGCCAGGATGATCAGCCAGTAAAACTTGTCTGACAACCCCTTGTCCAATAAGTTCTCTGGAAGGGGACTGGGTTGGCGCTGTGTCCTACCATTTCTTTAAGTCTCCAACACTAACACCCACTTCGCCCAGCGATTGTTGTGCAAAGTTTATAAACAGGGGAGAAAGCCTTACAGCTACACCAGTATGTAATAACCAGGTCCCTGGACAATATCTAATCTCATGGCACGACACTGATATGTCTCCCAGCTCCAGACACATCTCTTGAGACTGCCTCTGCTAAAAGGATCACATGACCCAACAATTTCCTAAAACAGCTGCTGCAGGTAATGCAGACTTTTTCTTGCTTTCCCACTTCAAGCTCTTTAGAAATCATGTACGGTGTAAATTGTATCCATACTACAAAGAATTTCTATGTTAGCACAACCACTTATTTACTGGTATTTAAAATATGGTTGTAACATGAGCAGGATGTGTACTCACTTCTAATCAATGCTCTTCAATGAAACAGGATGCTGGTGGTTACACGAAAACACTGAGTGTACCAGTGGCAGAGCAGCTACTTACGCTGTGAGTAGAGCAGTATCTGCATCTCGAGCAGAGCGCAGGTGAACAGCTGAAGAACGTTCTCCACCCCGAGCAGATTAAACATCTCACTGATGGCAAAGTCAAATAGTGGCAGCTCAGATGTGCTCGGCCTCTGACACACAATGGGCCCGTAGACGCCTGAGAACTTGAGGGACCTGCCCGAGGGTGGCAGGGGAACCTCATAGAGGATGTTGTAGATGTAACTCTCTAGCGGGAGGGGTGGGGGCTGAGGGGAAGAGACAGCCTGGTGAAGCTGCTGCAGCACCTTCCTGCAGGCCTGAGGGAAGGCCATGGGTGTTATGAGGCAGATGCACTTTGAGACGTAAAGTGTGTCGCGACTGATGTCGTACGAGTTGAAGCGCTGCAGGCGGGAGATGGCGGGTGCAGCGTGGAGAACCGGACGAGTCTGGGAGAGTTGGTGTCGCTGGTCCTCGAGTCCTGGTGGCGAGGTGGGAGTGTGCAGTATGTCGTACTGCTCGGCATTGTGCATGTGGTACAGAGTCTGCATGGCGCTGCAGATCTGTTTACTGGTCACCTCCTCGAAGAAGGTGAGGGCAAAGCCGTAGGTCCGAGAGCCGTCCTCCCTGGTGATGATAAAGGAGTGGAACTGAGGCTCCCGAGAATCAACCTGCGTCCTGAATGCCAGGCCCTTTGGCATACAGAGCTGTGAGAGGACAAAAAGACAAGGTATGAGAGGCCTGAGAAAAGAGAAAAGGTGAGGAGACATTAGACTCATCAGATCCTAATTTACAGCTGAAACGAAAGGTTTCTTTAAGCAGTCACGTTGGTGCATTATGCTTGTTATACTGAAAAAATTCAGCAGGTAAACATTTTGGGTAAAGTGTTTATTCACTCCCTTTCAAAAATGTCAGATGAGTCAGCTTGATACCCCTCTCATATGTGCTACGTCCAGAGCTAAAAGTGGAAAGGCAATTAACCGAGGTTATCGTACAAACTGGAGACTGAGGGAAACAACCTGGCCCAGTTGATAAATATAAACTGACACCTACCAGCACCTCTAAAGCTCACTAATGTGATGTTTGTTTGACAGTGTTTTTTACAGTTATGTAAAAATGACAGTTATACAACCACTACATAAGTAGCCTCCCTCTCTACAGAGTTTTAACAGTAGTTACACCACAAACTCCCTCTAAAACCATCGCATTTATAATATTCTATTATTCAACAGACATTATATAATGCGTTAATTAGTGAGCTTTGGTGATGCTGTATTTATTTTACCTTTGGAGGGAGCCCGGCGAGCTTTTTCCCTCTGTTAATAGTTTTTTATGTTAAGCTAATGGTCTCCTAGAAATGCTGAACTATTCCTTCAATAGCCGACTAACAAAACTGGTTACTAATATTTGTATTTTTAGCTTTGCATGATTACAGCTTTGCATGATTACAGCTCTGCATACGGTTACAGCATCCTGATAAAAGGCAAAATTATTCATGTTAATTTTTTACTACTGACGTCGACACTATCAGAATATACCAGACTATCATTCTTAAAGCATAAAGAAAATGTATTGACTGCGTAGAGGTCATACCATGCCAACTGCATCCTGGTCAAATGGATTCCACTCGACATTGTCTGGAAAATGTGCTAGAACTTTGGATTTAAAGGTTCTCCGCAATGGACTCTGCTCAAAATTCTCACCTAAGAGTGAAACAAACAGAGAGAAGAGCGAAAAACATAAAAGAAGACAAACAATTAGTTAGCACAAGATTCCAGATGTGGGTGGAGGAGCAAAAGAACAGAATGATCAGAAGCAGGTTTAAAGTGCCAGGCGCAACTCCAGAGGAAAGAGCTAGTCAGCTTGTTTGTCTTGAGAGGAGCATTGTATCACATCATATAAAGCTGTCATCTGCATCCTGCTCTTAAGGTAAACAGAATCAAAATATTAGACTTATACTCTGATAATTTATCAGAGAAAAAAAACAAATCTCATTTATGGATCTTAATGCTTTCTGACAGCTTTAATGGCAATACAAATGAACACATAAAATAATTGATCATAGAAAAGCACAAATTTAATTGGTCTGAATCCAGAGTAAAGCAGAAGTGATGCACACACCAAGGCAGTACTGAAAAGTCATTCAGAGTGTAGGGGAGAGTAAACATTGACCAAGCAATGCCAGTGCAGGCAGCACTGGATTCTGTGTGTGTGTGTGAGAGAAACAGAAGCAGTGATTGTCAAACACCAGCTCATTGTTCAGCTGCTACTGAAGGATGTGAGGGAGAGGGAGGAGGGCAGGAGAGAAACCAGGAGGAGAGAAATCAGAATGTGCAAAAACAGAAAGGGCAAGTCCCCAAAACTGTGCAAAATGTAACTGCGAAAAACTCAGAATCTGAAGTAACAAAAGAGGGCTACTGAGAAAAAAAACAACAAAAAAAAAACAACAAAACAAGGAGTGCCAAGTTACAGGTTGAAGGGTTAAAGCTGAGCTCAGGTTAAGAGGGGGAGGAGTGTGTGTGGTGGGAGGGTTACCTTCATTTGCCAAATTTCCTCTGGCCCCATCTCTGAATTTAGTAGCTTCTATATACTGGCATAAAGCTACACAACAAATGAAACAAAAATATAATTAAAAGCCTGGTTCTGGATGGGTAGCGCATCACTTCTCAGTTTGTGCAAACACATCCCGACAGCTTTGCTCTCAAAGCCCTGCTCAGAGAACAAGCTGCACAGACACAGGACATTATGTGTCAGGTTGGTATGCTAATCTAAAGCAGCTGCTGGGGTTATGATGCAAAGATACAGGGTTTGTGTGTGTCATGGTTTCCTCTTCGGCTACAGATCATGCAAATCCGCTCTGCTCTTAGAAGGATTATATTCCCACAACAAAGAGCACACAGCCATGCTAGCGGCTCTGTGAGGCGCCACAGTGGCACTTGTGGCTAAATGCTAATGTTAGCATGCTAACATGCCCACATTGGCAATGCTATCACACTAAAATTGAACAGGTATGTCTTCTGTGTTATATTAGCATGCTAACATTTGCTAATGTGCACTAAACACAAAATGCAGCTGATGCTGATGGGATTGTCATGATCTTTTCAAAGACTGTATTTAGTCTTTAGCCAACATGTTGGACAAACACAAATTTTGACCTTTTGATGGTGGTTAATATAAAGTTATGGGATCAACGATGTTGTAATAACTTATGAACTGGAAGAATGAATGTCTGCACAAAATATCGCGGCATCAAATCATATGTTTGGGATATTTCAGTCTGTAGCTAAAATAGATCAAATCAAGCTTTAAATGAAAGTTCCATGTTACTGCTGCAGGACTGAACAGGATAAAAGTACAAAAAGTAGAAAGCTGAAGCAGTATTTCTTTTATCGGTTATCATATGTGTTGCTATGTAAAGGATAAGGCTGGTAATATTCAGTATCTTTCTCACTGTTATACCCAATAAAAAGACTAAAACGATAATGAATAGATCCTTTTACTAACTATTGTGTGTGGAGCCAAAGGATGATGTAGCCTTCTCGGTGCCGTAGACCTCCATTGTTTAGAAACTTGTAAAGAAAAACATCAAAGAGCCCCACCTCTGCACTGAGGGACATGTTTTTTGATCCAAACTATGTCCCTCAGTGATCAATAAACACTGTTGTTTGTTTCTGAATCCATCCCACCTACATACTACTGCTGACGTACGGTAAATTCTAACCAGAACACCAAATGTGTATCAATGTGCAGCTGAGAATAGTCCCCCCCAAAAAAACACAGTTTATTTCTGTTTGAGTAACGCTTGCTGAAAAACAAAATTAGCGAGCCTTTCAAAACATTTCAGCGTGTTAAGAGTTATTTCTTCAATAGACATAAGTGCCACGGTCTGTGTAAGGAAGTTGAAAATTACTGAGAACAACAGTCTTGTTTTCGGTCTTTCTACGGGATATGTTTACAATGAAAGAAACTAAAATGCAGTATAACATTAACTTCATTCTTCACAATTTACCAGATTACATGTAAAGCACAAGTATTTTACAAAGACATGAAATGACATTTGAGTAAATTAAATCTCCTCTGACGTAACATGTGGAGCTGTGGCACATTGTGTTTCCCATCAGTAGACAGTCATGGGGCTGACTGAGTGAAAGGCTGCTCTTATGCTGCAGAATGACTGGCCCTGAAGCTGAGTTAGTTCATCCAACATTTTACATTTAAAAAAAAAAAAAAAAACTCTCTTAATGCAGCCAGGGGAGGTTTTTTGCTGCCATTTTCATGCATGACATTTGCCAAGCATCAATGAAACAGTCCGGCTGGCAGAAACACACATTCACACAGAAGGTCAAAGCCAAATGCGAGCTGGGAATCGCATGCTGTTGAATCTTCTCTAGTGTCACCATGTCAGCTTTAACCTAAAGCTGCTCTCAGGCTGAAACTGTCTGTGACAAGTGAAACTAGGACTTTCCTGACTGGACTGAAAAAAATTTGCTTTCATTGCACGTATGACAGACTCAGCCGTGACACACACAGAGACAAGAAATGATGATTCTCTCTGCGCTCCTCTCTGATGATTATTTGTTTGAACAGGACATGTACGTTTGGTGTTGGACAGCATTTGCTGAAAATCCTAGTTGAAATTTTAAAGAATGAAGCATTAAAATTCTGTCTTTACTCGGGAGGGAGGTACAAATGTATCAATGAGTCAGGATCCCTTAATTTAATCAACAGTCTTATCATCCAACACGACAGTAAGGAAGGTGTTGATGGAAGCGACAAATAAGTTCACACTGAATCTCAAGGACAGGGAGATAAATCCCGGCAAAGGTCTGCGGGATTAAGTGATTTAATCAGTTTGGTACTTTTACATACAAACTGCCCACAGCAAAGAAACTAGGCCAGAAACACAGCTGAGACTCCAAGCAAATCAGCAACCAAAGACAGGTCACACAGTGAGATTCGGATTATAAGGATGGATGGAGAAAAAAAACATTAAAATCCTTAAAATTCGTTGACATTTTAATTAATGAGTCAGTCACTATTTAATTACCATATTTGGGGGATATGATTGTTTTTGGACTTTGTTCAAAGAGGATAACAAATGCTGAAAAAGCAAACTGACTTCAACTGTTCATGAACACATGTGTATGTAGATTGAAGTCCAAGACAGAGTGAAAACAGACACGGAGCACATAATGTGACTAAAGCCGTTTGTACACTCAGTCATGACAAAGTTAAAAAAAAAAAAATGGATTAACACAGCAAACATCTGGAAGCATCTGGGTGTGGAGCAAGTTGGAAGCGATGCGACTCTTTAATCGACAAGCAGCTTCAGTCACTGTTCTTTTGAAGTAATTAGAATGCTATGTATCGTCACTGCCAGAGATTATGCTCAATTTGCAAGATACCTACAGCCTGCACCCGGCAGACTCTACAATACCACAAGAAAGTTTGTTGATTGTGAAAATCCAAACATTATTTACCACAGCAGATGAGTTCCAAATTTTCTGTCTGACATGCGAGATAAGGAGAGAATAACAAAGCTTTATCCAAAGCCTGAACAGATAAAACTTCCCTAAATAAGACAAAACATTGAACAAAATGTTTCCTGTGGTGTCTCAAATGAACGGGACTGTTGTGATTGTCTATGGGAGAAAACAAAAGATGACTACAGGGAATTCTAAGTAGTTTTATTCTTTTTTCCAATCACTGGTTATATTAATCAGTTATAAGGATCTTTCTGTGTGGTGTATGGAGAATAATTTTACAGAGACTTAAATGTGAAGATGAAAACGTATTCAAATAACATTAAAATATAGGATACATATTGTATTACAATACACAGGATTACCAGGCTACTTCTTTACATTTTAATTTTTAAAGTATTTTATGCCTTTAGTATAGACAGTAAACAAGGGAGAGAAAAGGTTCATGGCAGGACTTCAACAAAACACAAAACCAGGCCACAACTGCATGTTTACAAGTACACTGAAAAAAAGTAAATTGGATGATAAAATGAGAAATGGATATTTTGAAATCGCCAACATTAAAATTTGAACCATTGCAAATGAAAACAAAATTAAAACTAAATGTAAATACTAGAATTAAAAGCCTCAATGCAATTATTTAGGCTAATACATTAAAATATGTAATGCAAGAAACTTCCCCGTTGCTTTTAACTCTGGTAAAACTATCCTTGATGTTTTCGCTCTACACCTCAACTGCCACAGCTTAACATATATTATTCTATGGGACAAATATGTTAAATATATATTTTGATTCCTTAAGAGTTACTGCCATGACACCTTTTCCTTCTTTCCACAATTACGATGCCTTGGTATATCACAGTTTGCAGCTTCTGTGCATGATAAACATAGACTTTGCAGGTGTTCCTTTCACCTATAATTAACGCTAATTACAAGCTAACTGCCTCCTCCGGGAAATCCACTCGTTGGCATGAGCACGAACAAACTGTGCTGCGTAAACATTTTCTCGATTTGTCATATTCTCCTACAAATGGACTGGGATGCCATGAGCGTGTGGACTGGCAACGGTGGGAGTGAAGCGACACCGAGCTCAGGCTCCTCGCCATTTTATTGCTCATCCTGTAAGCTGGGGACCACCCACGGCCCTGTCTGCACCCCTCCTGTGATCATACACCCTCACACCTGCTGTAGCATGACCCACTAGGCTCACACATCAGGGGATGTACCACACCGACTAGAAAAGCCGTATTCAAAAAACAATTTGACCTGACTGCATGCAGCAGAATGTGCTGAGGACACTGCTAACACATCAAAATAGCTCAGTAGGAGAAACACCAACACTTATTCACCCGGAGGACCCGGCGCTGACAGGGCATGATCGCTCACTCTCAATTTTAACTCACAGCCTTCACAGTTTATACTCCCAACAGAGACAATGCTGGATTTGTCTGGGGGTTTTTTTTGTTCTTTTTTTTCATAAAAAAAGAATAAAACTTCACAAATACTTTCTCTGATCTTCACTTACTCACTTGCTAGAGTGTGGGAAAGGTTTCTAAACAGGCACTTCAGTTTACTAAAAAACTGGCACACCAACACTGCTGTCTTTTCTCATCAAGATCAGTGGGAAACACCACTTACAGCCTGGCTGCCAAAAAACACCCAGCATCCTGTTTAGTGGGTAGCTTTGAGAGGAAAAAGTGGTTAAGTAACTGAAAAACAAAAATGTCGATATGTCGAGGAATTTCCTTAAATGCACTAGACCTTTCGGACACCCACATATTATCGCTCTGCGCAGCAGTCTCACACTCTTTTTGTAGCTGACAACAAAGAGAAAGAAGGAAAAGTTCAAAAGCACTTGTGAACTCTTGCACGTTTCAAGCATCTCAGCTGCCCTATCTAATTGTATTTGACCCTATGTGTAGGTTGAGGAGACAGTGAACCGTGGGCCATGTGTGATTTTATATATTCTACAAAATCAGTAAATGTATCTTTTAATATCTGGATTTGTTCAGTTACTTTGACGCAAATAACACCTGTACCAACTCCTAAAGCAGCAATTTCTTGCAAGTGTGACAAAATGTTCATTTAGTTAATTATGTGCAGCTGTGATTTCCTTATATGACACAATGTTTGCTGTCAATAAAAGTTCCACTAAAGCCTTAAGATACTTGGTTAGCTAACCTGTTAAGTACAAACTTAAAATATGAATTGAAGCCAGTGAGAATTACAAACACAAGCCAAATATAATCTGGATCACATCTGCAGCAAACAGGAAGATGTTTTCAAATCTTTGAATCTTTCACTGCTTTGACGTCACATGACGGCCTGATTATTCACCTGACAAAACATCTGTTTGCAGCCGCCGGATTGGACTGCAGAGAGATGAGACTCCAAGAAAATATGCAGTCCTTCAGACAAGAACGTGCAGGTTTAATTACTCTGCCATGATGGGAAAGAATGTTGACCTTCATTATTTGGGATCTTCTCTACACTTTTATCCCAAGACTTATCCAAACAGGGAACAATATTAAGTTTATCCAGGAGAGAATTATGACCTCCAAGGGAAAAAAAAAGTTTCTTATATTCAGGGAAATGCAACTCAGGAGCTTCTTCAAGAACAAACTGAACACTGAATACAGCAGATGTTAGATCAACCCAAGATAAAACAAGGTTACAATACATATTGACACTTTTACCCAGCATTTTGGCATGGTGGACAGATCTCAACACCGATGAGCCTCTAACTAAAGATCACAATCAGGGCCAGACAGATTTATTAGTTTACCAATATTAATATTGCCCGATATTAGTGATATATCATTATTGGCATATCTGTTTTTGGATAGGTTTCGATATTAAAACAGTTTTTTAAGGCTGAAAAGCATACTTGGACGAGTAATTTAAAATGGTGTAATCAAGTAATTTGTCCAGCAGAGGGTGGTCCCTTACTTATTTGGTAATAAGTGAAGTATTTACTGCTTGGTGCATTGATGTTTAGAATAAAGTTTATTAGATATCCTACCTCCATCACATATCTTTGTAACACATATTTGACAACCACATCAAAACATTATACATAGAATGTAAGCCAATATAACAGATATCAGAATTTTCTCACTCCCTAATATCAATATTGGCATTGGTTCCACAATTCCCATATCAGTTGGGCCCTAATCACAACGCTTAATCAAATAAACTTTGAACGAAAAGCTGCCACATAGCAACAGAGTTAATCTAACTTTGACCCTGAGGACAACAGTAAAGTGAATTAAGCTGAGTGTTTCCCTTATACTGAATTTTGCACCCCACTGTAAGATTGACTGATTGATTTTTGTGAGAGAACAGAGAACAGGGGCAGACCACTGTGTCTAAGGAGAACTACCGAAAATATGTTTTTTTTTCTTTCCAGTTTTAATACAGTCACAGGTGGTTTTACATGTTACCAAATTCAATTATGAATAAATAATAAGTATATCTGCTACAAATGTCGTTTGTAAATGTCGTTTGTACTTAGGCCTCAAGAGTTATTGGCAGACAGACACACATTTAAAACATCCTGGCAGGGCGCAGCTGCCAATTTCTAAAAAACATCTTTGTGGCCTCAAGTGCCCCGCTGCTGTGTCTCTGTTCTTCAGAATCAGAATCAGAAACTTTATTGTCTTGGGGAAACACTGAAGCTGCAGACTATATACTGACAGTTTTCTTAACACTGTAAATCTTTGGTTTCCCACCATTAGCAGTGCATCTTACAGAATTTTCAGCTCTGTGATTGGACGTTTCTCCAAAATTCATGGAGTGGGTTTCAGTTAATTACTTCCCCAAAATTCCTATCTGTGACTTTTTAATCAAAGGACTGGCTGTTTTCAAATGCCGATGATCTAATGTGCAGATGATTAAACTGGGAGAGTTTAGGGGCACAGAGGTTCTTTAAGTGTGAGTCACGTGATTTTATCTAAAGGAAACATTAGTGGGACCGTTGCTGAGTCTGTAATGATTTTATGAGTAAAGATCAAGATAGACAACCCACTCAAAGCTCTTTAAAATCTGTAATGAGGTTTCAAACAGCAACCGGAATTCCCCATTTTCAGGTAGACTTTGTAAAGAAAACACTGACAGGAGACCATTTACAAGCCCATAAATAAACAACTGAATGAAAATATGAAAGCCCACATTATTCATTTAAAGCCAGCTTTCATGTCGAGCCATTCATCCTCATTTGTTTGCTGAGTAGGATTTGGGGGAAAAGAGGCTGCCTGGGAAATTCAAAAGGATATTTTGCATTTGAATAAGTGGAGCCTGTGTGCAAGTGTACTTCTGTCCCTCAGCTCCCTGTGTTTCCAGTGTCGCCTATGAGGCTGCAGGGTCATACATATGCAAATCAGGTGCTCACTGTGCTGCCAAACACTGTGCTTTAAGAAAGTTTCGGCCCTGTCTTTGTGTTTCACTGTACATAAATCACCACTGCAGCATGATAAAATGAGCAACATATTGTGATTCTGTTAAATCATTGGGGAAAACCAACAAAGAGTTCGATTCAGCTAATTTTATTCATGGCATTTATCAATAGCCAGCAAAGTTTGAAGCAGTTACTTCAATTCACTTTAAATACTTAAAACACTGGGTGTATAATTACTGAATAATGTTTAGCCATCTGCTCAGTAATTTCAGTAGTTACTACGTGATAAAGGCTCCTAAGTTGCATCCTTAGTATCTTTTGTTTTCTGTCAGATGAGGCTGACTACCTCTTCATCGTTTCATGTTCATGTTTAAAAAGCCCCAAACCCAAAACTGTCCTTCAGTCACGGCTAAAACAAGCGTTTTTTTCTTAATAAAGTGATATAAAACCAAGTAAAGCATTTAATAGGGCTGCAATTGATGTAGATTACTTTTACTGTTGATTAATGTCTCAGTTTTTTTTTTAAGTAATGTTTTTTACCATGAAAAGACAGACAATGACCTTAACGATTAATCGATTACCAAAACAGCTTCTGATTTTCTGACTCACTTATTAATCAACTAGTCTATTTCTTTGCACCAGTAATCAAGTTTAGAAAACAAAACACCATTATCATTTGTAAAATTGGCAGTGTTGACTCGATTTCGAAAATATTTTTCACACTTTTAACAACTTTGATTACAAATACAACATTTTGTCTAAACTTTTTTTTTTTTTTTAAATCTATCCCAGCATTTGCATTTCCTACTAAAGAACTAACACGCTGAACTAAATCCGGAACATCGCTACATTGCCAAAGGTGGGGTCTGGATTGAAAAAAAGACGCATTCATCACACGCAAAGACTCAAACCTGATACAACTCGACATTTTGGAATCAAAACAAAACAAAGGATGCACACACAGAGCAGGTGTTCAGCTGACATAATCATATATGACCTGTAACAGTGGAATTTCCACACCATTTCCTTTCTTCAACTCAAACCTGAAAGTCAATAAGGGCAAGCCCCTAACCTCTTTTTACAGTAAACAGCAGTGACATGCAGTAACTAGAACAGTTTCAGAGATGTTTGACCACAGAGCCTGTTTGTACTTCTGTGCAGCTTTCAACTGGGGACATGTTTTAAGCACACAGAGAGGCTTAAATGAACTCCTATCTGCTGCCATTACACACCTTGGGGCAGATTTATGATAGAAAACAACTATTTCATGCCATTAAATCCATTTAAAAAACACTACCTTTTTAATGGGAAGAGGAGAAGCCAACCAATGGAATATTTCTCTATAAAAAAAATAGTTTTTTTTAAAACCAAACCAAGTTTAAAGGACGAGGGTTCAGGTTCATAGGTATTCACTCTCTAAATGTTTTCCCAAAGTTTTACTTTCAGGAGAGGAAAACACGAGTTTACTGTGAATGGAAGGTCGAAACAAAGAGAAAAAGATGTGCGCTCAGATTAATCCACATTAGCGTGGACATGGCCTTGGCCTGGTCAACGCAACCATTGTTGGTTTATTTTGAAAGAGAACAGCTCATGTTCTTGACCTTCTATTAATTTCATCCATTTCAAGTAAGTCTGAACTCTACTGTAAACAGGAACTTGAGTTAAAGGAAGTCAAAATAGGAAGTACTGGGGTTGAGTCTTTGAAACTGAAAGATTTCTTTTGGTTAAGCAATTGCTTTGAGGAGGAAAGAACTTTCTTTCAGCTACATCAGCTAACTCTGCGGGCCTCGCAGTACCTGCTGAGTCAAAATTAATCACACAGAAATGGGACAGGAAATAGAAATAAAACAGACTCCCTTCAGTCAATCCCTATTAATTACTGGTTTGTGAGCAGCAGCAGAACATTTTGTTTTGTTTTTAAAGGAATAAAAATCAGTGAAAATGTCTAAACTTACTGGATTGCTGTCTGGGAACAGTAAAGTTAAGGAGAAGTAATGCAGTAAACAAGGGCTTAAACACTGAAGACGTTCTCACAACAGGCTTACGGCTTGTTCATGCTAGATTTGCACTTAGATAAGTCGCCTGCATGTCAACCACCAACATGAGGGAAAATGTGATTCTTTTTAATGTGAAATACACAACATTTAGTTTAAATGCACTTGAGCTAAAGTGTGTTACGTAGAGCTGTTTGTTCCCCTCAACAGTAGGGTTTCCCTGAAGATATGAGCTGGTGGGGGTGCTGCTGTGGGAACATCCGACGCCGGAGGAAATACTGGAGCTTCTACATATTTTCATATACTTCTAATGAAACAAATCTGCATTGCTAAAAGTCTGTTATTCAGCATACACAGCTCTCACCTCCACTGATGCCTTGAGTCTGCCATAACTACCAGAGGATATGAACGTTTACTTCATTTTTCTCAAGGTGTAGGCAAACTGTATGAGCCACACATCTAGGGGTGTAACGATACACTGATGAACCGATTTATATTTCGACGATACAACCACGTCCACAGGTTAACGAGAAATTGTCCTTCTTGTGTGACTTGCATTGACCTAAAAATCGCTTTTCAAAGCAAAACTCAATGTGTCAATACTAAGAATCAGTGCTTTGTATTTAGCACGTCAAATGTTACGTGGATGTATTTTTTTGCACTTATAATAGTGAAAAGGGTTAATCCTGTTTATACTTCGACATCCTGGGCGTGTGTATTGCGTCAGCGGCCTCGCAACACTGAAGCACCGGGAGAGCGAGAGATTTTCAGTCCACGTTTGCGGTCCACACAGACTGAATAGAAGCCTTGTGCTGAATGTTTGTGTAGTTCAGTTTATCGAGCTTTTTGAGTGTTTTACCTCTTCTACCTGCATAGAAATGGGCATTTGCTTTCCTCTGTTTCTGGCAAAAAAAAAGTTACTATATCGATTTCTTGTCATTGAATGGTATCATCTCATTGTGCTGTAAATGAGCCCATGTCATTCTTGTATCACATCCCAATCATGTATCGTAATATGCATCGTATCATTAAAACGTATTGTTACACCCGTACACAGAACTCAATGACTCCAGTGCATCCACCCGTCATTTAGCATCAAATACACTTCATTTTACAAATAACACTGGTTAAAGGCCTCTCAGCATCATCCACAGTGTACACACACACAACAAATAATTAGACAGATTAACAGTCTTTCAAGTTTTGAACCAAAATAAAATGGATGTCTCTGTCTGGACATGTAATTTTTGAAATTCAATATGCAGTTCTGGTAACAAACTCTGCTAAATGCCATCTGTCTGTTGTTGTAGCTAATCGGGCGGCTTCATTTTTAAATGCCTTCAGGTTTTTAATTATCTTGTAACAAACGGTAGCTTGGCAGAAAGCATTTCAGATGAAGTTTTGTGATCATTTCTGGCAAGCCCATGTGGCTGTCTCCAAGTGAGTCTTCCAACAACACTGTCAAACTGTCCTTGCTTACTGACTGAGGCTAAAATATATTCATTTATGATGATCATATGTGCATGTGAAATATACGCTTTCCAGGAATAGAGTATGAGAGATAGCCATGCCTTAATTTCACAGGATTCGTGCTCAGAGTCTAGACTAGACAATTCAGGGACCCACAGGGCACCATGCAGATATGAGTATGTAAATCGGCCCTCTTTTAATCAAAACACATGCTCATGCTGGCAGAATCATAGCAGAAACGGTCACAGTCCCAGAATTACACAGGATCCAGGTGTGTCACAGCCTATTGTACTCTTATAAGCCGTTTCTATAGCTGTTTGTGAAGGGAGTGTCCTCGGAGGAGGGGGTCGCATGCAGAGCCCAGATCTCTGGTGGATGCTGAGGATGTCAGGGGTCGGTGAGAGGACATGGCACGGTCTTGCCCTCGGCCATCTGACGGCTTAATCCGCCTGCTTGCGTTGCTACCGTGATAACCTGACATCCCGCGAATAACCTGGTGACGGCTGAGTTACGAGTCACTATGACGACACCATCACTTGTAATAACATCTTATCGACATCACACAACAAAAACACCAGCGCCTGAACTGACTGTGGTAATAGTGGAGCTCGCATAGCAAACGCATTGCTGCGCAGCACCATCGTCAAATCACTTTGATATACAACAGAGTCAAAATCAGAAGGGGGGGGGGGGGATTTAACGCAAACCTTCAAATTTAAATTCTTGTCAGTGCGTTGACGGCACATAACAAGCCAGTAATCCCGTCGCCTCTCAGCGAGCATTACAGACAAACAGGCTGAGAGAGGATGAGCTAGGCCTACCGTTAACCGAATGTTCGTTGTGTATTTAACTTGACAGTCTAAATTACATGTTATACGAATAAACAAACAATATACACATTAAAGGATAAATAGTAAACGCTGACCGAGTGTTGGAACGCTCCCTTTCCTTCCTGCCTTGTTTGCTACAGCATCAGCCCGACATTTAACGTTACCCCGAAGGCTAATGTGCTTACCGGACAGTTCGTCGGGTTCCAGCCCGCTTTCGGTGTCGAGTCCGCAGATCACAAAATAATCTGCGAACCGGCAGGAACCGGAGCTGAAGCCGGTGGTCATTTTGAGACTGGTCCGGTGGTACCCTTATTCCCTCAACAGGGAGCATATTAAAGGAGCCCGGAGAAGTGATTTCTCTCTGCCATCACCGATGCTATGTTACTGCGAAGCTCGGAAATCAGTACAGATACTACAGAGCTAATCTGTTTTGCTAACAACATCGGTTACGATGCATCCGGTTGAGGTCCTTCACAATAAAACGTTGTCTAAGTCTACACAAATCTATGCGGAGAAGAAATGAAAACCTTTCACCTAATGCGCACAAATAAAACATGCACAAATTAATATACCTAAATTAGCTGCGTTAAATTGATAACGTGCACATATAGCGTAAACTAAGTACGGGCCAATAAAACTTTAAATAAATATATATAACTTTTTGCTGAGTAATTAATCTGTATAATGTAGATTATAATTCCTTGTCCTTTCTTTAGGGCACACGTGTCAAAACAGTCCTTGTCAGCAATTGTATCACTGTGCTGTAGAAGATTAACGCTACTGGAAGGATTGTCTAATTTTTAAGACAGGTTTTCATTACTTCCGGGAATTTTCTCACCGCCTCTGACTTTACTTATCCATAGAAATCAGAGCTTTGCAGTCGAAATGCATTGTGGTCCTGCAACGACACTACAGCTGTACTCATCTGTTTTACATACATAAACTGTCACGAGGCCAGGCTGATACTGTTGGTGCATGAGCCTCGCAAGCATTTTTCTTAAACTGCTCATAAGCCAAATGCTGCTGCTGCTGCTGCTGCTGCTGCTGCTGCAGCGCACTGGAGACAGTTTTCTATTTTATTCTATTTCGCACTTTGCTTTGAGGCAATGAAGTAGCGTTCGCAGTTATGTCACAATAACACCACCTGGTGGCACTAAAACCCTCTCTCTTAACCACACTGACTTTAACAAACAATAACTGGGAAACCCCAAGATAGAAAAAGAAAAAGAAAAAAAAAAGAAAAATATATTTAAAAAAAATTTAAATCAATTTTGCACAAAAGGCTTTTGTACTGTGCTGTTATTGACAGCTGCTGCATGATTAAACTTGCGCTGTTTACAGATACAGAAATTTAATCATATTTTGCAAAGATAATTTTATTGATTAAATAAATATTTTAAAAAACAACATAAATTTGATTAGATAGGACAGAAATGTGCAATCTGTAAACACTTCATACTGCAATACATCACTGCTCAGTACAAAGTAATACTGCTTTGTGAAATGTTAACAGAGGATTACACAAGAATTATCTCACCATATATTTGACACAGTTATAGGAACAGCAATAATACATCCAATTAAGTTTTTTACTTGTGAAGTTTAGAATATGTTGAGGTTTAAATATTTTAGCAAACAGAGAAGAAAATCAATTAAAATCTATCATCTTGGCAGATGTAGCGCTAGACAAAAGATCAATTTTTAAGACCAGCATTTACCACCTTAGTGAAGAAAATGAATTTTCCAAAACAATAAGGCGTACAAATGCAGCTTGTCATTAACTAGTAAGAACCATAAAAACAACACAACAGTATCTGACCTAATTAGTCTTATTTCCAGCTACAAAAAGAATGTAATGTGAGCATAAAATGTTCAGACATTAGCATCCTCATACAGTAGAACCGCTCAAACCCCCATAAATTAAAAGTAAATCTGTTGAATAAGACATTAAAGTGAAAACAAAAAATTCAAAATGCACTCAACCAACTGTTTCTATAAATGCGCAATTTTGAGAGGTTAGAGGAAAGTCTGTCAAGCAAGTTGCCTGTATGTGGCTAAACTGCATCGTCTCTGATAACCCTCCAGAAAGCTTTAAAGCAGGAATAAGTTAACTTGGTGCACAGCCAAAAAAGTTACAACAACAAATGACATGATTAGCTATTTAAAATAATTTAAAGAAAACAAAAAAACAAAACATAAATTAGGCATTACATTTCTCCTGGGGAAGAAAGGAAAGAGTAAAAAGAAAAGTAAGGCTTGGATGCATCAATCAGTTGGCAGTCTTATTCTGGGCACTGGTTTATCATCCGCAGCATCTCCAGTTCTACGCTGCTGAAGCAAACTATATGACGGGGTAGAGACGAACACATATCATCTGAATACACCATAAGTACATTATTTTCTCCATATGCAATACATGAGAACTTATCTCAGCCTGGATTTTTTTTATCCTTCAAATTTACAAGCCAAGATGACTCTGTTTGGCTTTTTACTAATTATATGGGTTGCATGCATCTTCACACATAAATCAGCTGTGTTGTCAGGAAATCCTACACCAGCTTAGTTTGTTCTTTGCACATCACAGTGCAAAAAGCTCCTTCAGTAATGGGTAAAAATAACAGGGGCTATTGTGTGGCAGTGGATCCAGGCACCCGTCGAAGAAGAACATGGCAACTCACCAGCATGTCGGCAAAAGTAACACTAAGATGAGCGATGACTTTTTTTCCTCTCCAGTTTCATTCTTCCTTCACACTGCATACATTTGCAAAGGCAAACACCAGGTATCAAAAGGTATTTTTAAAAAAGTAAAACCTACTTTCAACAGTAGTGTGACAGTTATTGCTATGGTGGTAAACTTCACTAGGGCTGAACAAGCATGACACGAGCATGTTCAAATAAATATTAAAACAGGAGTGGAGCCTAAAGGTGCTACAAACAGGATGTAGTAACTGATATGTTACTGCTAAAGAAAATGTAAGAGTCAAAAAAAAATTTATTTCAACATCCTACAAGTAGCACCTTTAAAGCAACACTATATAGCCTGAACCACGATCCGTCGCGTCGAAAACAAAACTAAACTAAACAATGCAAATGATATGATTAATATGTCGCACAAAACAGCAATTTTAGCAAAACCAAGTCATATTCCATGGAGAAAATGTCCTCCAGTTTTCCCTCTGAAGTCCTATGACTGCTCTGTCTGTCTGCAGCCTTTTATTTAGCGGAGCTGTCTCCAACAACCACCTACTGCTGCAGCTGCAGCTTTGGTATGCAGGCAGCCTACATGTTGCTTTCAGGAACCTCCGTGAATCACAGAGTTGAGGCAGAGCAGT
>JAQLOL010000001.1:14973448-14985484 GCA_029783665.1 Naso thynnoides
AGGTTCAAAGTAATGAGACAAGCTCATCTTTACAGTCAACAGTTTTGTGTAATCAGGGTTGAGGCTCGAATTTAAAAGCTGAGGTGGTGATTTAACATAAACAGCTATACTTGCTAGATATACTCTGGGAAGAAAACTGCTTTATATAAACAAATATGCATGGTAAGTAGAAGTTATTCTCCCAAGTGGGTTCATGTGTTTGTTTTAAAACATTTTTCTGCTTGTTTGGACCTTTATGGATCCTCATACCTTCATATGATAGGAGGTGTGCTTTGACAATGACCAGTTTACATGCACACAGTATTCCGGTTACTGAGCTCACCCCGGTAACGGACAGACCTGTTTACATGGACAACAACCAGCAATACCCCGGTCACATTCCTGTTTACGTGGCACCCCGTAGCGCCCGCTACTCAGCGGAGGTACGCATGCGCGCCTTGCCCTGCTAGCTTTCGCTGAAGATGCGGCTAATATCACCGTCTGTGTGTGCCCTGCTTTTAGCTATTTTACAACACCGAATGCGATTGCAAACAATTGTGCGACTTCACGTCTTACTAGCTCGAAGACGAGAGTGACTGGATGACGACACTGGATGTAAACTGCAGGGCCCATGTGCACATGTAAACAGTAACTTATAACAACAGCAAACGTATTTGATAATAAAAATTACACGAAGTGCTAATCTGATTCTAAAAATAACATCACGTGGTCGATAAACAAGTTAGGACAAGCACACAGGACCGCTCAGCGTTGTTGGAAAGTTGGACAGAGGCAGGCTAGCACTTCCCATTGACTACCAGTATTTGAGCTAAGCTGATCAGTATTGGGCGAGTTCTGCCTGTCTCTTCCTTTACACTGCACGCACAAGCACGTGCACGAGAGCATGGCCCAGTAGTTATCAGCGTAAAGTCGCTTTGTACATGTCTGAATATTCCTGTTAACACAGACATAACCCAGCTACCTTATTCTGGTTTTACCGAAATAAGGGTTCGATCAGGTAGTGCTGACAGGGGTAAGGTGTTTACATGAGTAACAGTGTTACCAGAATACTTAAATACTGCGGTCAGTAACTGTAATATTGTGTGCATGTAAACGTGGTCATTGAGAATGAGATTGAAACTCTAAAAAACACAATTTTGATAAGACATAAATGCTTAAATTTTTATTAAGATGCGGTATTTGAGCAAATACAAAAGTGCAGAACCACACTTGCTTAGGAAGTTAAATTGTTCTTCTTCTCTATTTTCAGTTTTGCTGTTTTGTGCCCTAATAAATTGTGTTTTATGCCACACAATACACCCCCCCCCGGTTTCAAGTGGAGTCACATAAGGTCACAAAAACCCTGGCACTGTGTGATGCACCTCTTTAATCTGCATCTGACTCAAATTTTGTCAGATTGCATCATGAGAAATAGACTAGATATTCTCCATAGCCCCAAGTTAAACAGGTCACTTATATAATACTTTTAAAAAAGATGATTTAGCGATGATACATGATTCATACAGTGTTTTTGCGAGGCTAAAGTGCCACACTGAAGTGCAGTGGACACGTGGAGTTGGTTAAATATAGCTTGTTTTGCTTTAGTCAAATGCTGCACAGTGAGGAAGGTGTCGGTGGTGGAAAAAAAAAAATCAATGTTCAAAGTTAAAGTCTTGACCAAAGTTGGTGCAGAAAGTACACTGTCTGAATCATTGTGTGTTCACCTCCCAGGTATTCAGCTATACTTGTAAATTAAGCTGTTATATGGCTCTTCTTGAGTGCAGTTAATTACTTTTACAGCTGTTGGAAAAATGTCTGAAACTGTTTATCGTAGAACAGAGGAGGAGCAGCTCATCCAGACTGCACAGAGAGCTGTCTGAATAATATCACAAGTGAAGCTGATCACAAACCTACATCATCTTAATTTGTTGTATTGGCTCTCCTCACACTCGCTCCTTACAAATGTGCACATTAAAGCGTAGCCAATCACTTGAGCTGTTTTTTTTTTTTTTTTTTTTTTTTCCATTGAATTCATGTCTGCCTTGAAATTGGCAACCCCAACATGAGAGAAATGTTGTTTTTATTGTAAAAACAGCCTCTGGGTCTTGTATCACTTCATTTGATTTGTATGTAATTTGGTAGTGAATAGATGAATCAAACACATTCATATTAATTTCATAACAGCTTGCCCCTGACAGTGTGTTTGAATGTGGGTTTGAGTTGTCTTTTAATCAGTACTGGCAGCACATTGAGTGTGTGGTGTGTTTTCGAAATCTCTGTGTTTTAGATTTCTGCTGCCAACTTAAAAAGAAGGTAAATGAAATTTTGTCCACAGTGTTGACAAATGTCGTTGCTATTTTTGACAGGTAGCCGGTGAGCCTTTAAATGTCGTGCCATTATTGCTATGAGGGCCAGAGATGACACGTCACTCACCTCAGCAGAAAAGAGTTTCACTTTGAAAAATGGTCATCGCGGCATTAACACCAGTCCTCCCCCCGATGCTCCGAGCTCCTGGTTCAGGCAGACTCGGTGCTAATAGGGCCACCTGCATGGCTAACTGAGCTATCATGCAAACAGCAGCAACTAGTTACAGCCAAACAGGGCTACTGTAAAGACGGAGTGAAGTGAGCAGCAGTTAGATGTTGCTCTGGTCATAGTGCTGCCCTTCATTTGTTTGGAGCAACATTTGACATGTGGTGCTACGTTACACTTAACACCTTGTCCATAAAGCACGAGAAGTGTGTGTTTTACCTTTTTTTTTTTTTAAGCCCATGTCATGTTTTCTTTTAATTTACCATTTTTGATTATTTATTAAGCCTGCAGTCATTTCATTTAGCTTGATGTTTTCAAGAAATAATTCTCCTCCTGTCCATGAATCTAATTGATTTGACAGATTCTAAGTGGCTTTGCTGCGTTGGGCTGATGGTGTAGTTTGGTGGACATTGGCGGCAGGCGGGGGGGTTTATGCTCTGTCAGCATTAATAGGCTGGATTATGATTGCCCAGCCAGCAGTGTAGACATTTGTGTCAGCAGTCTGACATCCACCTCCCAGCCCTCACTCCTCTGCGCCCTCAGATGCCTCTCCCCGTGCAAGCCACAGCACTCAGTGGGGCCCCACATTGTAGATGTGAACCCAGCTGACACCCTTGTGCCACATTCAGAGCCACTGAACTGCCGATGGAAGAATTGATTCCTGCAGCGCAGGCTTGAAGTGGTTCTGAGTTGGCACTACTGTGTTGTACACAGTCATACTGATTTTTAAATGCTGTCCATATAGTCGGTGCATATTTGGTAGTTGCATTAGGTTGCATACCCAACTGAACTTTAAAACCACACATAGTGGTTAAGTTCTTTCATACTCTGCAGAGCTGCTTGTGGGGAGCTGAATGTTAGTAATGTGCAGCAAAGTATCAAAGCTTTTTAGCATAGGTTAAATTATTTTGAATTGTTGAACTTCAAGTAAATATAATAAAGCAACTTAATTAGATTTAAAAAAGTGTGTTTGTGTTGTAGACTTTTCAACCACAAACATTTTTTAGTGAGACACCTCAAACTTAAATGTTCTCGTTTTTGTATCTTAATAACAAATCAGTTCCAGCAGTCCCACAAATGGCTGTTTGGCCATGTGACTTCGGGCGCTTTTCGCAGTCTGACGGTTTCATTAATAAGCTATTTGACTAAACAGCAGGGGTTGGATTTATGGACAAAAAAACTGCTGAAAGTGACCCTTGTGATGTCTCTCTGTTTAGGTGTGATTTACCTTAAGAACATGATTACTCAGCACTGGAGTGATGGAGACGGTTCAGGCACAGAGACGCCTGTCAATAACATCCCTGACGAGGACAGGCAGTTCATTCGAGACAACATTGTGGAGGCCATCATCCACTCCCCTGAGCGCATCAGGTAACCACACAGCCTGCTAGCTGAGTGGAGTGAGAGGAGCTTCCTCTATCACGCGATCTATAACTGCCCTTTTGAATTTGTCAGGGTCCAGTTGACCACATGTATCCACCACATGATCAAGCACGACTACCCCGCCAAGTGGACGACCATCGTAGACAAGATCGGCTTCTACATGCAGTCAGACAACAGTGCAGGATGGTTGGGCATCTTGCTCTGCCTTTACCAGCTTGTCAAAAACTATGAGTAAGTCAGAATTCTTAATGCTCATTTTGTAATGTGTTACAACACAGGACACTGGGTTAACGCTCATGCTTGCATGGCTAATGTGCAAACTGTGTGTGTGAAACAGATATAAGAAACCAGAAGAGCGTCAGCCTCTGGTTGCTGCCATGCACATCTTCATGCCCATGCTGAAAGACCGCTTTATCCAACTGCTGCCTGACCACTCGAGCGACTCTGTCCTCATTCAGAAACAGATCTTCAAAATCCTCTATGCCCTCTTCCAGGTAACATCACAGCACCTGACATTTTCTCTTTACCCAGGGTCCTCTCTATTTGGGTTTGGATGGATTCTTTCTATTGCTTTTTCTTTTTTTGCAGACAAAAACATGAACTTCACCACACTTTTAACACTTAACTTTAAACTAGAAAGGCACTCAGGGAGCTCATAGCTTTGCCAAGATGCAGTCACACACATACACACACAAACACACCCCACACACACACACGCATGAAAGGGAGAGTCACTTAATAAAAGGGCGGGGACACCCCTGCTGTTCCTCTTAAGTCTCTGATAAGGTGGTGTAATGTGTAAAGCATTGCTGTAGTTCCCCCAATGGCTTCATTGTAATTTTTTCTCTGACCGAACTCAAGGCAGAGCCCACAACAATGTTCACGCAAAGTTTGGCATCGATCAGAGTAATGGCCACCGAGTTTGGCCATTTAAAGTGAGAAACACAGCTGTAGCGCCCCCTATCGGTGCAACGACATGTCCATTTTGCCCCCAGATTTAATGGGTTCATCCGTGGCCCAGTCTTCAGACTTCCTCCAAGTTTCATGGGAATTGGCCCAGTAGTTTTTCCAAAATCCTGCTTACTAACAGACAAACAAACAAACAGGTGGCACCAAAAACAATACCTTCCTGGCAAAAGTAAAAACATTTCTATACATTGTGCTCACCCAATGCTGAAAAACCAAAAGTTGTGTTTAAAATAAGTTTTCTTTGTTCACTTCACTTTGTGCTAAAATTTACAGTGCTGTCTTTTGGCTAAATATCTAGTCTAATTATACTTTTTCCTCTCCACAGTACAACCTCCCCCTGGAGCTCATCAACAGACAGAACCTGACAGAATGGATGGAGATCCTGAAGACAGTAGTGGATAGAGATGTGCCCCCAGTAAGGGACCAAAATTAATTCGTACTGCACCAATGTGAACAGTCACTCCTTACAAATGTGCACATTTAAGTTCTCCACAAGCTGAGTTTGCCAACATTGTCCTCGGTCTGTGCAGGAGACGATGCAGATAGATGAAGATGAGCGGCCCGAGCTGCCCTGGTGGAAGTGTAAGAAGTGGGCTCTTCACATCTTGGCCCGACTGTTTGAGAGGTAATATTCCAATAATTGTTCACTTGGTTAAAAAATTATTCAGATGTGTTTAATAATAACATTCATTGTATTAAACAATCTTTATAGGTATGGAAGCCCAGGCAACACAACCAAAGAGTACACAGAGTTTGCTGAACTTTTCCTCAAAGAATATGCAGTTTCTGCTCAGCAGGTAAGAACCTGAGAAGGTTTCATGTCAGACTGAGCTACATGTTTTTTGAAGTGCAGCTCACAAACACAAAGCATTTCTTTGCACGTTTGTTTATCAGGTGCTGCTGAAAGTCTTATACCAGTACAAGGAAAAGCAATACGTGGCTCCCAGAGTACTCCAACAGACACTCAACTACATCAACCAGGGCATTGCACATGCACTGACGTGGAGAAACCTCAAACCACACATTCAGGTACAAACACAGCATGTTTGAATATCTCCAAAACATTTCACAGCCCATTGGTAAGTCTCAGATCATTTAAAAAGTTTTAAGAGACTAATGGTCACCGGTAGAAGCATTTAGTTACAGCACTGCCAAACGGTATGGGCTCAGCCAACAGGTAAAAGACGCAATACTGTTTCAAAGTCAACTTCCTCCTCCCTGATTGTGACTTTTCATTTCGTTATTCAGGGCATCATTCAGGATGTGGTTTTCCCCCTCATGTGTTACACAGACAGTGATGAGGAACTTTGGCAGGAGGATCCATATGAGTACATCCGCATGAAATTTGGTAAGCACAGAAAGTTTGTGCCTGCTGTCTAAAAAGGAATCTTGCGCGTTAGCGATGAGTAACCGTTGCTATTCTCTTAAGATGTGTTCGAGGACTTCATCTCTCCAACAACAGCAGCTCAGACACTCCTCTTCACTGCCTGCAACAAGAGGAAAGAGGTGAGTTAAAATTATTGTATTTCCTCAAAACTTATTTTCTCAAAGTAGAGAAATAAAACTGCCTCTGCGTCTGCCCTTATAATTCATGATGAGTGAGCTCTAAAACAGTGTGTTGTTCTGCTCTGTTTAGGTCCTGCAAAAGACTATGGGCTTCTGCTACCAGATTCTCACTGATCCCGCGTCTGACCCCAGGAAAAAGGACGGCGCCCTCCACATGATAGGTTCTTTGGCTGAAATCCTGCTGAAGGTACACAACTCTTAAAACAATCCCTCTTTTTTACCCATACAGATTAAAAATGTGATTCCACTTTGAACAAAACAGGTGTTAAACATTTCTAACATGGTGCAGCAAATGGGATTTTCATTTCACCTTCCTGCTTTTTACCGTGACTGCCCTGATGAATGTTTAGTCGTAAATTATGATCTCTAATTGTGGTAGAAGTTGGTTAAGCTGTGGCCTATTAGAGATGGTCAAAAACTATTGTGCCTACTTGAATTTTGTTTTGTTAAAATCCATTTTTGTCAAGCTTGAAATGCTCATTATACAGTCTAAGTGTTGAAAATTGTGTTTGCCTTACTTCTTGAACCTAACCTTTTGTCTTTACACAGAAAAAAATTTATAAGGACCAGATGGAGTTCATGCTGCAGAATCATGTCTTCCCCTTGTTCCGCAGTGAACTGGGCTACATGAGAGCCAGAGTAAGTGAATATTTTGTGTGTGTGTGTGTGTGTAGTTGTATGCATATATATGTATACATGGAGGGTGGGAGGGAAGGGTTTTCTGTTTTTCTGTTGTTTCTGCTTTTAACTGTTGAGAAGCACTTTGTGTTGCATCTTAGTTGTATGAGAAGTGTTATATAAATAAAGTTTGGTTTGATTTGATTTCCAAACAGGCAGACCTGACAGTCATGTTGCTGACATTACTGAATGAAGTGACTTTGATTTATATTGTCACAGTACTTTGCTTTTGTTAAGGTATTTTAATAAGTTTCTTTCACATTTTCTCCACTTCTGTTTAATATAGGCCTGCTGGGTGCTGCATTACTTCTGTGAGGTGAAGTTTAAGAGCGATCAGAACCTTCAGACGGCTCTTGAGCTGACCCGCCTTTGTCTGATCAATGACAACGAGATGCCAGTGAAGGTGGAGGCTGCTATAGCCCTGCAGGTTCTCATCAGCAACCAGGAGAAAGGTGAGAAAGTAAAGTCTCACAGCAGTTTTTAAATTTTATTTACCGATTGAGATTTATGCAGTGATTCCTCTTTTGAGAATGTATGGTAGTCTTCTTTGAGCATCCAAATTAACTTGTGCGTTGTGTTCTTTAGCCAAAGAATACATCACCCCCTTCATCCGGCCGGTGATGCAGGCACTCCTCCACATTGTCAGGGAGACGGAGAACGATGACCTCACCAATGTCATTCAGAAGATGATCTGTGAATACAGTGAGGAGGTCACCCCAATTGCAGTGGAGATGACCCAGCATTTGGTTAGTGCAATCAGTGAAGAGAATGCACGTTGTTTCATCGTTTCGCATCTTTTCCCTTTGGCTGTTTGAATGAGGAGAGAAACACAAAAAAACTTAAAGTACTCACATTTGAAAATGATCCATACATGATAAAGGTTCCATTCAGATGGAGAAGGACCAACCAAGATAAGTTACCAATCTAATAATCCAAAAAGAAGCAGTGTTGTGTGTTTTTCCCAAAAAATGTCATGTGTCTGACAAGAATGGCAAATATTTAAAAGGTACCAGGATTATAAGTGTCTCACCTCATTTTTTTTTTCAAAAAACAACAACAAAACTAAAAAAAAAATAGCAATAAAATACACAATAATCCCTTTACCTTACACCCTTTACTGAATCATGTCCATAGGGGACAAATCTTGACTTAAAAAAAAAAGATATAAATAAGGTAATGATAAGTTATAAGGTATCTCCGCATAAATAAAGGATAAATAAATAAAAACTCTGTTATTAGTTGTTCTACTCTGTACCATAAAGTCCAGCTTGCATTGTAGCATAGACTGCTCACTAGTATGACTAGTGAGAATTACATTAGGTTATTCATAGCAGTCACTTTAATTCAGGAGTATGCAATTAAATGAAATTCACCACAGTTAATTTAGTGTGAGTGTTTTTGTTGTGAATAAGAAACAATAATCATCCCATCCCCATAGTTATAATGTGGAAAGAAGAAATCTTTCAGACCTCCAGCCTGAAGGGGAAATGTGTGAATATTAAAAAATCCAACAGATGCAATTCTAATTCCCTTTGTCCGCTCTTTGGCAGGCTATGACGTTCAACCAGGTGATTCAGACGGGGCCCGATGAGGAAGGAGGAGATGACAAAGCTGTGACGGCTATGGGCATCCTCAACACCATTGACACATTGCTAAGTGTAGTGGAGGATCACAAAGAGGTTAGCAGCATAGCCACTAAGCACGCTACCCACACACACTCACACGCGGATACTCTCCCGGTTGATTTCGGTGCCACTTCATCCGCAGAAGCAGCTCTGGTGTGTTGTAGTGTTCCTGCCAACACACTTCAGCCACCCACCAACTCCTGGGAACACGCTCTGTTCTCACCATGTTCAAAGTGACTCAGAGGCTGAGGCAGAAGCTAGAAATAGTGCTGGGGCACGCTGCCACCATGTCTGCCGCAACATAGGACTGCTGGAGCTCAGAGCCAGAAAGACATTAGATTTGACCAAGCATTGCTTTAGACTGAGGGGTTTTTGATTGCATAACAGTTCAGTAGTTTAGGTTTCAGCAATCGTCGGTGTACGTCACTCTGCTACAAAGAAACAGGTCTATTTTTATTCTAACAGGGAAATGTACCCTCTTCAGCTAACGGAGAGATATTGGAGGACAGGTGACGTTGCAGGACCGATTTATCTGCTACAAGACAAAACCATTAATGATGAGGTGCTTTGCCTCATTCTTTTAATAGATTTGACCCCAAATAATTATTTATTCACTCATTAAGACTGCAGATTGGTCCGTACCTCATACTGATTGATCATGTTTTCAATGTAGCAAGGATAATTGGTCAATTATCGAATCCTAAACTAAATTTTCAAAATGGGACCCTGTAATTAAGCCTTTCAAGCTAATTTCCATCCTTTTTTAAAAAAATCTTCATATTGTGTGTATGTAAGCTAAGTGGTTGACAAAAAAAACAGCTGCATGTCATGACAAAATGAAAAGCTTCTTTTAACACATTCTGAACAAAACAAGTGACTATTTGAAGTTGCAATGTTAAGGAACTCATCATTACCTTTCACCTCTGCGTCGTTTCAGATTACCCAGCAGCTAGAGGGCATCTGTCTGCAGGTGATTGGCACTGTGCTGCAGCAACATGTACTGGGTAAGGAGGACTGGTCCTTCTTGTACTTTCACATTCTACCTGTATGTTGCACTGACTCAAAGAGCTCACCAAGTAAACACCTAGTGAACTAAAATCTCTAAAACAGACTATATTTAGCTCCAGTGACTTACCTTTCTTTCTTTCTTTCTTTCTTTCTCTCTTTCTGTTATTTTATTCTCCAGAATTCTATGAGGAGATTCTGTCTTTGGCTCACAGCCTGACCTGCCAGCAGGTGTCCCCACAGATGTGGCAGCTCCTTCCACTGGTGTATGAAGTCTTCCAGCAGGATGGATTTGACTATTTCACAGGTATGTGCTTGACAAAGGGTGTGTCTATTCATGAATGAATGCTTAGTTGATCTCTGTGAGATGTAAAAATTTCAAACCGTTAAAGAAAAAAGCATTGGCTGTCTAAAGTGTGTGGATCTGATGCTAGAGTCTATAGAGGTGCTGTAAATTCAGCTGTGTGAAAGTAAACATGTTTGTGTTTCAGATATGATGCCTCTGCTTCACAATTACGTCACAGTTGACACAGATACTCTCCTCTCTGACACCAAATACCTGGAGATCATCTATAGCATGTGCAAGAAGGTAAAATGGTGCAGCTGATAATGTATATATCATCAATAAAAATATTATAATATTAGAAAACATTAGTAATCATGACTGTCACTCCACTTAGGTTCTGACAGGTGATCCAGGTGAGGACCCAGAATGCCATGCAGCCAAGTTACTGGAGGTGATCATTCTGCAGTGCAAAGGTCGTGGCATTGACCAGGTCAGCATCAAAACCAAATCTACTCCTCAAACTGGGATGTTGAGAAGAAACAACCGTAGATTTTAGAGAAAAACGATTCAAATATATATTGTAATACGTAGTTTTGCTTTACTGAAGACTTCTTGCCATTGTTGCAGGTTGTGCCCTTGTTTGTTGCTGCTGCGTTGGAGCGCCTGACGCGGGAGGTGAAGACCAGCGAGCTGAGGACTATGTGCCTGCAGGTGGCCATCGCTGCACTTTACTACAGCCCCCCTCTTCTCCTCAACACTTTGGAGAACCTTCGCTTTCCAAACAACACTGAGCCTATCACTAACCACTTCATAACCCAGTGGCTCAAAGATGTGGACTGCTTCCTTGGGTAAGAGTTTCAAGAGTATCACAGCAAATTACCTCTACATTATAACTGATCCTGACTGCTAGAGTGATAAACGGTTTCTCATTCTCACAATAAGTACCTGGAGCCTAGTTTTAATGAAAGAAATGAGTCATATTAACTGTTTGTTCCCCTTGTTCACAGCCTCCACGACAGGAAGATGTGCATTCTTGGACTTTGTGCTCTCATTGACCTTGAGCACAGGCCTCAGGCTGTCAACCAGGTGGCCGGACAGCTTCTTCCAGCAGCCATCCTGCTGTTTAATGGCCTCAAGAGGGCGTATGCCTGTCGAGCAGAGCATGAGAATGACGAAGATGATGATGAAGAAGACGGGGAGGACGAGGAAGACAACGGTAAGGCACAAGGTGTTTGGCGTACTCAGTGTTGCATCAGCTGAGGTGTGCATTAGGTGATGTTTAAAGGTGTTCCCTCGTCTCTCTGAACGTAGCGGAGCTCGGCAGCGACGAGGACGACATTGACGAGGAGGGCCAGGAGTACCTGGAAATGCTGGCGAAGCATGCAGGAGAGGACGGGGATGATGAAGACTGGGAGGAGGACGATGCTGAGGAGACGGCACTTGAGGGCTACACTACAGCTGTAGATGACGAAGACAACTTAGTGGACGAGTATCAGATCTTCAAAGCCATACTACAGAGTAAGACGAAAAGCTGCCGATGGGAGCTTGTGATCACCGCTGTGTTGCAAATCAAAATGAAATGTTTCAGCGGCACAAATGTGTCCATGTTGTACATCATTCACTTATGTGACTTTTCTGTAATGCAGATATCCAGACCCGTGACCCTGCATGGTACCAGGCACTAACACAGGCCCTTGACGAGGAACAGGGCAAACACCTTCAGGACATTGGCACACTTGCAGACCAGAGACGGGCAGCACATGGTGAGCACCTACTGAGACTGTTCCCCCAGTTTTCCAGTTGAACTCTGATGCAGCACTTAAGTCTGACAATAAAGCAATTTTTTACATGCTATTTCCTGTTTATTTTGTCATCGATATCATATCATTCTTCAAATGTTAATACTAATCCAATATTCTATACATTTACTTGGAATAAAAATAACAGAAGTATTCTTAGCTTCTACCCAGTTACGCCACAGTCTAGCACATTTAAACCTGCCACAATTGTGTC
>JAQLOL010000001.1:14986772-15002281 GCA_029783665.1 Naso thynnoides
AGTGAAGTGAAAAAAAGCTTGTGTTGTTCCCTTAAGTAGTGGTTCCAGAACTGGTTCTTCTCAGTCATTCTTCAATCTGTCAAATGGGAAATAGCACCAGAAGATGTGGGAAAGCAACCAAAATGCAACCAATGGCTGGGGGGGAAACAAACCAAGAACTTGAGCACGATGCAAGAGAAGAAGCTCTGAACAACGTTGTCTTCTGGAGCCCAGTGTGGAGGGGATACCATTACGGCAACTCTTTTGTTTTTTTCCCACTTAAACAAAATCGGGGGATTAACAGTTAGAAATTGATAATGGGACTAAATATTTCATTATCACATTTGTGGCCAAACGGCCGTGATATGGTAATACCTCTGGTAGTGGTGATATCTACGTTATTTTCCGCATAAACACTCATGTTTATGTATATACAAGCCAAGGTTATTGATTTTTCAAGTAGCCTTGAAAAAAAACAACCAGAGGCATTTGTAAGGTGTTAACAGCTGTATTCATATGTAGCATATTGGATACTTCATAGCACTATGTGATGCCTGATCTCTGTAAATTAATGACTAGCACTTTCATATTGTTCAGGTCTCCTAGCCTTCTGTATCAGACTGCAAATTTTTTAAATGGAAGACTATTTAAAATGAAAAAAAAAAACGCTGTAACTTTGTTACTTTGCAAGCGACTTCTGTAATGGCTGGTTGTCACATCTGGTTACAGTGTGAATCAGTGAGCAACTCGGAAACATTATTGATTTCAGGAAAAAAGAGGATGCTCTTGGTGTTCAGTGGCTACAGGACATGTGTTTGTGAGCACTGAAAGTACAATTGAATACATCATTGAAGCATGTACAATTGGACTTATCGTGAAGGTCTCAAGCTTTTGGTTGGTGTATGGATGAACCATCTATATATACAACAACATATTAAAAAAGAAAAAGCTAAGGGAAGTTATGACCCTGAGTGTTTCCTTATATAAAGGCCCATTTCTCCTGCTTTATATATCATAACTTGGTTAATAAGCTTCATTTTTTTCCCCCTCAATGTGTTCTTGACATTTTTATACACTGTATTAGTACAAACAAGCTTGATTAGAAGGTTTGGCCCAAGCAAAAATCTGATCAATTAACTCAAGACAATTGTATCGATCAGGGCTCAGGGTCCTAGTGCATGTTGGCTGACTGTCACATTGTTTTGTTATTAGTAACACCTGCGTTTCCTCATATGAAAAGTCAGATGTCTGCTGTACAAAAGGCCGACCACTCTGTCACTGCGACTAACACACGCTGTCAGCTGACATGATGCCTTAAAGTGATATTATATAAATTTTGGGCCCTGTTTTCGTTTTCTTGTTTTGTGTCAAAGTCTAGTTTTAAGACCTTTGTGTATTTCAGGTCATGGGTTTGATTGCATTACCTCACAGCAAATCTAGTGCTGGTGGCAGAGAGGTGGAGGAATGTTCATTAGAGGCCTAACAGCTCACTTTGAGTTTAATGTGACTATAAAGAAATTCTCTTTGTTTGCCAATTAAGGCTCAAATTTCGTTTTATATCGTAGTCCTGGCAGGTAACTTAAGTTACCTTAAGAACTTAAGAAGTTCTGCTGAACTTGAGCACAAATTTGAAGGAGGGCTTACATTTACTTAACTTGTCTTTTCATGCCATTTTCACTCCTCCATAACATTTTGGGAAACTTTTTTGCTTTTTAGTCCACCTCATTCAGCAGACAAGTTTAGTTACTAGTCATCCAACAAAAGATTTTAACATGCAGAACAGGGTTTACAAATGTTCTGTGAAAGGTTCAACTACCCAGCTGTGTGTATGAAACAGCTGGAATGATTAGTTTGTGAACTAACAACTCTATTGATAATCATTTAAATCATTTTTAATGTAAAATGTTCATGGTTCCAGCTGCCCAAATGCTCCAAACTGATTACTTAAATTATTTTTGGGTAAATTTTAGGCTTAAACTGGTGGTTGGATGAAGAAATGCATTGTTGTGGTGTCACTGTGGGCTGTTATATTTTCAACATTTTCACAAAACAAATAACTAATCAATGAATTGAGAAAATAATACAAAATAATCACGAGTTGCAGTTTGTGCAACAGTTAAAATCGCCTCTGTCTGAAATGCTACATTTCTCTGATTATACTTAGAAACTTACACATAAACTTTATTTTTAATGGAGGACTTTTAGGTAGAACAGAGTACTTTTACTGCGTGTAATTTCTTCTTCTTTTTTTTTTTTTTTTTAAAAAAAGGCATAATGCAAACACAGCATCCAAAACTTGGATCCAGGTGGAGTGAGAGAGCCGCAGAGGTCGAGCGAGCTCTTGAGTGAATGAAGAGAGGAAGCGCCTCACCGGAAACTAAATTTCTGAATCAGAGAAATAAAACTCTGTTTTTTTATGATATGGTTCACGGCAGTTACTTTGAAAGTACCATTAAAAGCCCACACCTGAGACAGACTTAATTAAATTTATAGGCAACACTTTTTTTTAAAAAAAATTAAAGAAAAATCAAGCATTTTGTAAGTAGCCTAAAGGATCTGAATAATCCCCGCATGTGGTGCAGTTTGTGTTTGGGGAAATGAGATTTTTGAGATCACGATAAGGAAACAGGACAAAAGGCAGGTTTGGTCAGCAAGTTTAAATGATTTTAATAAATTAACCTACAAGCAGGCGAGATCTAAATAAATAAATTGAACAAACGTGATGTGGCGCTGTCACCACACATCACACTCCCGCTGCGCCACAAACCCCTCCGTGTTTGAGAGGCGCACAGCTCAGCCACACGAACATATCCGAAACTGACACACACACACACACACAGACAGACAGACAGACAGACAGACTGTGGTGCTGCTGACAGACAAAATGTGGCTTCGAGAGGAGCTTTTAAAATACATATGGCACGCTTTCACAGCACTGGACGTGGATCAGCGCGGAAAAGTTTCCAAATCTCAGTTAAAGGTGCGTATTAGTTCTGTTTTTCTTTTGGTTCTCAAGTGTGCTATTTATTTATTTATTTATTTTCCTGGCAGGAGAACGCATGGTCCCAAAGCTGAACACGGGGCGTTCTTCTGAGTTAATGAAAACATGATTTGTAGGAGATACATGGAGATGGAATCGCTACATATGATCTAATTGAATAAGCGACAGTTTTCTCTCTTTTTGCAGCAATGCGCCATAATATATAAAGCAATCAACAAACATCATAGGTCTGTATGTGGTAAAGCGCTGAACGGCCTTATTTTTCTGCATACTTTTACTTGAGGTTTTGAGTACAGGACGTAAACTTGTGGTGTGTTTTCACAGTGTGATATGAGTACTTTTACTTAAGAGAGGAATCTGAATATCTCAGACTCCTGCGTATTTACGTACTTCACTTCAGGGGAAAATATTGGACTGCTGCAAACCTGTTGCATCAATTACCAGTTATTTTATCAACAGTTTTTTACATACAAGACATATGATGTTGATCACATATTGTATGTCTTTTTTTCTTCAAGATTTACAGTCTGAAGTAGCTTCTCCTCAATGAGAAACAGCAATAAAACACATCTGTGAGAAATAATACAGTGATGTAAATGATGTTCAATGCTGATATGAATAAGTAATAAAATGGGCCAAAGGGTTAGGAGTTCATCTACTTTTAATTATTAAATTAAGTCTTTTTTTTTTTTTGACTGGATTAAAATTTGAACACACAACTTTTTACACTTAAACTGAAAACTTGTAAGATGCAACCACAAATATCCCAATATGTTTTATTACACTGTAGGGATCCTCTGATTTCTCCAGTGTTCATTCACTGCTGCTTATTTGTGTTTTCCATACTCTCCATGGTCGGTTTTTAAAAAAAAAACAGGGAGGGGGATTAAGCACTTTAATCCACCCTATTGTTGTCAAGGAAATTAAAAGACTTACAAGCTGTTTTACTGAGGCAGAAGCCAGAGGGAGATGTCGGGTTTTGTTGTATGACAGACAGGGCCTGAGTTTGTTTGCCTGCTGGGTTCGATGTCTATGTGCCCAGCCTGACAAAGACACAGTCTGACTTCAAGAATCATGCAGGGTTTTTCATCCCTCCAGCGCTGCTGAAAGGGCTGGAAAACTCTTGCAGGCCCTTTTTGAAGCCACAGTGCTGAATCATTAATACTTGATTATTGCAGCTAAACCAACAAGTGAAAAAGACGATCAGTCCAAGTAGTGAAATCTCACCTTCAAGAACATAAGTACCGCTTGACCAGTGAAGCTTAAAACATCAGTGACAGGTTTTTTGCATGTGCAGACACAATATCCAGAAAGTGTGAGATGGATCCTGACTTACCCAAACAAATATATATATTCATTTTACAGGAAGTGTGACTGTATAGAGATTTGTCTTGACTGCATATGTGTCCCATCATCTGCAGCACTTGTGTTTCATTGTAGCAGCTAATTCTTATTTAAATGTTGGTTGTGTAGGTGCTGTCTCACAGCCTGTGCACAGTGATGAAGATCCCTCATGACCCCGTGGCCCTGGAGGAGCATTTCAAACACGATGATACGGGGCCTCTGTCCAACCAGGGCTACATGCCGTACCTCAACAAGTTTATACTCGACAAGGTGGGGACAAAGACACGCAGTCGGAATGAGAGTCTTGTGTTTTTAGTTTACTTGCTAATGCTTTACGGTAAACCCCACTTTATTTGAGGGGCCACAAACATGATGAGGTCACAAAGAAGTAGGACTAATGCTGAATTAATCATGATCACGACACTTAGAATTCAGCAGATTGGTCGTTGTTTTTGTGTTGTCCCTTTAACTGCAGCCTGACCTATGAAGTCATCATGAACATCATTAATAACTCATAAGTCACGATGGTTCAAACACCTTAATGCATTATTAATGTAATGTGTCATCATGAAGTCAGGCATGAAATACCATAAATACATGTGAATTACTGACGGCTTGTCAGGTAATTCATGAAGGAATTCATGATTTTTCATGCATGAATTCACAATAATTCATGTATTCTTACGGTAAAGCATTACCCTTCACTTAATATGCCATAATTTGCCAAATGACTACCAAGGCTGGGTATCGACACTTAGAATGAAAGCTTGAGACAAAAGTTGGCCTTTGAGGTTTGACTGGAAGCCATTTTGAAACTGAAACCAACTTCAATGACAGTGATTAAAAGTCAGAAAAAAGGTTCCATTAACAAGAGACCAAAGACTGTGATTGTAATTATAGATTAGCAGAGTTACGAGTAGGCATGATTCACTAAGGTAGCCTTATTTTAGCTGACGTAGCTGTAGCTGTCAGTTACAGAGAGAAGGAGGTAAAAGAGGAAAAGGTGAAGTGTAGCTCAACATTATATTAAGTTGATTCGAATGTTGTATTAGCAAGGCATTAGCTTTAGCCAGCTAGCATAGAGCCTGAATAAACATATTGCCTGGACAGCCACACCAACTATTTGAATAGAAAAAAACCCCACAAACACGTTCTTCTCTCTCGAAGAGTGTATCAAACGGATTGGGGTGATGAATCATGACCTTGTTTGGTTTGTGAGAGAGGAAATGCTCACCCCTTCTCTGTCAGTGACAAACTGTTTTGGATACTGGCTAATTATTTGTTCTAAGAGTAATAAATATGTTACATTTGTAGTTAATGTGAGCTCCTCATGCTCTCTTTGCAAACACGAGATCTCTGAGAGTTTTGTGCGCTGCAGCTCATTAAGCGTGGTGTAATACACTGCAAACACACAGCTGAAGTGTTATAACACTAATTCTCATGTCTGTTAGTAAACTGCTCGAGCTTCATTCCATGCACTTGGAAGCTGTTTCCTTGCTTTTCTCTCTTCAGCTCTGACTTGAATGAAAATGAGGCATTTAATTGCATCAGGTTTGTACCTCACATCCTGCAGACTTAAAGGTTTTGAAAGGAGACAAACACTGGTGTCCTGCTTAGCATTTGTAAACACACTGTGCTTACTGGTGCTGACCAGTTTGACTTTGACTCTGGCTGAATGCTGCATTTTATTCTCAGGTACAGCAGGACTTCGATGTGCTGGAGTTCAACAAGATTTGCTGGACTCTGTGTTTTAAAAAAAATTTATGCACCAAGAGGCTGCTCATCTCAGAAAATGATGCGTTTAAAGTCTGGTGCATTTTCAACTTTCTGTCAGAGGACAAATATCCACTAGTCATCATCACTGAGGAGGTGAGGAAGGCTTTTTGTACCTGCAAAAACAAAGAGGGAAATTTCCAAACATCCCTTCAAGCAACCTTGTCTGTGAGCTCTTTTGTCCGTTCGTCTCCTTAGATTGAGTACTTCCTGCGAAAGCTGACCGAGGCCATGGGGAGCGAATGGATTGAGGAGACATTTGCAGATTATAAGCTGCGGCTGAACAGGAAGCAGAACTGCCTGACTGCCTGGGAGCTGATTGAACTGCTGGGGTCAGGTTACTTCAGTAAGGGCATGAACCACCAGACCCTCTCCATGGGCATCAACGAAGTCTTCCAGGAACTAATAATGGATGTGCTCAAGCAGGTTAGACACCACATTGACCCCATGTGTACCATTGAGACAGGTATCCCATACTCGCCTCTTCTCCTTTCACACCTACACAGTTTCAGCTTGTTTTTCCATTCAGGTGAAAGTTAATTGAACTTTTTTGCTCCACTTTTCATCTACAGTTGCTGTATGTACTCTCTAGGCTGCATTAACCCTGTAGACAAGACTGAGGGATAAAAACACTTGTATAAAATCGTAGCGATATCACATGAGGAGGAGTGCTGTTGTACTGATGTGGTTGAAGATCATCACAGCAGTGGCTGTCTTCAGAACAACAGCCTGACCTTGAGTGCGATATTGCTTTTATACAACAGTTCTACAAGCTACATTTAGTTTGATACTAATGAGCAAAAACATATGATTTGTTTGTTTATTTAATCATTTATTTGGCTCCACCAACACAAATAGTTCTGCAGTTGGGCCAGTGCAAGACTGTTGCTTACTTTATAAGTTACAGAAGGGCTCACTATTTTATTTTCTTGCTTGCCTCTTTCCTTCTCTTTGTTCTCCTCTGATGACGATGTGGAAAAATGTCCATCTCATTGGTGCAGTTTGTTACAAGGTAACCTAGCAACAGACAGTTAGTGATTAGAACTCCTGTGAAGTGGAGTAATACCAGAGACAGTTGATAGGAAAGTTTAATAACTGACTATCTTTGGTAATACTAGAGATGATTAATAGTAGAAAGCGAGACGTCTGACTGACTGTTCATTTCCTGCCTCAGTGTCACATGGTTTTTCGCCATTGCCCCGCCCCTTTAGGATATCAGACACAGTCCTAAGTCCATTCATTCTTATGGGAGAAATGAATGTGATCACAGATTATGACCAATTCTTTCGCCTTGAAAAGATGGTTATTGGACCCATTTTTCACAAGACACATATCCTCTGAACATTCTGACATAAAAACAGCATTTTTTTTTAGAAACACAAATCAGGAGAAAATTAACTTTGTTTGAGACTTGTCCCCCCTCAACAACACATTTGAAAGATTTGGGAACTGGTGCGTCCTGCCTTGCTTCGCAATGGAGATAAACGGACATTTAAATGGTCTTTTAGGTGAAACCATGAATTTAAAGTTAAAACTTACATCAAACAAATATGTAACACAAAATCCATCTGCTTTAATCCATTCACAAGACGTTATAAAACTTCCAGACAAGGTGGAGGGATGATGATTCCTAACTGTCTCCATGGGAGACGTAACTCCACCCACCTAGGAGACGGGAAGTGTACATATCGTTTCACATTATTGGCAAAGCCTAGAGTCAGAGATCTTGCGTTAATAATTGACTATCTTTGGTAATACATATTATCCCAGTGCTGTTGAACTACAGCACTCACGGAAAGCCTCTTCTCCAGTCAGACGGCTTGGCAGGAAGTAAATGTTGTATAACTATATTTTTCTTTTAATAAGAGAAGAAACAAATATCACAGTATCTGAAAATGTGTCAGGTCTGCATTTATATTAAAAAAGGAATTTTAAGCAGATTTAGTGCTTCAATGAAACATTTACATTACATTTTTAAATTTGTATACGTGTATTCTTTTGTAAGTTTAACATTATCGTGGAATGCATAATAATTACATATCATTTATTGTTTGATTGAAAGAAACACTGTTACTCCAATAATAGATATACTGTATATATTACAACCACTGTACTCATGTAATGTTTGGGATATCTCACATATTCATATTATTAATAATCACTGAAACGCTCAGCTCACTTGCTCGGATGTATTACTTCATATTGGTTACATAAACACTAAACTACAGAGTGGTAAATATATTTCAGGTTGTCTTTTTTAACTTAATTTAAAAAAAAATTAATTATCTAAATAACTTTTTTTTAAATGCAGAATAATTAGATGACTCAAGTGTGTTTGTTTACATCCACACTGTGTTTTGAAGGGCTACATGATGAAGAAGGGTCACGTGAGGAAGAACTGGACTGAGCGCTGGTTTGTCCTTAGACCCAAATCAGTGTCATACTATGTCTGCGAGGATCTCGTGGAGAAGAGAGGAAAGATCATTCTGGACAAAAACTGCTGTGTGGAGGTGAACATTTCAGCCTTGTAGTTTTGTTTATGTGAGGATATGGAGTAAACTATTTTAAGTATTTAATATGTATAATATGTAAGTAAGGCTTTTGAACCTTGTGGACTAAATCATTTGAAGTTTTTATGAGTGAATTATAGCTGACATTTCCTGAGGGATTTACTGCATTTCCTCAAATATGATTGATTGACAAAAACAAATAAATGCCGGCCCTAAAAAAGGCTGGGGGGGGCGGCTGCGTACTAAAACATGACACAATACTTTCTTAGCAAAAAGAGGGTATTTTGAAATAAAAGCCCCCCTCATATAAAGGCCTCGTGCCCTCTACAGCTCAGGTGAATAAAGGCTTCCGTCATTAATGAGGAAAATCTGTAATTAAATTCAGAAATAGAACCATCATGCTCCAAAGAGCAGTGACTGTTTGAATGTTTACAAAACACACATGTTTTTCACAATGAGCATGGTGTGCTTCTCTCACTCTTGCAGTCTCTGCCAGATAAAGAAGGGAAGAAATGCCTCTTTATTATCAAGTGCGCTGATAAAAGCTTCGAGATCAGTGCGTCAGACAAAAAGAAAAGGCAGGAGTGGGTTCAAGGTACATGTATTTTCCAATGCTCAGCTGTGCTGTCTTGCTAGTTTATTATTTTCGTTATCTTTGTCAGTTTTTTGGGTGTAAGTTACTCAGCAGTGATTCTGTAGTTGGATTGTTTTTGGAGGTAAATCAACCAGTGATTCCCTTCCCACTCCATCTCACCGCAGCTATTCAGACGAACATCCAGCTGCTGAGGTTGGGGCTGCAGTCTCCGCACCGCGAGGCCCGGCTGAGGCGCCGGGAGCTCCGGCAGAGGCAGCAGGTGGATGAGGAGGACCTGGCCGACAGGATGCAGCAGCTCCAGGCAGCCAATGAAAGCAAACAGAGACAACTAGAGGCTATGAGGAAGGTACTTTTCCATGTTAAAAACTTAAAAACTGACCTTTTGGATATCAGGAATAATTTCCACAACGCAAATGTCGCACTCAGGAGTCCTCGCCAGTCATGTTGCCTTCAGTGAACAGTTTTGTGTCAGCCAGGTAGGAGTTAACAATAGGAAGGTCTTTCCTCCTGGTTATATCTGATTATTATTATTATTTTGTAACCATTTTTTCTGTTATTCTTTAGTATATTTTAATGGGAAATGAGCACATATGGTGGACATAGGGCTCCATTTGGGCCAATCAGCGACCTCAATGCCCTGTTTTCGATTGTTCTTAAAAAAAAAAAGAAATCTCCTTGATATGTAAGAATATAACATAACAAAACTGCAAAATACAGCTTTAACAGTATACATACTATGGAGCAGATGTAGAGAAATATTTAATTCACTGTCATTCAGTCCTGAAAACTAAATCCAATAACATGTAAATAATGGTAGGACTTTTGCAATGCAGCTTCATGCAAACACGTTAACATTATTTTATCTAACCTCCACATGCTATTCTGAGACGTGGCACAATGGTGAGCGTTAAACAAAGCTAATATGAGTGATCTATGTGCTTTACTGTTTGTACAAAGTGGAGCTTTAGTAGGTTATTTGTGTTGGAAGGTAATTTTATAAATCGCCAATTCAATTTACGACAGAACGACATTTGTCCTCTCACCTATTTAAAGATAAAGATCCATCTCATGAATGATCTGAGGGTTAGCTTAATTTCATTACCGGTGATAAACATCAATGCTTTAGTCCATTTCCCTTTTTTTCTCGCTTATTAAAGCTCAAAATAACGCCTGATTGACTTGAACGCCCTCATATTGCGGCAGAACATTCTTAAAAAAGGGAAGCAAAACCTGCTTTGCAAAAGACTGTCTTAATCAGATAGGGACACCTGCATCGAGAGGAGGGAGGGTTGGGTTGAGCGTATGAACTCCATTGCGTCAGAGCTGCAGCATATGAACTGTGGCTTCTCACTTCCCTTTTACCCTGCCAGATGGCTCTTTTTGGAAGTCAAAACGATTGTATCTTTTTAAATCCAGTCACTGATTATATGGAAATTCACATCATGTTTTTAAAAATTTGCATGTTTTGTTAAATACAACCTGGTGTTGGAAACAAAAATATTAGATACAAGAAAATAGAAAAGTTGCTTTTAACTATTGATCTTAATCATTCAACCTAGTATTGCATTCTGAAGCTCAGATTCTTTTTTAACCAACCTTAAGATCTTTGTGAAGTCCTGCCTGTCTTCAAAGGATTTCTCTCTGTATCCTGATGCAGCCACTGGTCAAACACAGCTTGTTCCTCTTTTGTGCCTTACAGAAAATGGAAGAGGCTTCGGCAAAAGCAGCACTGGAGGAACACAAGAGGATGATGACTGAGACAGACCTGCAGGATCGCTACAGACTTGACCTGGAGAGGGAGAAAATGGTAACCACTCTGCATTTGTCTGCCTCCCACAGGCCTACACATTAGCCCTGATGATGTGGGCTGATTTGTATGACAGTGCATATATGGTGACACACAGTCCTACAAAAGGTTCAGAAATAAAACAACTGAATCTATTAAACAAAGACTGTCTTCTCAATCTACTTTAATTTTCGGATTAAGTCACAATCGCTTGTCTGAGGCTTCGTCCTTCCAGGAAACACAAGCTAAAACCGTTTAAATGATTTATCCGATGATTGTGAGTCATCTTTTGTCTGAGTGGCAAATGCAATGACTTGTTAGTCATCGTCTTGCTTCAGTGAATAAACGGATAAATGTCTTTACAAGATACAATTTTTTTTATTTTTTTTTGCTGAAGGCTGAAATGAGACTGCATCATTGCAGCAGCACAAAAGTGAATGTAGATGAAGCTAAAATACAACCAAATACATACGAAGCATTAAATGTCAAGATTTGCAGATGATTTGTAGATGATCTCTGGGTTCAACCACCTAGTGTACAAGAGTGTGTAATGTATGTGTGTGTGTGTGTGTGTGTGTGTGTGTGGACTCGTTCAGGTGCGTCAGCAGATGGAGGAGCAGGTGGCTCAGAAGTCCAGTGAACTGGAGCAGTACCTGCAGCGCATGCGGGAGCTGGAGGACATGTACCGCCGGCTGGAGGAGGCCTTAGAGGACGAGAGGCAGGCCAAGCAGGACGAGGAGGCCATGCACCAGCTGCAGGCCAGGTCTGAGACACACACTCACACACAGGAGAGGAGTCCCAGTAATATGAAGACCTGTGTGAGATAATGCCTTCAAAATACAAATGTACAGCTCTAATTTGACAAACTATATTATTTGTAAGCAGTGTTGGGGAGTGACTAGTTACATGTAACAAAATTAGAAAATTTAATGACAAAAAATATGTAACTGTAGTCTGTCACAGTCACTAAGAAAGAATGTGTAATTAAATTAGTTACTCTTGAAAGTGTTTATGATTACAAAAGGGGGTTACATCTAAATATTTTCTGTAAAAATGTTATGTTGAATAATATTCATTTTGTTTCTTTGCATGTTTTAATGAGCACGATGTCTTCTTTTGCCATTTCCAGTCAAGACCCTTCAGAAAAGTTTAAAGCTACTCTGGTGCTTTTGATTGGTTCTCTGGTTTGAACTTGTGGCACCCCACGTCTGCCATTAACACTGCCTGGTTTAAACATTTGAAAATGGTTGTTAAAAGTTTAGAGAAGTACTCAAAAAGTAATTAAACGTAATAAGTTACATCACTTTGACATAGTAATTGAAATAGTTTCACTGCTAATTACATTTTAGATAGGGTAACTAGTAATCTGTAACCTATTACAATTCCAAGTAACCTTCCCAACCTTGTTTGTAAGTGACAAAACATTCACTGGGTCTAAGTCTTCTTACAGAGAGGCCTGTGTGTTTTTGCTGATAATAATTATTGCTCCTAAATGCTTGGGATTACAAAGTAGGAACTAAGTGGGTTAAAGAAAAGAAGTATTTTTGGTGTTTTCCATCAAAGGCTGCTGGAGGAGGAGGCGGCTAAAAGGGCAGAGCTGGAGCAGATCCACCTGCAGCAGCAGAGGGCGCTCTCTCAGACTGAGGCAGAGAAGCAGGAACTGGTGGCTGAACAGCTGGCCAAGGAAAGAGAGCTGCAGGCGGCCATGCAGCAGCTGGAGAAACTCGAGAATGAGCGTCGTGGAGCGCTGGAGCAGTATGAGGTCAGATCAAATGTATGGAGGTTTACACTGATCTGAAAAACCTTTATGCAGGAATCTGCTGTAAGGGTGTGAAAATTTCCCTAAACATTGAAAATAGATTTATTCCCTTTTTGTCCTCTAGTAGGTGACACCAGTCTTGTACTTCTAAGTATGTTTGTATTATGTTTCTCATTAACTTTGAACCATCAACATCATGATTAATCAGCAAAGAGACAGTCAACCACATCAGCAGCTGCTCCCCCTGCTGGCTGAAGAGTTTCCCCTGTGTCACAATGTGCTTCATCCCTTTTATCCACCTGTCTCCTCTTAGCTGATGTGCAAACAAAATGATTTTTTGATCTGATTTCATCTGTCTCCTCCTCTGTATCTTATACAGGTGGTGTCAAGAAAGCTTGAGCGCGCGGCAAACAAAACAAAGACTTGGAAGAACAAGGTGGCCAAACATGAGGGGCTAGTGCGTCTCATACAGCCAGGTAGGGGGACTTTTATTTTTTTTGGTTAGAAATTGCCATTCAGACCTTTATTAATAGTTGTGTATTTGTGTATTTGACTGGTATTTAAGAACTTTGTGCATGATATTCATGGAAATGGAGCTACTTGGTATATTTTTGCAAAACTTTGACAATGTATTGTTCCATAATTTGAATTAGGGCCTTATTTACAAAAACATGTTCATACTAAAAGTTGTAGCCAGGTAAGTCATATGGCCAAAGGTGATTGGACGCCACCATGTATTTGTTTTTTGCATTTTTGGCCTCCCAATTCCCGTTAAGTGAAATCTGGATGGTATTTTAACCAATGACAATCCTTCAATTTTGTGACTATGGTAACATAAACATAAAAATCATAATTAATATTTTTTCTGATTTATATGGCACTTTTCTAGACACTCAAAGCACTCGACAGTGAAGGGGGGATCTCACTGACCACCACCAGTGTGTAGCACTCACTTGGGTGATGCACCAGAATGCTCACCACACACCAGCTTGAGGTGGAGAGTGAGATGAGTGAATAATTCTTCTTATTATGAAACTTTTATTTAACCAGATTAAAACCTTGTTGAGACAGTAAATCTCTTTTCCACAAGAGATCTGGCCGAGAGGGCGGAGAGTTACACGATGTGGTCGTACAATACAGTGCAAAATACACAACAAACAATAAACAGAACTGACAACACAGATGTACCAGCACAGGGCAAAGACTAACATTGTGCATAAAAACAGAGAATAAGAAGAATAAGCCAATCACATGAGGAGATGATTAGGGGGCCAGATTGAAAATTTAGCCATGACAACGGGGAACTCCCTACTTTTTGTGCCAAGTGACGTGGGATCTTTTATGACCACAGAGAGAGCCACAATTTAACATCTCATCTGAAAAAAGGCATCTCCAGCAGCACAGTGTCTGTCACTGCACTGGGACAATGGGATAGATTTTTTTTCCAGAGGAAAGATCGCCACCTGCTGACCACGACCAAGACCACTTCAGTGATTTTGTTTTCTCTGGAGGTCTGAGTACCAACCAAGAGCACACTCACTTAGCTTCAGTGATACCAGAGGCCACAGTGATACCTAACTCACAAAACGAGGTCCAAAAGCTGAACAGCTTTCCCAGGTTGGTGTGGAAGATCCTGATTGGTTTGCACAAAGCCCAAAACCTGGGCTCTTTAAATGCTTTTGGGATGAACTGGAATAAGTTGTGAATTATCGCCCAACAATGCCCGACTTCACCAAAGCTCATGTGGCTGACTAGCACCTGATGTAGACTGCGGGTGTAAACCTGCCATTGGCTGACTATTTCAGTTGGCATTGTCCTCCCCCTCTGCTATGTGCGTGTTACTGTTTTGCCTAAACCATTGTGGCATCCTGGGTTTTGTGTTGCCAAGATGATTGTCACTGGTTAAAAAGAAAATAAACAATCCTGAGTGTTTGTTTGACTGTGGGTGGTTTCTCTGGCTCTGTGGAAATGGGCTGGCTTTGCAAGACTATAACTTGTCTGTTAAGTTATTTCTCCTTTCTCTTTCCTCTGCTCCTTCAGGACATAAAGGACCTCAGATGATCACTAACTGGGGCCCGGCTTCGTTCACTGACACTGAGCTGGAGCTGAGGAAGAAATCATGGCAGGAGACGAAGAACCAGGGAGCTCAGGCTCAATGAACACTCACCATGCTACCCGAAGCCTGATGAGCCTCAAGGAGGACTGTGGCTGTAAATAAAAGTTGGAGCCCAAACATGAATGATAACATGAATTTACTGAGCTGCAAGATGCAGCTCAGTAAGAAAACAGTTACTGATTCGAGCTGCCAAGAAAACAGTTACTGATTCGATTTTTGCCTGCTGGAGTTAACTGCATTTTATCAGCATCTGCTATTACTAAAAAACCCATTCAAGTATTTAAAGTTTGTGAAAGTTTGACAAAGTAATCGTATTAATGTCCTTATTTTGATGTTTTTCCTGGAGCTTCTGATTGTCTTCATCAGCAGATGCAGAAGACCATTAGATGTGGTTCAAAGCACCAGAAAAAAGTATGTAAGTGGACCTTGAGTCAAGATTATTTGATCAAAAGAGTCAACTCATTCGCTTTTTATTTCAGTATTTTAGTTTATTTTTTAAATTTACAGTTGGATATTTTACAGATTTGTTTTTTTCCTTTTGTAATTTTATCCTTTCTGATTTAAAGTGCTTTGTTTAATTTAACAACTTTGCAGGTTCTTTCATGTTTTTGTGTTTTTAAAACTTTTTATAATCTAAATTAAGGGG
>JAQLOL010000001.1:15002381-15034918 GCA_029783665.1 Naso thynnoides
GGGGAAAAAAATGTGGAACTTTGTACTGACATCCAGCAGAATTTAACATTAGAAAGATTTTCAACTCTAGCTCAGTTTTTTAGCTAAGGTTGAGTGAAATACGTTCCTAACTAAGATGACAATAATAAAACATCTTTTTTTATGATTTTCAGTATCTGGTTTCATAAACATCCTTTTCACAAATAAAGATACTTAAATATTTTTTTGAAGAATTAGCATGCTTTTATTCGGGCTTTAAATCCTGCTGTCATCATGACTCATCGGCTGTTTGATCATGACCAAGAGGCTCCACCAGGTGTCGCCATATGAACATGATCCACATGTGAACTGAGCCGTGCTGGTGCTGCGGGCTCATGTGGCGGCTTTCAACAGCAAACCCCCCGCAAACACAGACAGTGAGACAGTCGACTTTCGTTAAAGATGATGTAGAAGCGTCAGTGTGTCTCCACTGCCTTTTCTGTTGGAGGCTGCAGCTTTTTACCTGGTGGTGCTGAGCGTCCTCACCAGTGTTTGGTGTTCCTGAAAAGAGCCATGTTGTCCAGATGTTGGAGGTCTTCATATTTTTTCACTCTTACAGGATAAACCCACAATGTGTTAGTTCACCACGAACAGTTTTTGACCTTCCTACCATGTCGGTGGCACTCAACCTCGAACCTTTTTGTTGCTACCAAGGATGGGAAAATACAATTTTTGTAAAGGCTTTATTTTCTAAAAAAGCTAGAAACATATTTATTGTCATATTTCTAAAAAGAATTGCAACTATGCAACGATCTCATTTGTCAGGCGCTTATACCAGGTTTAAAAATCAGAAACTGAAACTAAACCAGAAAATAAGCATTGAAAAATGTTGTTAACTGAAACTAAACTGAAAAAATATTATCCGGTTATAAAACTAATTAAAATCAATTAAAAGAATTTATATAAATTCCATTTTACTTTTTTTTACCATTAAGGTATCATTTATTTATTGTCATTGTGCAACACAATGTTGCACATTGAAATTAAATTATTAACCTCCTTTGCTAAACATACATAACACTTATATATGTTACATTTGAAGCCTTTAAAAGCACATTTTAAAAACATATTTTTCATGTACACGTAGCCACATAGGCCCACTTCTGACACATTATATTTGGATTTAAACAAACTAAAACTAAAATAAACCCAAACTAAAGCAACAACTTGAATGATCCACATTAACATACAATTTTTTAGACAATGTCTTTACAAAATAAAGTGTTTCCACTCTCGACTTCATTCATGTTTTTCACTGTGGGCCACAGTATTTAGTGCCACAGCTTTTCCTGACTTCATGTTTCTTTGTGTAAAAATGAATAAGCGCCTTGCAGTTTGCAACACAGGTTGTAAATTTTAGAAAAATGGAACAGTGGTATCAGATTGGTTCTTGGCGACAACCTTTTATTGAGTTATCTGGATCAGTTTTGGGAGAGGAAAAGTGTGATCGGTGCCTCTCCAGTTCCCTGCCTGCCTGACAGGTCTGTATGTGTTGTACAATATGACTTCATTGTTCCTGTAATCACAAGACAAGATGAATCATTCCTAATGTGTGTGACGTGCAGCGGCAACGGCTCAGTTTTGCCGCGTCTCAGTGTCAAAACAAATCAGTTAGTGCAACAAAGGGCCACTGTTTGCACATGCACAGCTCACCTTTGTCCTACCACTGCCATAATTCAGTGAAAACAGAGGCAATATTACAGGAACATAGTGACTGAGTAAAACAATCAGCTGTGGTTACTTGTTGGTCTCATGTCTGCCAGGCAGCCCGCACAATGAGCGTCTTTACTTTCTAATGTAACATTTCTAAAACCACATTAATTTGTCCTCTTTGAGAAGGAGCTGAAAGGAAATAGACAGTTCATCTTGAGTTCAGAGTTGTCAGAGCACAAGATGAGATAAAAATCTGCACTCATACAGTAATCTAACAGTCAGCGTTGTGCAAATCTCTTTATACCGGTGGGTTACTGATAAGATCAGATATAACCCAAATCTCCGAGCTAATATTGTAACCAGGAATGTGGTTTGACACTAAAACAGATCACTCCACATAGATCCTCCTTTTATGGATGTCTTTGTTCATGTGATTTTTAATCAGTGCACTTTAAACAAGGGAAAAAGTAGCAGAAAAGGAGGATAAGCATGGGAACATGCAAAAAAATCAAAAAGATGAGATAAACAGCTAAATACGGATGGAATTTAGGATTGTGCGTGAAGTATTGGTCTTGAACTGTTAATCTGGTGTAGGACAAATAGATTTGCTGTCCACATTTCTTCTATACAAGATATTTATATCCCAGAACTTGAGAAAAAACGTGGCACCTTTTATTGCACAGACTATTCTGAGAATTGGGAGTTTTTAATCTCTGTGGCTAAATTGCACAAGCTTCTCAACATTAACATTCCAAAAATAAGGTTATCTCGAGCTGTCTCACCCCCCCCCCCCGCCCCCATGTGACTGAAAAGTACCTTAATGCCCATAACCAATTCATCAGATTGCCGTCCAGAGAATCCACATTGAAATTGATTTGAAACAGGAACATTTTTTGGGGATTGTCTGCTGGTGAAAAAATGTCTGGCAGATGCGGGGTTGTGGGGTTGGATGACTTCTCATGGTGACCTCACAGCCCTGAGGATTTCACATGGTTCAATGGACTCTTGGTTTAACTGTGCAGAGAAACTGTGGGTCACTTCCACTTGCAAGTTAAAAACATCAGGGCCTCAGACAAATATCTCTAAATAGGCCAAGACAACAGTCACCAATGCAAACTTTAGAAACTCCCTCGAAACTATAAATCAAACATTTATTTGTTCTTTTCTGCTCACGGATGAGCGGGTGGAGTCCGGATAAAATCATCTTGATTCATGCATTTGATAATTTCACAACTAGACCCCCATGTGCTGCAGACAGTTGACATCATCCTGATTCCTAGGGTGGGATTGGATGATGAGTGTGGAGCCAGTGAGATCAATGTTTGGAGTTGTTGCAATGAATTTTGGAGCAGGTGCCACTGAGGGGCCACAGGGCTCTGAGGCAGAAGGGCCCCCAGCAGCAGTGAACCAGCTCTCACACTGCCCTCATTGCAGAGGCACCCAGGGGATGGAAAATGCTCCACAGCCCGCGTGGGCTACATGGATAATTGGGATTTGGAGGGCCAATAAAATAAATCAGTATCATCTGTCATTGCAGTATTTTTGGGGCCCGTGCAAAGGCCAGTCAGTTTGTTTTTCAAGCTGTTTTCTCGTCCATGAAGCATTTACCGCAGCTGTGACTGAACATGAAAAGTGCATGATCCAAAACTAACAGATACGTGCGAGCTTGATTTTATAGACTGCTTTTGATTTGTCTTTTTATGTAAGACGTGTACGCTTCCAGCCAAACAAGACAAATCACGCTGAGCTCAGAAGTTACACAAGATCACAATTACTCAGCACTGCTTTTTAAAGCACTGGATGCTTTCTGAGTCACTTTAAAGAAGAAATGACTTAGAGAGGTGTTAATTTAACCTAAAAAACCCCCATGATTTTGCAAAACCAGGGATGTTTCATCTCTTAAACTTTAATGCCACTCACTTAAATGGCTCAGAATCTGGTCAGAGGATAGCAGCTATGTGGAACAATAATTGAATAATATGGAAGTCTAGCTGGCTAAAACTGCTGTTTCTGCCACAGGAGGATATGATTCCTGTCATGCCATTCCACACGATCCTTCTGGATAACTTCCGCTTCATCATCTGTTTGCGGGCAGAGGTCCTAATCTCCGTACCCAAAGCGAAAGGGCTAAATATGGAGAAGACTGCCAGAGGCTCTGCCCAGATGTTGTCTTGCTGCAGCTCTGCACCTGCTGCCCATACAAGCCAGCTGAAAGATCGTGCTGAGGAACATTCACCCTCCACCTCCTATCCCCTAAAAAGCCCCCTATGCTCTTCTTCTGACCTTCAAGCTTCCTCTCAGACACAAACCTTCTTGGGACCACAGGAGTCCCATTCAGAGCCGCCAACCCGGCGCCACGAAGCCTGCGCTGGGGCTCTTGCCCAGTCCCATATTCATTGCTGGCAAGTGAGACACCCATCATCATCCTCTCCAGACCCTGCTGTTGGCTCCAAGCAAAAAAATACGAGTTGCAGCAGTGTCTGATTACCTTTCATTGACAGAAAATCTTTCATAAAGACGATGTGGTCTGAGTTTCCTCCTGTATCCTGTGACTCATCGTATAACAAGACTAAGAGTCTACAGCCATGCTGGTGTCTCTGAGGCTGTTCTCTGGCACAACAGAGCTTGTCCTTAAAGCTAATCTGAGCATGCTGATTCACTCGCAATAACAATGCTTAGTTTAGCTTGTTATGATGTTAACTTTTGATATAGAGCACCAAACATCATTTTAATTATACAGGCTAACAGTTGGGGTCAGGGTTTAAGTTTTGTTCGCTGTTGTTCTGCAGTCTGGGAGCAGAATCCTTTTTAAAAAAAATTTGATTGCTTTCAAAAGCCTTTTCAGGCACAGACTGTTTTTAAGTCTGCATGTAACTGTATACTAATTGACAAAACACTTCTGCGGATCTCATATTTCACTGCTGTTAACTCAGAAAACTCAAGCAAGCTTCAAGAATCTCTTTCTTGATTCTCTGTGTGGAAAAAATAATAAAAAAATACACATTTCTAAACTCAGGTTGGAAGTAACAAAGTACAAATACTTTATTACTGTACTTAGAGGTAGATTCTTCAAGGTAGCTGCGCTTTACTTATTCTCTGACTTTTTACTGTTACTCCCTACATTCTAACAAAAATATATATGCTCTTTCTACTCCTTATATTTTTAAAACAGGCTTGTACTTTAGTCTTTATGCTTTTGCCTTTTTGGATGCGCTCAGGCACTTAACCAACCCAAAATGTCAGTATTTGACATTCTGGGAATGAAACTTAACAATCAGCAAATACTCTGGTGTGGTGAGGAACAGCTCGGAGAAATCCTCAATTCTACCTTTGCATTATATTTATATGACGTGAGGTTCAGCTAGCTTTGTACAGAAATGGCCGGCTGAAATGTCCTTCAGAGGGAAAATTTTTACTTTTACACAGAGTACATTTCATAACCTGTACTTTGTTACTTTTAACTGAGTAAAGAAGTTGAGTCAGTACTTCTACTTTCACCAGTCTCTTTACACAAGTATCTGTACTTCTACTTAGATAAAGAATGTGCATACCTTTGCCATCTCTTGATAAGAAGTAGCAGCTTGGTTTGGAAAATTCTAACTTGTGATGGAAGTATTGCTAAAGGTTAATAACAATAAATGGACTTAAACATGCACAGCTGCTGGCATGGTTGGACTTTTCATACTTAAATTATTCATCTTGCTTCTGCACTTCTACTTCAGAAAAAAAGTGAATAAATGAATGCAGGACTTTAACTTAAAATTGACCATTTTTACATTGTCGTATTCCTAAGTTTACCAGAGAGCTTGAATACATCTCGGACCACTATGATCACAATAAATGGGCAAACCCTTTGATATTCACTCTGTAAATCAAGAGCACCAGTGATGGGTAGTTTCAAGTATGTTTGGTTTATTTCCAAAAGTTAGTGTCACCACAAAACATGGTAAAAAGGTACAGTAACAAAAAAAGCCTCTGACATCTTTGAATGGTTTCATTTTTTTTTTTGTTTGTCTTTTTAATGAAACTGCGTGAGTTGCACAAACAAAACAGGTAGGACAAGGATCTCTAAAACCATCAACTCCAACATGATATATTCATTTACTTCGTTTAAAAGCCCTTAAAAGACACAGAGCCTGTCGGGACAATCCGAACTTACGCCCTAAATTCTCCATTTCATTTTCAGATCAAATTTCATCACCAACAGGGAACAGGCCTCTCAGGTTTTTGCACCTGTGACGACACATGAAACGAAAACTGGTTGGTCACAGAATTAAGGTTAGAAAATTATACTTATGTTCAGTACATACAGTATATAAAATGAAATGTCACATGGGTATTTACAGAAACACATGAAGCCATCACACTTACACAGTTACACTTTCCATTAAAAAAATAATAATTTACATTAAATGAGACAGACATGTTATCCAGAAGTCAATAAACATTCAACAAAATAGAGAAAACATCACTTATTTAAATAGGAAAAAAAGGTCAGGTAAATCTTTTGAACACACTGTGCAAATTCTTTTCATTTAAACTGTAATGAGGAAACTTTGTATGTACACTGTAAAGTAATGCCTTTAGCCTCGTAGTCTGCATCTGTTAGAAAATCTATAATTGATAAGGAGTGCATACTTTAGAGCTAAGTGCAAACAAATTGCTTTCATGTTGTGCATTAAAATCTCTGAGTTTTTGGCGGTTCATGTTTCTTTAAGCAGCATTAACCTTTTCTTGGTAGTAAAATATCTGATAGAAATTCTTTTATAGACTAAAATTGAACCCACAGTTTGAATGGCCAGTTATATTGCTTTGATCTATTTACAGCTTAAGTAGGATAACATTTCCTTGGTAGTGCAGTCCCCTAAAACATCAGCTTATCTTCATCCCTGCTGGAGGCACAGAGGAGGGAGCTGACAGCAGAGACGAACGTGTTCGACTTCAAGCCGAGCCGAGTGACGACAGCCTGACTGGCTGCTAAGTAACAGGCAGAGAGGTGGATGGACAGCGTTCATCCTCCACTACCAGGCACTTTGTTCACTGTTCCCCCAAATTTAAGACATATGACAGCTGAGTCGAGCATCTGTCAAGTCTCTGCTCTCAACCACCTGACGCCACCTCCGATGTTCATCATGCTTATCTCAGTGTTCAGGCTCTAAGGCTCGCAGCTCAGGCATCAGAGATGCAGTTCTGGATCTTGTCTATCCACAGCTGGGCGCTGGGCGCATCTGAGGCGCAGAAGTTGTAGACTCGCTTGCTGGTCTTTAGCTAAAGAGGGTATCAGATGATGAGGGTTAAATGTGGATCAAAGCAATGAAACATGGAAAAACAAAACAAAACAAAACAAACAAACAAACAAACAAACAAACACCCCATCAGACTAGCCTCCTTTTCTACACAATGTCAAAAAGGTTTGTGGCTGATATCACGGTATGTTCTGGCTAACATTCTTTTATGTGCTCCACCGTCGTTATTCATTAGAATTGTTTTTGAAGTGTGAAATTCACTTTAAAGTTCTGTTGTTTACATCACATCTGTAGTTTGTGAAGCAAAAGGAAACTGTAGTTTCTTTTGACTCTTGACAAAATGTTGACAAGATGCTGGGCACAGTAATTTGAAGTCCATAAAAGGGACTTTTAACTGTAACGTACTTTAATAGCCACACACTGGTGGAATTTATCTTGGTAGACAGCTACCTCAAAACTAAGTCAATCCAACAACGAACAATACAACGTACACGAACCAGCGTCTTCTAAATTAAGTCCTGATGCCTCAGATTTTACCTAAATCTGCAAATGACACCATCGCCAAGGAGACTGGAAATCTCGTCTTTTACAAAAGCTTTGCCTGCTCAGCTCAGCAGGCAGAAACACTACGAAATGCTTTACGGCATACAGACGAGACGCATAGACGAAAAGAGATGATTCGTCATTTATGAGCATAATCAATCTGCATTTCTTTTCTTTTCTTTTTTTTTTTTTACTATCTATGGTTGGAAGCAGGAGGATATTTTTCTTTAGATAATTTTCATATTTTGTACGTATGACCGAACGGTTATTGTGCAAAGTGGCATGTGTCTTTCACTATCATCCAAAACAAAAGCTCGCACTAGACAAGATCTTTTTGACAGTAGGCAGCACCTCTTTTGCCTCCGTGAGACAGAGACAGACTCAGATGAAGCGACTGTTGTGCACCAAAATCAGGGCCTAGCAGACATATCGAAATGTTAAGTGTAGTTAGCATCTTTTATTTGTTAATGTTGTTTGTGAGCTCGTTAGCTGTAACTGGCAGTGGTTGAAACCATGTTGACAGTTGTGTTAATGCATTCTTTTCTTAGAACAAATAACGAGGAAGATTCTTTTTGTCACAAACAATCATATGTAGTACAACGTAGGATTGGTAGGCAACCATTATTTGGCGCCAAGGGACCAACTCCATTTCTAACCCAGCCAGCCACTGACAGGAGGACTGACCTACTGTAATTTACATGTTTTTGTTAGTGTGGGAAACCAAAGTACCAAGAACATGCAAACTCTACACAGAAGGGCCTGAATGAACCGAGGGCTTTCTAGCTGTGAGGCGGCAGAGCTAACCACTGAGTCACCCACATGCATATATAAAGTTGTGAATGTGCTTTATAAGCTTTTAAACACTGAAATTGCTTGCAAAAAGAATCTCAACAACACGCGACATGTGGCTGTGAAAGAACACATGATCTGCCTCAGTGGCCAATTTCACCACAAGTAACATACAAGCAGTCATTTGCAAAATGAGAAAACGTCACTTCTACTTATTTTGACACATGCAGCTCATCAAAGCTCAAAGCTCAACCCATTGCTGAGCATGCAAGAACCCTGTAGAAACAACGGTCACTTGTGAAATGCTGATGTACTCACGTCAAAGAAAGCCTTCTCGCTGATGTGTTTGGGGGCTCCAATAGTCGGCGCAGCGATCACCACAGACTCCACCTCAGCCAGGTCGATGTGGCCTCTGCAGTTTGTGTCCTCCCCAGTGTCGTAGTACCTCAGCTGTAAAGACGTGAACGTTAAACCTGCAGCCTGTCCCTCAGGTGACTGTTGGTGTTTCCTTAACATGCATGTGGCTCAACTTGCTCACCTGGTGTTTTGTAATGTCCAATACAAACCAGCGAGGTTTCCAGCCTTTCAGCAGTGCCCCACGTTTATACAGGATCCCCTCGTAAGACCTGAACAATACACAAGTGAATTGAAAATAAATGTATCTCGGTTCCTGTTGGGCTGCAAAAGAGCAATCAGCTTTAGTAACAGTTGTATATGTTATTAAGCAAAGTCAGGTGGAACTCATGTTATGCAGCATTGCATGAGCAAAGCGTGACTGGCCTGCTTTTCCATATGTATTAAGTGCAGCACGGTTTGAACATTGTGTTCCCATTAAAGAGGCCACAACTGGGTGGTTATATCTTCTTTCAAGGGTCTATTGTAGGCAGTCCTACTTATATTTCTCTTCCGTCAAGGTTTTGGAACCCATCTGTATTCTAACTCAGGGTTCCTTCACCTTATTAAATGTCAAATTTAAGGCCTTTTGCAGACCAACTACCTTTAATTCAAGGACCCAACAAGGAACAGTTTGAGACACGGATCAAAGTAACATACTGTTACAACCAGCAGGCTTTACAGACGCTCACAGACAACCACAAGGCTCGAGTGTGTGAACACGTGTGCTGTGTGCAGTGATGGCAGACTATGTGCTGTCTTGCCTTCTCAAACATAGCTCAGCAAAAAAATATGCACATTAAAGCAATGACACAACTGTGAGAGACAAATGCTGACAGTGAACAGTGTATTTACAAGTGAAAAAAAAGTCAGTTTCTTTTCTTGCACAACAATGCCTAATTAGAAGCACTCTAAATGACCCATGTCAATTTATACTGTATCTACTTTCAGAAGTTTTAAAGACCTTGAACCTCCCTCAACTAATTCACAAACTTTTCAGAATTTCAAGGAGAAACTTTCAAGCTGTCAGAAAGCTTCAGCAGACATGACACGAATTTTTCTTTATTTGTCCACAAAGTGGTAACTATCTAGGCTATCAGTAATGTATAAATAATATTGCTTTATTGCAGAGGAGTAGGTGTGAAACTTGCACACATTTGGTAATTATTTCACATGAAAATGAAAGGATTGTATGATTTATGGATAATATGTCATGCGCACACGGTAGAAAACTGAGACAATATTGGTGCATACAGCTCAATGGTTCTCAGTGTCAAAACACTTGAAAATGTTTATTGTTTCTGACCAACTTCATCTGCTGAACCTTTTATCTGTCAAAACATTATTTGGAATTTGAAAAGTGAAGAGGACAAAGGCGAAAGTAAAATAACACAATTTACATAAAAGCAGATTTTAATCACTGTTTGTCCGGCTCAAAGGAAAAGATCCAAATATCAGAGCCAAGAGACTGTACTTTAACCTTGCAGTAATTGTAAGATTACACACCCAGAGGTTAACAGAGTACAGACAATCCTCACAAACATTACACACCGCATACCGCAGTGCTGACTCATCTTCCAAAACTGGACTGGTCCCTCGGCAGCGGTTTTTAAGTGAATCAAATGTGGACTTCTTATTTGTTCCAGAACTCAGGAAGTTCACGACCCACCTGTTCTCCTCGCTCTTGGGGGTGAATTGGTTGTAAAGTGTTGCAGCACGGCGGTTGATCCCATTCGCTGTGGTGGTGCTGCGGTCTTCCCCCAGCCCACTTTCTGGCAGGTGCAGCATGGAGCGCCGCTGGAAGGCCTGCAGGCTGGATGTGGGAATGAGGCCTGAGAGTGTCAATGACTGTTTACGGAGCTGCGAATACAAATAGAGAGCGGGAAAAAATACACAAAGAAGAACTGTATTATACGATTTCACAACAGAGGTATGATGTGTATGAAATTTCATTGTTATTATTCAAACACGCACGTTTCCTTCTTGTGAGAGGTCTTCCTGAATACTCATTCGGACCCTCTCCAGAGTCGTCTGCCATTTCTCAGGGGCCTGGTTCAGCTCACCCTCTAGCTTCTCAATGTCCTGCAGCCAAGAAACATGACAAATGTGATGCATGGTACAAGAGCGAACAGGATGACTTCAAATCAAAGTTTCTGGAAGAAACATCTTACAGCCAGGAGTTTGGTGATAGCATCAGGCTGGGCGCGGCTCACGCTGCTGTAACACGGCCACACGATCCTCCTCTTACTGTTGGATAAGGTGTTCACCTCCTCTGAGCTGTCCGACTTCACAGCCATCATCCTCCAGTCGTAACACGGCCCCGTGGACAGAGTCTCATCCGTGAAGAAGTCCCATTTGTTCAGGCTGGGGATGCTGATAGAAGGCTTCAGGGTCACCTATAAAACAGAAAGTTTTAGAGAAAAAAAAGATGTAATGACCCTCGTGAAATACTGAGGAAAAATAGTTTCGACATTATTTGGCGTAATTTTCTGACAAAGGTGACTAATATCAGTGTGGGGTGAAATTCCAATAAGCCTAATCTTCTCTGTTTGACTTGCAGAGCATCTTGTTAGTTATCACAGTGACACAAGAGGAAACTTGAGAGATCATCAACATCAAGTGAACTACACTTCTTCGTCAGAAAATTGGAAGAAAATCACTGCATTTCTCAATGATCAGAAAACAAAATGAATGCAATCATAGGATGAAGAAACATCTCCAGAGACAAAACTTGATCTCTCGAGTTACATAAATCTCTTTGACTTTTATTTGGTCATAAATCCAGTAGAAGGCACCCTTTGGATCTTTTATTTAAGAAGGAAAAAATGGAAGATGAATTCTCTCAAAACGCAAAGTGCAGGTCAGGTCAAACAAACATTTTTTTGTTTGTTTGTTTGTCAGAACTGTTATTTCTTTTTCACTTTTGATAATAGTGTTTAGAATTTCTTGACAAACACTGCCATTTGGATTCTACTGTACAAGCTCTGGTCTTACAAAGTTCAGTCATAGCACACATTAAAAATGAACCGTTCAGACTCAGTTGAAAGAATAGTTTAATACATGTGTTCATTTTTAACTTTTTATGTAAATAAAAGCACAAGATTAAAGCCAGTGATTAAGCTGAGTTCAACTAGACTACGTCTCCCTCAGTGCGAATCAGCCATTAGCTGTCGGAAGCACGTCGAACTCAGCTAGGTGGGGGACAGACAGACGCACAGGAACACTCACTTCACTCTCCGAGGGGCTGTACAGATAGTTGAAGAAGATAGGGCTCCTCCTGTGCATCCTATTGATGCACTCCCAGATACAGATGCCTCTGCGGGCCTGTTTATCACCTTTATCCTCAAACAACAAGCCTGTAAAATAACACAGAGGAGAAACTGTTAAGCACATGGGCCAGTCAATCCCATAGATCGTTTTAGCTGATGTAACACTCTGATCAAAAACAGCTGGAAATTAACTAAAAGGTTAATACGATTTATTATGAGATGTAAGACAAAGTTTTGATGAGCTAGATGAGTTCTTACATGCTCTTATAAGAAAAGGGAGAAATAATATAAGTAAGGTTGATTTTCTTAATGTTAAAGTACTAATTTTAATGCAAAAATCTGTGTTTAGATGTGCCAGCTTCCACAGTCACATCCTACTTCCTCAGAATAAAAGGGGTAATAATAATAATAATAATAATAATAATAATAAAATCCCCCTTGGAGCTATTAGTAAAGGACACTGACCATGTTCCAAGCGCTCATAGTCTGAGTCCAACAGGAAGTTCTTGAAGCGGTTAGAGATGTGATGATAAGCCAGGAACTTCAGATAATACTGATTAAACTCAAACTCCAGAGGATGTTGCTCCAAAATCTGCAGAGAAATGAAAAAAAAAAATGGATGAAGACGTTGAGAGACGGAGGGGGAGGAAGAGACGACAAGAGAAGGTCAGAGTGTGTGTGACAGCTGACTTGTGTCCTCGTTCTCTCGCTTCACATCCCTCCTGTGCATAAATGACCAATTAGAAACAGGAAAGAACCTCTCCGCTCCTTGTCGGGGCAAAGGTCAGTGATATCATCGCCACCAGACACAATCCATAGTGAGCCAGCAGGACTGCAGCTCCATTGTTCCCATCCAGCGGTGTGAGGTGGCCAACGACAGAGAAGTGTTGAATATTTGAGGCCACCTGGGTCTTTTGGTAAAAACAACAGCTGTTTTGGAGATGAGGCACTTCTATTTTCAGCTCTTGTCCGATTCTCCTCTCCCCCTCCCCTGTTTATAGTTCTCCAGAACGCAGAATCCCAGCCAAACTGTCTTAGCTGCCAAGCCTACAGTTTCAAAAGACAAATGCGGAAACTATGTGTTGATGTAAGTGTATGGGAGGGGATTTGTGTGACCCCTGGAGATGCAAAAACCCCACAACATTCTCTGCAGTTAGCATTTCAGAGTGGATGCAGACCTCTGGACTTCAGCTGTACAAGCTTCATTCATGACTGCACTCCACCCCCCCTGAACTTCCAAAGCCTTCCCAGAGACTCTCAATCCCCAAAACTGCAATTTTCCACATGCAGCTCTAAACACGCACTGAATTGAGAAGGGATGCTCAAACACGCAAACACAGGCAGCTTGATCACGGGGTTCATGGACCATCTGGGCAGCAGCAGCCTCACTGCTCCCTCCCTGGTGTAATACACTGTTGCAATACATACCCAGTGTTCGGAAGTGCAAAACTAAACCAAATGTATATGTATTGACAGCTGAATTTTTTGCCTTCTTCACCCTCTCGCCTGTAAGCTTTTCAGGAATGTGATGAGCTCATGAAAGTAGTATGACTGGTGTTCAGTCATGGAGGAAAGTCACGTAGCAGGGGGCAGAGATGCTTGACTGTACGGAGCACCTGTGGCAGTGATGATTACTGGAGATGAAAACCTCACCTGGTGCACACAGTCCAGGAACTGCAGGAAGATGGGTGTGAAGCCACTGCCCTGGCTGCTGGGACTCAGGTTGCTCCGCTGGCTGAACTTGTGGCCGAAGGACAGCCACTCTTTCTCCAGCAGCACCTGGAAACCCTCCAGAGTCCGGTAGAAAGGATCGCTCAGCAGCTGCACCAAAGACACCACCTGCAGAGAGAAAGAGAACAGGCAAGAGAAAAAAACAAAAGGAGGCATGAGAAAGGCATTTCTCACAGCGCAACTTAAATTTCAGAATACAGCGATGTGAAAGGAAAAGAAAAATACGACACTTACTTGAGGCATGAACAAGAAAAATATAAGCAAAACAACAAAATTCAATGTACAATGATGAAGTTTGGCTTTCCTGAAAAAAAACCATGACAAGAGTATACTGGTTTAGAGATGTATTTTATGGAAAAGCTGACCATGTTTTCAGAAACAATGAAAATATGCTTGACAGAAAATTGGGAAATCTAAAAACCAAACCACTAACCTTATTGTTTAGCTGGAATTGTAAATGGACTGGTTTATATAGCACTGGTCAGATGACCAAACTGAGCTATTCAGAATAGTTACCTAAGTTCATCAAAGTTGGGTTTGTCATAAAGGCTGCATGTGTCTAATATGTTAGGGGTCCTCATGCCCAACTGAGGTCTTCTGTGTTACTGAACAAGAACTTGAGTTATACAAATAGGCTATATAGCCACATTCCTTAAATTCTGCTGGTACTGTAGAGCAGAGCTAGCATTTCAAATCTGATGCCTGCAGTGCTTGACAATGCAATTAGAAGACAGGTGTCCATTAAGATTTCAATGTGTTTAGGCCTTTAAATACATAATACAATAATAAAATACATACTGTAAAGTGTGCAATTTTCAATATATAAGTCATATATGTGAAGAATGACGCTGATATTTAAAGTTTTTCTCAATCGTTTCGGCTCAATTCTCAAAAGAGAAAAGCATTTTTTAAAGCTTTAAGCTCAAATCTCTGAACAATTAGTTTGTCGTTCACAACAGATTGGAATTTCTCATTCATTCAAGCAAATTCGGTACGTGTGAAAAGAGTAAGCACAATTCTCTACAAATCTGCACAAAAATCACTTGTATATGGCTAAATGATCAAAACTGATTAGTTGATGCTCAGTGAAATTGTCAAACTTTTCACAGCTCATAAACACTCTTTCATTGTTTGAGCATCACATGCCGAAATGATCCATTCAATTGTCAGAATCTGTCAGACATGCATGTATATGTTATAAATATCTATGAGATGAAGTGTTTGGGATGTCTGCTACATTAAAAAGACTTCTAGGTGAGATGTGGTGTGGACTCTGGTCAACGAAGATGAGAACTTACATAGTACATAGTGTTAAGTAGCCTGCTGTTAAGAGGTACAAAGCCCCTCCCCCAAATTGCCACAGGTATTTTGATTATTATGGGATGTTTTTTGTTGTTGTTTTTTTGTAATGCTTTTTCATAAGGATGTAATTTTATGGCTTGTAGTATGGCTCAAATGATATCAAAAGAATTTTTCATTCTGGCGGTGCTGCCCAATTGAGTGACACAAAAACTAGGTTTTGAAACATAGAGGAAATATTCTGGGTGACTTACAACCTTCTGCAAACATGCAATAGAGTTTTGATGTACCATGAAACCGTTGTGACAGCTGCACCTACAGTTTAGAGAATGTTAAGACTGTTTTTGAAAAATAAGTCATAACGATTGAGAAAAACTGTTTGAGAAAAAAAACCCCATCACTGATATGTCTAGATTTATTTCATATAACATAAACACTGCAGAAGAATTATCAAAGAACTGTGACTGAGATGTGAAATGAGTGGAAGGTTTTACTGTTACCAAATGACCTCAAACAAATCTTTGCATCTCTGTTGTGTTCCTATTTACTTATAATATCTGTTAACATATGTCATAACGTAAGCCTATCAGGAATTTGCTAACTTTGTCTAAAATATTGGTATATCACATCAATACTATTACTAGTAGGCGGAAAAATATTCCATCAAAAACCTGCTGTCAATGTCACTAAGACCGTCTGAATATGATGCTCGTCACTATGTTGAACAAACACAGTTTGATCATTTTACCACTAAACCATTGGCAGCTGTTTCACCACCACTGTGCACAACCTTTTTTGCTTTTGAATCCCTTCAAAAGCTGAATAAAAAATCATGATGACCTATCTTTTGACGGCACAACATTAAAGCGATCATCTGCTGTTAATTACGTTTATTTGACATTGTAGGGCACCCTTGAGCTCACAAAACACCAGTTGAGAACCACTTGTCCACACATGCAGCGCACTTGGCCTGCTTCCCTGCCCGCGTCTCCTCCAACACAACTAATGAGCCCTGACGCGTGTGGAATGAGCGAGGAAAACAGTTCATGGCTTCCCCATGGGGTTTCAGAGAACATCCAACCCTGAGCAGCACAGAAAGCCCCCTGCAACCCCGGCACTGCTAAAGCCCCTCAGATTATTGTGAGACTGAGGCGTGGATTTAAGAAAGAACCAAGGTATGAGAGAGGAGAGTAGAGACGAAGGAGAAACAGAAAACAGGGATTAGAAAGAAAGCGCGTCTGCCGGACCGTGGTCAGAGGCAGGAGAGCCAGAGCATATGGAGACCATTTGCCTGTGCGGGCTGAGCAGGACCTGGCGTGATGGAGCTGGTGGCCCATGGAGAGAGATGCTCCGGGCCGAACACGTGCCTGGCATAAGGGATCCACCAAGTGCGCTTTTAAACAGCAGCCCTGGGCTTTACAATCTCTGTAAACACATTGGAGCGACACACGCTTGCAACACAAACATGTGCACTTAAAACAGGCCAATATGGAAAATATGAGCTCAGAGAGCAATTATGCGATAAGATGCGGAGTGTAACAGCATATCATTCTGACAACTGATCAGGATCGAAACTGACCGTTTGCTTACGTGTCTTAAAATCATAACCATGAACTTCGTGACTGAAATCAGTTCAATCAGTGATGTAAGGCGAAAAGACTTCAGACCTTTTTGTGTAATCTTGCGCTGTGTAATTGGGTCACCAATGACAAAGCTGATTGGGAGATGAGCATGACAAGCAGATGTGTGCTCAGGGCGTCTTTGGAGAGTAGTAAAAAATGTTGTCGCCAATAACATAAAAGTCAGACTGACTCTATTATACATTAATTGTTTTTGCTTTTAATCTTGATATATAACACTAGATAGTGAAAATTAAGGTTGTCGGGGCAGCTCTCTTGACATCAACAACAAAAAGTTTGTCCAAACAAACACATACGAAAAAAGCACAGTTGAACAGCTACATCTGGATCTTTTTTTATATTGTCGTTTTTTAATCCTTTTTTTTTATTAATATGTCTGTTTCTTTTTATTTTTGTTGGGCTTTTATATTTGTTGGTTTGGCTGTGAAGCTGTTCTCATGTGCAGTTTTATTTTCATTCAAAACAATAAAAAACACAGCCATGAAACAATCAAGTCTTCTAGGATCAGTCAGCTATTTTCATTCAACTATTGATTCTTACAATTAGAGCTTGCACCCACAGGCAAGTTATATGCACAGGTTTGCACACCTTTAAAGCTTGTTTTGGAAGTTTGTCAAACACAGTATGAACCGGTGCCTGTTCCGATAAATACATTCAATGAGACCGAACAGAATTATGTTATCAAGTACCAGTAACTCTGATATAGCATGGCAACTCATCACTGCTTCCCGCTTAAGATGGTACTCTGGTTTCAAAGAAATAACGAGTTTCTTTTGATCCACATTTTCCTTGTGGTGTTTTTTTTTTTTTTTTAATTAACTGCTATGATTATGAAGAGGAGAGTGAAATCTAACAATGATCCCCTGCTGAAAAGTTGTGGTTGCACACACACTTAACAGCCTCCTTGTTGTTATTTCTTCGTTTATGAGCTTTCAGGTGCAGTGGAGGCATTAACTAGCACAAACAAGGATTCATCTATATTAGCCCCTGATTTCCCACTTCAACCAAATGAAAATGTAAGTGCTCTCTAATATGTCTTCTTTGTCTTGGTCTGCCGTATTTCCTCTCAGGCATTTTATAGACAAAAACGATATCTGCTGAAAAAAAGGAGTGATGGAAACGTTGTGAAAGACACATTCTGCAACAGGTCAAAGCACTCAGTTTAGCGCCCGGTCCATAAATTGTGCTTGATCCCTTATCAAGCTGGTTGTCTTCCATGCGCATAAGGTGTTTGTGCATTTTACTCACTTGTGTAGTGATATCCCAGCCATCCTCCAGGCTGAGGAGAACAGATGAGCCGCTGTCCAGAAGCTCCACCAGAAACACTGCCAGCTGCAGGATCTTGTGAAGCTGTGGGAGATCAGCATATGCTCATGTGAAGACATGTACACACACGGACCCACAGACACACAATTAATCCTCTTTGTGCGTACATTACCATGTTTGGTCTACAAGTAAATTACTTGCATAGTACTGCTTGTTTCCTGTAAAGGGTTTCCCACAGATAACACTGGTCAGCAGTTTATGATATGTTTAATGTAAGGACAAAGGCTGCAGGGGTCAATCAGATAACCAGCATGATAGGAGCTCTGCTTTTATCCCATCAATGTTAATCCATTTCCTCTGGGAAACTGGTTTCAGAGTGGATTTTTTCATTATGTGAATCTGATACACAGGATGAGCTGTAAGAGCTGAATGCTGGGTCATTCTCATACATTTTTGAAGTCTTACTCTGAGATCTTTGTAAAATACAAAAAAACAGTGTTGTCTGTGTGTTCGGCCACCTGCAGGATCCATTCAGAGTCCTCCAAGGCTTTGAGGAAGGAGTCTTCAGAGTCGGACGAGGTGGCACTGGGAGCACAGGCTCTCAGCAGCTTTTTGAAAGAGGCTTTCACCTGCCGTGCGTCTGCAAAGTCCACCGGCACCAGTTCACAGTTCAGAGAGGAGTCCACTCTGAGACCCTACACAGAGAGAAAGCAGTGTGAGCAGCTGTGTAATGGTTTTCTTCACCTGTTCGACCGTCAAAATACCTTAATTTCACTCTAATGTACAGTAAATCCTGCAAGAGAAGGCTGAACTTAAAGAAGTTTGTTTTTTTGCGCATTAAGTCTCATAATAAGGATATTTACGGTCATATACAATATTCTGCAGCATTACTATGATGAACTGTGCAGTCGTGAGAGCTGGAGCTCATTGCTGGAGTCACTGCTAGCTGAAACAATGGAGGTGAAGGGGCATTTTAGGTGCTTCGACAGTCTGTCTAAAAAACCTCCCAAAAAACACTTGTCTAAAAAGACAAGAATTTCACCAAATGTTTAGTGGTGTCCTCTCATGTACCAACACTAAAGCAGGATGTTGAACAAATGCTTAAATCCCAGAAATGGCTCTTTCAGCTGCGTCAGGAAACAAACAAGCAAGTCTTCACCCTAAAATCTAATGTTAATGTTGGGGGTCCAAGACTTTGTCTCCACAAAAATTGTCAGACCCCACAAACATAGAAAAACAAAACAAAACCAAAAAACAAAACAAAACACATCCACGCTCAATCTTTTACTTTGATCTTTGTAAGGTCACGGATATTGTACATTTCGCAGCCCCCTAACATTTAAAACTGCATGCCCAACCATCACCCTAAAACAAAGTCTTAACCTAAAAACAACCCTTTGACATTGTGTGGACTGGCCAAAATGACCTCACTTTCTTACAATGCCCTCATTATGTTATTAATATTTTTGTCCTTGTCCTTATTATGCAGTGAGTTCAAGTACACGCACACAGAAGCAGCGGCCCCATGAGCACTTTGACGCATTTTCTAATGGGTTTAAAGCACATCTGGTGATTTAAAACAATTGCTGACCTCAAAATGTGAGTATCAGATACTTTCAGTGAATTTGTGCCTTTGGAACTGGTACTCTGTAGGACATCACTTTCATCGGACACAGATGTTTCCACTGTTGACTGACTTCGCATGAAAAATATTGTGCTGAAAACTGCCTTACTGGCACTGGTGAGAGCACCTTTTGTTAACGGAGCAGACAGATGTACAACTGCGTGCAGGCAACACTGAACGTCCTGCCCACTCAGGTTTTGACTTATTTTACAGGTACTAATTAATCTGCTGGCACACTTGAACAGGAAATGTTTGAAACTTTAAAAAATCTGCTTCTTTATGGCTGGTGGTGTGTTCATATCACATTATTGAAGGTAACTTCATAAGTTACATTATTTAGACACAACAATGAGAACTCTCAGAAAAAATGCGTTATCAAATGTTGAAGTGCACAGATGCAAGTGTTCTCTGGAATGAGTTCCTTGTTTAGTCATAATAACAAAGAATTGATTGTACAAATTGCAGTATCTTAATTTTTATTACTATGCACTTGAAAAAAAAAATCTAATTATTTCATAAAATACAGTATCCATAACGTATGAGTGACAGAGCTTTGCATTATACAATAATATTGTTATTTTACCTTTATTGACTTGTATAGATATACCATTGTTTGCCTAAATTCACTACTTTTACATGCATTGTGATGATGGCCTTTAGTCCACACAAGAATATGCAAATGTAAGTTGAGTGAAAATTAAGAGGCCATAAAGTACAAATATGCAATCTATTGAATTTCAATACAAAAACCCAGCCAAATAATTCTACTTTTACACAGGTCATAAAGTTCAGTTTTTTTTTTTTTTGTCCATTTCCAAAATGTGTAAAAAAAAAAAAATAACTAAAATAAAATAAAATAAAGACCTAAACCAGCAGTCTTACTTTAAGGAGAAGTTCAGCTTTTTGCACATTAAGCCTTTTATTAAGAATATTTATGATCACAGTTTAAAAGACGGGACAATCGCCAAATGTTTAGTGGTGTCCTTTCACGTACTGACAAGTTGGACAACAGCTTATACCCCGGAAACTACTCTTTCAGCTGCTTCAAGAAACAAACAAACAGCTGTTTTTAGGGGTTTTTAGCTGCTGTTTATTTGTTTTGGTACATGAGAGGACACCACCAAATATTTGTTGAAATTCTTGTCTTTTAAAACAATTGTTTTTCAACAGATAGTCGAAGCACTGAAAATGCCTCTTCACCTCCACTGTTTTCAGCTAGAGGTGACGTCAGCAATTAACTCAAGCTCTCATGTCTGGACTGTTCATCAGAATAATGCTGTAGAACATTGTGTATTATCGTAAATATCCTTATAATAAGGCTTAATGTGCAAAAACCAGAACTTCTCCTTTGAAGGTGGTGTTTTACAGGACCCCATTGTACTGAGAGGTGTTTTTATTTTTTTGTCCTTATATAAGAAACAACCCTTTATATAATGCAGTCCAAACCACAACCAAAAACTGTGTCCTTTGAGCTGAAACATATATATTTGAGTTAACACCTCTAAAACAGTGTTAACAAAAATGCATGCAGACATAGTGAAAACTGACTTTATGGCAGAACAGCTGTATTGAAATGCCTTAATTTTTAGAGGTGTCTCTGATAAAATGGCCCCTCAGTGTAGATTTTCAACAACATATTCCAACAATCTCACCCTTAGATGGGATTTTTCTCCAAAGACATAGAGGGCTGCTTGCTGTTTCAGGAGCTGAGCCTGCAGACTGTTGCTACCTGCAGGGGGCGCCAGATCTTTCCCTGCTAGTCTGGCACCCACATCTGCTGTCGCCGGGTGATGGCTGAGTCTGCTGCTGGAGCGCAGGCTAGCCCACATGCCTGCAAGCACATAGATACAAACAAAAGTCACACACACGCAGGAGCTGCCTGTTTGAACACCACTGATGTACACATGCTGTCAAACAAACTAAGACTTCATGATGAACAACACATGACAAGCAGATTAGGTTTACATGCACAGCAGTGCAACATAGATTATGTTAAGACGTTCATTCTTTCAGGGTACCAACAAAGCAGTTGCCTCCGTGAATCGGGTGTGTTGAGATATTAGAAGCAGAAGTTGTTTGAATTTCTTGTAAGTCAACAAGTCTAGAAGCCATTTCCCTGAAAACCAGCATGCAGTGCTTTCAAACAACTTTAATCAATCATTAGGAGGAACATGATTTTTCACAGCGATCCCTTTCAGTCCTTTCCAGTTTATCAATATGGCTGTCAAACCTCTACCCATGTCAGCTTCTGAAACAAGGGTAGTTATATAAAAACGCTTGACCAAATTATGTCAAATTCAGACACAAGTCAGGTTTATACTTTAATTTAAAGACAGACGGTAACAGTTTTCACAGATATGATCAGTAACCTTTTAGACTTGACACTGTACTTGATTTAAAGTTTACATGACTGCTGTTTAGACCTGATGTGACTAAGAGATAAACAGGCAATGCAAAAACAAGTCATCTCACCACACACAAAATACCAGAAAGTTTGAGTATTTCTTAACTAAGTCACATTTACAGCATACTTGAGCTGCTTTAATTATACTACAGAATCCAGAGGGGCCTCATTTTTGTGTGATTCATGACTTGTCTGCCATGACAAACAGCTTCTTTTCCTCCTCAGGCTGGACCTGGCTTTTAACGGACCACAGTCAGCTCTGCTGAGCCAACACATTAACATGGTGGAGGCCACATTAGAGCAATCACTTTGGTTTGTGAAAAACCACAGCTCCCAGAAGAGCACCCACAAAGTCAAGGATGATTAGTACTATGTCTCACAAAGTCTTTGTCAGGGGATTTGCAGCACAGGGCAGTGGAGTATGTGACTTGGTTAGTGTGCATGTTGGAGAAGAGGAAAAGGATGAGTCTTCGAAGGATGCGTTAGCAGAAACGGAGTGTTTTCAGAGGACTGTCAGGGGTAAACGAGACAGTTTGACTATACCTTGATGTTGGATTCTCTCCTTACTGGCAGGTTTTTGGTTTGAGTGAGTGAACAATTTATCTCTGTACTCAAGCACTGGTTTGTACAGGAGGTAGAGAGAGAGAGAGGACGAGGGCAGGGAGAGGGGCATGAAAAAAATAAATCGTGTCAACATCATACTGACATCACCACTTACCCTACAAACCATTTCAGACTACAGAAACACATGCAAATGAAGAGTTACAGCTGATGGTCAAAGACTAAAATGGTCCATGTAAAGTGACAGAATGAAACTTGTCTTTACTTTTAAATGACCAAAGACAGAAAAATGTCATAGCATGCATAAATATGTCTGGATTGTTATGGCTGATGGTGTGAAGACAATGAGCCAGATTTACAAAGTCTTTTGTGCCAGGTTATCAGACACAGAAACGTGTGATGCCTGCATTGAACAGGTGCACCTGACAGGAGCCACAGTATGTCATTCGTTGTCTCATGCCAACAAAGGGTTAAACAGTGTATTCCACTGGTTTTTCAGGGGTCTTTTTTTGGATCGTAAACTCATCAAAAAAAGACAATCACGAATTGGATTTACCCAAGTCAAAAGCAGAGTTGTGGTGGAGAAGAGCGAATACATGCTCTCATCGTCACTTGTCTAGTTAGACATTTGTAGATTGCATCATCGCTATTTTTCAGTTTCGGTCTTTGAAACATCTTATTATATAACTATGCCTCTATATTTCTGAGAGCATTTGTTATGCCTCAACTGCATTATTTATTTGATTAGAAATAATCATTTTATGAGTAATAGCCAGTACTTTTGGAGTCAAACCGCTGTCACTGCATAAACTGAACGATTTGGAGTCAAGATCAGCGACATTACATATTTTATGAACTTTGTAATCTCTGACAAATCACATCATTTCATTTGCACCACTGTCTGAGTTAAACTGGCTCAAAATATAACTTCTGGTTCCAAGGAGGTGAAGAATGTGTCAGTGATAATCCTGCACTCTAAATTCAGTGATTATTGCTGGACTGCGATGCAGTTGTGTGGATGAAAAATAGAAAAGAAACTCTCCAAGTGTTCCAAATAATCAGAAGTGTAATGTCATCCTTTAGTTTTTAGTGTGTATTACAAAAAAAAAAAAGCTGAGTCAGTTGTAGAGATTCTGTCACCTTTGACCTTCATCTGAGGCAGTGACTAACACCTCAGACTCATGCAGGCACCAAACACAACATCTGACTGAGACAAAACACTCAGTACTGATGATTGAGGTCACATTCCAGTTTGTACAGTCATGATGATGTGCCAACTTAACAGTACATTAAGTTTTTCTCTGTGAAATTACATTTACAGTAATGCTCATCGCAGGAACACTGCAGGTCACAGCATTGAAAAAAAAAAAAAAAAAAGGTCTTATGAGGCTGCCAGATTCTGACATGATCAGTAGCTATAGGCTACGGGTCCTCACATGGACAAACATAGCGTGTAACCACTGATGCATTTACTCTGGGTACTATTAATGAAATTCACATGTCAAAAAACTGCAAACACATGCGGAACGTGACTTGTAAAGTAGTTGCATTAACAGTCTTGCAGTTTTTTTCTCCAATACTTGTATAATTCACAAACTATATGTATATGACATCACTACTCACTTAGGCATCACATTTATAGTGTTCCAAGTACAAAAATTACAGTTTGAAAATCTGCGTCTTCATGTTTTGATTTATGTAGACAAAGTTATTTTGGACATACTAATTGAATAAATGTCACTATCAACATAAACAATATACTTACATATCCTATACACATGAAGTGTGGTAGCCTAAAGGCTACAGCTAACACAGTCTCATAAATATTTTTAATGTTCCAAAATCACAGCAGCATTATAAAACACCATGAATGAAAGACAGATTCCTCCTTCCAGGATGTCTGATTTAGATGCATATTTTTTGTCGTCAGAAGTTCTCTATCTATCTGAAAGTATTTGATTTAGCATCTCACCAAGTCACGATAACAAATTGAATCATATTTCCAAAATGTAAGATAATGTGTTTTATAACAAGAGGAAAATGGGAGAATATACGACCCAAGTGGGAAAAAAGGGGGGCAGAAAATCTGTAACAGTGGGAGTGCCTCCATAAACTATCATGATTGTCAAATATCTTTTGTAGCGCTTCTCTCCAGTGACAAGGTGACTCTAAAACACTCAAGTATGCAGTCATACAGGTGTCAGTTGCATAACGTGTTGAACAGGACAACTCACCTCCTCTGGTAAAGCTGTTTGAGAAAGGAATGTCTAAATGGACAGGAGCCATCTTTGGTATCCTGGATGTCCTCCTGTCACTGCCTGAAGACAAAACATTCACACAACACACAGGACGTGTCAGATTAGGAGACAGGCTCAGGAAGGTCTTTGTCTCATACAGTGTCTGCACAAAATCATAAACAAGACAAGATGACAAATGTGGACTCCATATATGTAAGTTTGAAAACTAAACTGACTGATTTGTTATGCCTTTAGGCTTTGTTTAAACTCATTTAAAACAGAAGAATTGAGTCTAATCAAATTTTTCCATTTGGAGCCCCAACACAAGATATACAGTGTGATTTGCCCAAATGTGTGTGTATGCGAGCGTCCAGGACAAAGGAGATGGATGAGCTGGGCAGTGACCCCAGGTTGTCCTGTAATTCTTATGTAACCTTTTATTGTACAAATTTCCTTTCAAATGTACCAAATATCAGATAGAGTATTTCTCAGAGTCGCTCTCTCTCCATCTCACACACACACGCACGCGTGCGCACACACACACACACACACACACACACAAAGATAAGCAGGTGAAAAATAACTGCTGACCAGAGCAAACAGAAAACGGAAGAGGAATGATCGCCTGATGGCAGAGAAAAGACAGAGCCAGAGTGAACAAAAATAATTCTCAAGAAAGCAAATCTGCAGTTTTTCTCTTTATCAGGAGAAGTGAACTCTACGTGGCCTCTTGTCCTCTGCAAACAAACCAAGCTTTTTCCCACGGTGGAGCAAAGACCACCGCACAGCAAATTCAGGTCAGGCAGGAGCACAGGCGGTCAGGTGACGTAGCCTTTGGTTTGAAGGAACTCAATGTCCAGAGTCAAGACTCGCAGGCACTGCTTACCAACTCTCTACAGATCCTCCAATCCAAATTTATTTACATTAAGCTATGGTTAAACTAACAATGTGTTTATCTCATATGAAAGTTAATGTATTCAGCACTTTTTAAAATGACAATAAATAAAATGCTGTTCGTGTTAACATGTCAGCAAGTCACACACGTCAGAGTGTTCAGAAATGTATGACTTGCCATAAACAACTCAGGCAAGCAAACACAGATGACTAGTTTCAGCTAAAATTCACTGCCCAAGGTAACTGTGTCCTAATCTAATATTACTTTGATAGTATGAAGTACTAAACAATCAACCCCGGCCACACAACTTGAGATTAATGATGTTAAGACAGTGATTATGTTTGGGTAGTTTTATGATTGAGGACTTACTTGCAGTTCAATATCTTTATAGCATATCTTTTACTGCATCAAGATTATTACAGAGTATGTTGATGTTTTCTGATGTGATCTGATGCAAGGCATCTGCCTAAGTAGAGACGTGGTATTTATTGGAGATTTACATGCAAGTATGGTAACTTCCATATGACACAAATGCAGCACAGGGTCATGGTTTTGGTAAGCGTATATGTGCAGCCTGAGAAGCCAATTTCAGGGCAACAAAGTCTTTTTCTTCATTTGAAGAGACCGTTCATGCGCCCAACATTTTGATTGGACAAAAACAGAATAAATTGACGACATAAGTGACTGCATTTTATTTCAGTTGTCCAGTTTCTGAGCTGAGTTCATGCAGGCTCACTGGTATGACTTAAATGAAAGGGGGCCATCATTAAAACTGCATTTTCCTGTTTTAAGAAGTCAAACAGTTTGCCAAGAGCATTAACAGATACTCAATAGTCTCAAAAATAAAATGTGAATTTTGTTTTCGATATGAAGGGTTCATAATTCAGGAATTATGCCAGAGCCAGATGTGACCGTGGCTCTGGACACTATGATCAGTGTTGGTATGTACCTGGTGAGAGGCCTATGAGGGAACGGTTTGACAGGGTGTTGTTTCCGTTCATTTTGAAGTAGATGGGGATGGAGCTGAGGATGGCTTGCAGGTACTTCTCTTGTTCAAGACTACTGGATGAATCTGAGGATGAGGCAGGAGCTAAGGGCAGAACACAACACTCAATGTAGACAGAAAAGATTACCACTTTTTTTTTTCAAGTTTTTTCCTTTCAGAGGCGAAGCTGCACATGTGACACAATAATGTTAGTGGTTCAGATAAATTTCAGTGCTGCAAACAAAAAAATGCAAGCAAATTAGCTCTAGTTATTCTTGTTCCCATAAAATTAACTCCAAGCAGCTGTGAATGGACACCTGTTGAGGAGGGGTTCTGCGACTTAAACAATCCCACCACACTCTTGCCGTGGAAGCCTCCTGAGCGGAGCAGCACTGCTTTAGTACGAGGATGTTTCCAACAAACAACAGGCAGACGGTTGTGTCTGTAACAGCGAGCCACTTTGTGTAAACTGCTGTCTTGTACAGCCTGAGGAACCACGAGCAGCCCAGGGTAACTGACAGAGAGACAGAGAGACAGAGAGAGAGAGAGAGAGAGAGAGAGAGAGAGAGAGAGAGCATTAAAAAGAAGAATATTTACAATTTATAATCTACTGCAAACAGAAAGCAGACACTGTTCAGAGACTTCTAGCAAGATGAAAGAGCTGCAGCTGAATTGTCTCTTACTGATGTTACAGCCAAGCTCTGTGTGGGATTACGACGGTATACGTCACAGCGTGTGTGTTTTGCACAGGAGGATAATTTTTTATCGACTCAAATTTCTGTCTGTCATGTAAAGGAGGACTCCCTACTGGTGTTAAGAGATACTGAGACAAGTTTTCCATCAGGGCCAAAAAATCCTGGAAACTAAATAGAATCAGAATGAATCAGCAGGTTTCTGGACAACAATGTCATTGCTTAACCAGGTAGCCTGTGAGGTGTATACCTGCGGCAAAGGGAATACAGTCTGTTCACGGCTGTAACCCTGAACTGCTCGCCTGACTTGGAGCGAGACGAACTAGCAGTGATGGTGCCCAGGCCTAGCCGCTGGTAGTCACGGAAACAGGACTGCTCCACCAGCTGCTCCATGGTAGACTTCTCTGAGGCTCTCAAGGTGCTGCTGGGTGGTGGCTCACCATCATCTGATACTGAAACACACAGACATGCAGAGGTGGATTAAGCTTTTTATTCCTTCACACTTTCTTCTGTCTTTTCTTCTTTATCTGCCACAAGTAATTTTTCTCACTTGAAACGTCATCATCCTCGTGCCAGGTCATTCGGCTCCCCCTGTCATTCTTCTTCAGTGTGGTCTGGCTACCACGGCCCATGGTGATCTTTCCAGCTCTCTTTGCACCCTTGACAATAGTTTTGGACAGTGTCCTGTGAGGAGTATATCGCAGAGAGCCACATAATTAATTGTGCAGTTTCAGCATCAAAACATAAGGATTTGTCAACTTTTTCAGAGGAGAAACAAAATGCGATAGCAAGTCAGTCCAAAGCCAGTGGCTGTAATGCTGCATTACAAACCTGAAGCCGGTGTTTCTCTCTTTTTGCTTCGGAAGGATGAGCTGAGGTGCCGTTTGTCCTGCTGCAAAGGCGAAGTAGCTGAAGATGGACTGTGGGTAGCGGATCCTGTGGAGGTGCTTTCTGAAGATCTCCACCATCTCTGAGCTCACCTCCTCATCAAAAGCAACCTTAATCAACTGTAACAGAAATTAGTGAAAGTGATTATTTAACGACATGAGGAAAAATTCACACAAAGTATTTGATATTTACACTACCATGGCAACAGTGGCACAAGCAGATGCAGTGATTGGTAGCTCTTTCAAATTTGTGACACTTTTTCTTTTTAATCTGTTTTTTTTAAGCTTTATAGCTAAAACACTTATTACCTATGAGAAAAATATGTCTGTCAACACTGGAAAAGGAAGCGCAGGGTTTGGATAAAGAGCTGCAGATTTTTGAGAGGATCACTGCCCAAGGCTACTTCTAATCATTGAGCCAGACCAGCCGGACCGCCGCAGGAGGAGAGGGAAGAGAACCAGGATAAGAACCATTATCCACTCTTGGACTAAGGCCTGCTCCTTAATGTCTGGGCGCAAGAAAATGAAATGGAAGAAATGGGACTCTTGCTTGCCAAGCAGCTGAAAATCAGCGACTGTTGTGCCTGCTTCTTTGCAGAGACCTGCCTTCACCACAGCACACTGGATTAAGCTGTTGCACTTGACAGGCAGACTGTGATTGAGCAAACAGAGCGCAGGACTCTGGCAGGGGGAGAAAAGCAGACTCTGTGTTTTACATCAGTGATGCCTGGTGCTTAAATGAGATTAAGTTGATGGACAGGGTTCCTTCGATGTCAAACTTTTAATTTGAAGATGTCAACTATGTTATCTTCACCATCTTGTTGCTGCTGTTTACATTCCAAATAGAAATATTTACCAGCTGTTAGGGCTCTGTGTAGGTACGTCCATAAATAATGGTATGTCTTGCTCTTTTATTTTTATGCTATTGTATAATATGAAAGACTACACACTCGCGTTGTGTTGTGCAACCCTGTGTTGTACAAGGATGAATAAATTACCCATTTACCTTGGATTCTAATCCCAGTAACGTGTTGAAGCCAACTTAAAATGCACAGAGCTTCTCAGTGGGTGAAAGTTGTCTGTTTATCTCTGCTATCATACCTCTCTGTTTCACCCTAAACATTTGCTAAATCTTGCGGCTCTGCAGCTTCCACATCTGAACGATAGATTGGTTAAACAGTCCACGCAAGGTTTCCAAAACACATACACACACACACACATTCCAGTGAGGAAGCACGACAGAACTAAAGAGATGTCCTTACAGGCCAAGTGACCTATACCCCAAGAACATGGCCATTTTCATCATGGTGTTTGTAAAAAGATAGGAATGAACCATAAAAACTTTTATAGCAGCACATCTAAATATTAAAAACACATGCTTGGCCGAAAATTACTTTTCTCTGTGATTCCAAGAATTAGGCACATATTATGAAACACATCAGTGGGGTTCCTAAGAGCTGTGCCACACGAATTGATAATTGTAGTTGACTGCAAGTGTTATTGCTTAGGGTGTAGTTTGTGAGTCCTCAGCCAAGTAAGTGAAGTAAGAAAGAGCATGAAGTTAATTTAACAATGTGAATTTACAATCAAAAAACACAATAAATGGTGGTAAATGCTACATCCTCACTGTCACTAGTTGCTTTAAAAAAAAAAAAAAATCTCAGAGAAGTTGCATTAACAAAAACACATAACACTGTGTGCAACCATGCATTCAATATCGGTGGTGACTTGTGTCGATGCAGGACTGACATGAGAGAGTGTGTCACTGTTTACCTGAAATGATGCAGAGCGGAGCTGCAGGCCTTCCTGCATGTTCTGCTGCAGCTGGTTCTGGATGCTGATCTTCTTCTCTTTGGTCAGTGTGGACATGGGGAAAGCTCTAATCACTGCCTGTTCCCCTACTGGACACAAACAGGGACAAAGACCAGCATCACAAGTTGAGTAAATGAGGACAGCATCTCACTGACACAACTCATGGGGCCACCTGTAAACTTCTTTTTTGGGGGGTTTATATCATTTTAAGCCTTTGTTAAGACAGTTGACAGTAAAGAGAGGTGACAAAAAAAGTCGTGGACGGGGAATGACATGTCATAAAGGCCCCCAGCCAGATGTAAACCAAGTACATTTGAGTTCATGTTGTGCCTTAACAAACCTCCTAATGACTTAACTGGATTAGACAGATCATTACATGATGAAGAATATTGAGTCTTCAAAGCTAATGATGCTGTGGTTCAGTTATTTACCCAATGGATCATGTGGGATCCCTTTGAAAATGATGCGGTACGTGGTGAGAAAGAGGGCACCCTCTGCAGGCAGGATGTGTGGGCCCCCCAGGAGACCCCCAGTGGCTTCCTCCCTGCCGTCAGGATCCAGAAGCACCCGCAACCCCTCTGACACCAACTCCTCTCCAGGAAGAAGTGCTGGACGCAGAATCTTAGGCTGACGGGAAAAGAACGATACATTACAGCCAGAGACAGACACACACTTATACACTCACATACACACACACACACACACACTTACACACACACACTGCACCTGTCCATGAACACGTCTGAGCTTTGACAGTATGATACTCAAAATGAAGCATTCGGGAAAAAAACAAACATTTGCGTCAGTGAATCAGGTTTCTAAAAAAGCCAGGAAGTCGATTCATCATTATAATGTCAAATCACAGCACCACATGACCTCGCCGGGACATATTTTAGCTTCACATGCACGTCAGCACGTCTTCAAAAACACACAACTTGCAAGCACATAAAGCATTCAATAGCATTTTGGAAAACAAACTCGCCAGTGAAAACAAATTTATACTCTCTGAAGAGAGCTATATCAACTCTCCAAGAAATATCCACAATCTGTTTATCAAGTAAAAACTGTTTGCTTATCTAATCTGAACTGAGTTTTCATTGTTTTTCACTTGCTTTTAAACTTAAACATACAAAATGCTGGCTGACAAAGCTTTTTCTACTTGTAGAATAAAGATTATTAATCCAATTCTAATCAGGTTCTTTTCAATGAAGCAGAAGTTAAAGTGCAACTTGGGCCTCGAACTCACAAGTGTGAAAGAAACAAAGCAATGGAAGACAACAGCAGCGTTAAATGTTTCTTTCAAAATGTTGCATTACGTAAATACTTCATTTTTTTCTACTTAGTTTAACCTTTTTGACCAAAGGTTGGTAGTACAATAACAGAAACCCTTTTCATTACTGTCAGCAAGGATTTTGAGATGACTTCTGAATCAGTTTCTGCTTAAACCCACAAAGAAAAAGTGATCTTCATTCTACAAATACAAGAATAGAAACATGAAGTTTAACACTTGCCTCATATATCATACAGAAGTAGATATAGACTCCACTTCAGTGTTTCCTTCACAGAAGTGATTATTAACCATGTCTGAGAAACAACCACAATATGACCAACTATTTCTACTGAAGGAGCTGCACAGGCAAGTCTGCATCCTGTGTTGCTTCAGCTCTTTCTGGCCTCCAAAGCCAGCAGAGAAACACTCAGTTGTTCCACTGTCACAAATATGAACGAGTAGGGACATTAGATCATTCAAAGCATTTCACATTAAGGCCACAGCCAACCTGGGGGAGTTGAGGTCTGGCCAGGAGATAATCAGGACTTCTCGAATCCACCCATGAACGGACAGCGAGACCAAGAAGAGAGAGTCCCTCTGCACCTCATTACTGCTGTGAGCACTGCTTCTTATTCAAACTGCACCCTAAATGCATTCATTGTTTTTTCTTTAAATGTTACTGCTACCTTTACGACTCCTATTCCAACTTGTCATCCAGAGTCAGTGTTGTTTATGCACTTTTTAGTACTTTTTGGCATGCTGCTTACAGCTAGCAGTCCAGGGTGGAAGCTTAAATGTGTGAGAAGTTAGCCACAAAGTAAAGCAGACACTCTGCCCAGACTGCTCACCATGGTCTCCTGGTGGCTCCCAAGGCAGTGCTGGCATGGTGTTTGTCTGTGTGCATGAGCGTGTGCAAGAGCATGAGTGTAAGAGGAAATACCAAGAGCTGGCAGATATTTAGCACAGCAGGGTCCAAAAGACCAACTAGTAAAGTTTGAAAGTGAGATGATGACCTGGAAACACTGGATGACATCAACAGTCTGCATTCGAGTTGCAAACCAGACTAAACTGAACGTGTGGACATAACAAGATTGATGAAGTGTGAGTAAAACTGCCAATTACACAACAAAGTAGTTGGATGTAGTTCTTAAATTAAGAACATATTCATTAATATGTTTTATGACGTGAAATTAGAGACTTTTCCAAGGTATCATTAGCCAGAGTCCTGATGTCACTTCAGTGCAAGTCACTGGTGCAATATCTTCAATATCTTAATACAATCTCACTTTAGGTTTCTTTCATCAACACATTTTAAGTAAAAGT
>JAQLOL010000001.1:15039702-15065665 GCA_029783665.1 Naso thynnoides
AAAAATGGTATCGGAACGTGTTTAATTAGCAGAGATCTCCTCTGTCTTCGACAAAAGTTGTTGTTCAAATGTGACCATGTGTTTACTTTAGTAGATGATAGACTGCATTTTACAGCCCAGTCACTTCCATTCATGTTGAAACAGGGTATAGAAACACTATAAGACATGTAAAAGTTGCCAGGTATAGGTAATTCACCCTTTTAAAGAGACTTCTGTAACATTTGTTGAATATGGACAAAATGTAAACAAACACCATGTCTCATAGATAAAGCTAGTTTGGGGAAAAATGGGCGGGGTTAATGTAACCTACGTGGCCAATGCTGACAAAGGTCAATAACATGAAAGAACACGGATACGCTCCTTTAAAGATGAGCTGAAGTGCCTGTCGCCAGAGCATCAGCAGCCTTGTTGTGATGTAATCGCTATTCAAACAAACAACCAGGCTTTAGGGGCGGGATATAAGATGGAGGAATCTGATTGGAGTGTTGTTGCCAAGTGTTGTTACTCCTTGCCACCTGTTACTAGGGCTTTGCTAAATTTTAACGCCATGCTAGCTTCAGCTTATTCAATATTTTCAGGTTTATATAACAGCTAAGAGCAGCTGCATGTCCACTCTGTAGTTGACCTGGCCCTTTAGCTGAATGGTGTCTATTCCTGCTTCTGGTCACGGAGGCCCTGGATTCGTATCCCAGTCCAGGTGGGGGTGCTGCACTAACTTCATTCAAATGTTACATTTCTGTTGACAGGTAGATTGGTGTGATATAATTGGTTGACTTAAAAAATTATTCAACCAATAACTGCCCGAGTCAGAGCTGACATCAGGGACCCGGGAGTCTTGTTTCAAATGAAAGACAGAAGAGGCAAACTTTAATTTAAAAATACGAAATAACTCATTTTTTTGTTATTTTTTTGTCATACATTTTTAGATTTGACTGAAAAAAGGAGCAGGGATATGGTCCAAAAGATTTGAACGTTCATTTTTGAGTTCAGGTCATCTTTAAACAGTTCTTTTCTTAAAGTTTGAATTTTACAAAAAAAACGAAAAAACAAAAGTCAGATTATGGGTAATGTTCCAAAAAGCTGCCAAAACAAAACTAAAACTTTCATGCAGCCACAGTTGAATGACAGTAAGCTGCAGGCATCACACAGTGCAGCAGGTCGATGAGTGTTGTGCTAAAAGTGTTAAAAACTCTGATTAACAGCTTAGAAATTTAGAATTCGAGGTTGAAAGTTTTAATATTTGGTTTTAAAAATATCAGTCCAGTCATCAAAAGCTCTGATCCCTCAAATGCTTCATTAGTTCTGTGCCTCATTAACTGTGTGTCAGTTTTTTTTATGCAGCTTTTGTGTCCTCAGGGGATTTTATTAAATTATGAAACTTTAACTAAATGAAAAGTTATTGCATGGACTGTTTAATAAACCAACACAGCACTTCAGAAACTGTGACTAAGCACTCTCACACTCCTCTCCGGCCGTTGCCACTGTAAATCAATGCTAAGTTGATTTTTAACTGATAGAATACGTTTCTTGTTAACTTCCAGCTCACAGTCGCTGCCAGAAAACTGTAATTTCAACCCTGTTAGACTTCAGCACCTCAGCTCCTGACAGACACAGACCTCTGAGGTTTTTCTATTGAAACATTCATTTCCTGTCATCTGGACCTTTGCTAAGATATTTTTTTTTTCAGTTACATTCTTGTTATCTCTATGGGGCCTGTTGCCCTCTGAGACAGAAGAATTTCATTTTTTTAAATTTCCATTTAGCTTCTGGTCAGTAATGAGATGTTACTGAAACTACAGAGGGGACCTTTAATAACATGAGCGCCTTTGTGAGCTGAGATACAAAAACACCCAGCGGAGAAGGTTTTTCTGTGGATGTCTTGAACTAAATATTTCTAAGAGACACCTGTGAGCCAAAGTGTTCATTACAACCCCAAAATGAAATTACTGGACAGAACAGCCAACTTTGATATTCTCAGGTGAGTTTAAACTAAGTGGCTGTGTTGGTGGGCACGATGGTTAACATGATAAAAGTGATGTCTGAAGTTTAAACATTTTATCTTTTGTCACATCGATCGCCAGGTTAACGATTCAGTTAACCTGCTTGAACTTATTTGCTTAGCTTGAGCGTTGCTTTGTGTTATGTTTGGGTTTTTTGGGAGGACATCCCTTGTCTTTGTTGGACAGTCTTTGGTGAAAAAAAAAAGACAGGAAATGAGGGGTGAGAGAGAGACTTAAAAAGACATTTAGCAAATGTGTAATGTCTTAAACCACTGTATCACCACCATGTGCCCTGCTAGTTTGGGGGTTGATATGAATTTGGCTGTGGTTTCTGTGCTGTGCTACAGCTGAGGAGAGCTATTATGCTTTTCCGTCTTTTCTGACCTATAAATGTTGCTACAATGTCAGATACTCGTGTTAAATGATGCCAAACGGTCACAAAATGGGGTTCATGCATTTGGAAGTGAGCCCTGCAGGCTGTTTCAGTTGGCTCTGCTCACTGTGTTTTACAGTGTTTTTGTAACAGTGTTTTTACAGTGATGTTAATGTGTGCTGGACTTCCTTATATTGGCATGTCAGCTCGTGCACACAGCACTGTGCCTGCTCCCTCCCCTGCTCTGTTCAGACACCTCTGTACTCTGCTCTCTGCTTCAGGGATTACTGTCAGCACTTTGTTAAAGCTGGCTCCAATAATGTGTTTTTTTTTACGGGTGAACGAAGGACACTTAACTTTGTTAAACGTTCCTAAGGAGGCAAACACCAGACAGAAATTGAGAGCATTCCTGTTTCTTGTGGATTTATTCCACGTGGATTTATTTACTTCCTCAGCATGAGCACATGAGCTGGATGAAAGGCTAAACTGCTGCTAATGTCCTGTTGAAGAGTGAGAAGCACAAGCTCGATGTTTTAAGTAACATTTTATCAGTGTCCCTGCTGTGTTTATTTTGTGTCAGTAAAGGAGTTGTGAGTACAGCGTGGGGCAGAGGCACGCATGAGGAAAAGGGGGAGGAGTGACCGACACAGACTGTTTTGAGAGAATGCAGAAAATACAAGGAAGAGAGAGGACGCGAGTCACAGATTTCTAAAGATCTACAGACTCTGTAATTCAGTCAGTTGTGTCTAGCTGCTCTATAGGAGTCCAAAATCAAAGACTCGAAAATGAGTATAATAGCTCTCCTTTGAAATTGTCCTGAGGGTGGCGCAAGAGATAAAATTGGCAGTAATTGGAAAAATTTGGATTCATTCTTTGGGGATTTCAAATATTCACAGCAAATTTCAAGGAAACCTGCATTAACTAGGGCAGCATGGTGACTTAGTGGTTAGCACTGTCGCCTCGTAGCAAGAAGGTCATGGGTTCAAGGTTCCCATCTTGGGCGTGAGCTTTCTATGTGAAGTTTGCATGTTCTCCTCGTGTTCCCATGGGTTTCCTCGGGGTGCTCTGGTTTCCCCAACTATCAAAACCTGCTTGTTAGGTGTACCACCTGTCAGAACCCTTGACCGAGGTACTGGCTCAGAATCTGGAGTTGGTCCCCAGGCGTTGTGTTGTAGCTGCCCACTGCTCCTCAGGGACAGGTTGAATGCAGAGACCAAATTTCACTGTACACTGTACCCCTGTAGCTAAAGGGCCATACAGTTGTATACAGGCCTCATCAGTGTCAGTGCACGTAGTGCCACAGTGACACAACAGCTGCTAGCAGTGTGTAGAGTGCGGCACCTATGTGTGAACACACTTTGCTTAACCCTGTCACACAAGTGCAGCGAATCCTTCCTTCTCCACTGCCACCCAGGCTGCCAATGGCTTTTCATTTAAACTGTGGGAATGGTTTACCTGACATTTGACAAAATAAAGGAAAAACGCCCCGCAATGCTGAATGAATGCATTAATGAGGAAATGCTTACTACAGTGACCCTGAAATTGATGACACCTAGATCAACGTTAGCTAGGTAATGTTACAGTTAGCTAATCTGGCACTTACCTTTGCTTTGACAATGAAGAATTTCATCATGGCAGCAGTTGTACCGAGAGGAATTCTCTACAAGATATATGTAGACATCGCCAAAGTGGAACTCTAGGATGGATCTTGGGTGTTTTTAGTGGTTGAAAAAGTCTGGCAGGTGTTGTATTTGGGTCACATGAGTCCAAAACTTGCAGTTTGCTCACATTTTTGTTTATTTCTTCTGCTGAGAGGGCATCTAAATACTTCTGTCTTGAAACTGAAATTCTCTGTTAGGCGCCATGTCGAGCAAATGTTTTGCCCGCTGAGGCTCCACATGAGTCAGGTGACTGAAGTTATGAAGAGGGAAGGTTTTGCCATTTTAAATTTAAAAATTTATTCTATGAGGACCAAGAAGATTTTCAGTGGATTTCTTTGTTCCCGTTAACTTTGGATTTTGTGGAGAACATGTCGTTATGTTGGTGGTAGAGGTCAGTTTAATTTTGAGTCTTCCTCGGACAACCGGGAGTATTCAAGAAAATATCTCCTCGATGTGTCCACAAGTTTGTGGAGATATTTTATTAATTTTATTCTTCCAACTGATGCACAAAGACTGCATGAACAATTTTTTGAGAGTAGTTTCATAGATGTTTGTCAAAAGTAACGGCAGAGGGCTGATTCTCTGCAGATACAGACACCAGTGGCGACTTGCAGTGGGTCATAAATGATGATTAAGAGGGGAAGGTTTTTTATAAGTCTCCACAGAGCAGGTCTGTGTGCTCCTGGCTGCCAGTGACAAGAGTGACCTATTTGCAGGATAATGATTAGAAATCACCTGAAGCAACATGAGACATTTAGTTTACTGACATTTAGTCGATACACTCACTGTCTTCATTTGTGTGTGTGTGTTAATTGAACAAAGCTGAAGTCATTTTTTGTTCCATGTGAATATTTGATCAGTTCAACGTGAACAAACAGCAGACAAGCTGAAGTTTCTCCTTAGCAGCTTCTCTGTCTCGTCGGGGGATTGAAGGGGGTCTCGGAGGTTGAAGCGGTTCTGGATTTGCCAGCTGTCATTAACACTGAACCTTGTTTGGTCTAATCCTTCGTTCAGACTGGCCAAGAGCTGGACAGAGAAGCAGAAAACAGCAGTAAACACGAACAGAACCCAGAAGGTTAATACTGCAGAGCTGCATTTGTTTAAATCTCACTTGGCTGCTCGACAAAATAAAAGAACAACACATTGACAGTGAAAGAACAACAAAATCAATTTGCTGTGAGATAAAGATTCAGAGAAAACATTTGAGGCTTTCTGCTTCCAAACCACAGTTGTTTAGGGTTTGTCCTGCACCTTGCTCTCCATGTGCCCCTTGTCCTTCAGGTCACATTTTTGTACTGCAGCCAAACGCTCGCTGGCTCCTCCACCAATGTTTGTTTTGGTTGGATTGTCGCCCAGGTTTGTGTTGTGTAACCAACAGATTCCTAATCTCAGTAGTGTTTGTGTTTTTATGTGAGTTTTAAGGGGCGACTGGATGTTCTTAACACATTTCTTAAGAAGCAGCGCTCCGCAGATCTGCATCAACCTGCACAGAGTGCTGTGAACTGACAGGAGGTCAAAGAAACAGCAAAGAGAAATTGGCTGATTTTCAAAATAAAGCAACCTGTGCAGACTGCAGATCACATCACGTCACTGAATCGAAAAAAACAAAAAACTATTCAACTGTGTGGCCTGCTTTCTGCAGTCCAGACTCACTCACTTTGCGAATTAATTCATTTCGTGACAATGGCCTGTGAACCCTCCTTTTTGTGGCTGTTTCCACCCGTGCAAAAACCTGATGCACCAATCACAACCTTTTATCTCATATGGGGGCTTCGTCCGATGACTCATTGAGAAGGCCAAAGACAGCAGCTCCGGTCTGTGTACGCGTCAGCTGACATTAATCACTGACAGCCGTCAGACAGACGAGGGGCGCGGCTTTAACATGAATTTTCCACAACCTGATAAATAATCACATAGATGTCGTTATGTCGTCGGTCTTTTGTCACACACTCCCCCACACATTGTATTTCTCACGCTGAAAAATATAGGCTATAATATATTGTGTAGCTGCAGAACGACTGGCCGAATCCGCTGTGTCCCACTGTCTTACTTCGACCCTGAACACACCTGTAGCTCTCTCAGCAGCACCCTATGGCAGCACCCGCTAGCATAACACAGACAAGCTAACAGTGATAACAGGGCTCTCTCTCTCGCATTTGACTGTCTTCACATGCTCTCACGCCACACATCCAAGTTTATCTAGCACCCCCCACCTTCCCTTAATCATGTTACTCCGTTATGCTACGGGTACCGGATCAGCATCTGGGAAGGGGGAGTGAGTTGCCTTGGTGGAGGTCTGTGCTCTCCAAGTGCTTTTCTAGTTAGCATTAAAATTAATTTTACACTTTGATTTTACAAGTGGTTTAAAGTCACAGACAGATGAAGTAAATTAAATCTTCACACGCATGACCTCATCAAACTGAGTCAGGACAAACACATGCCACACATTCTTCAAACCTCAGAACTTCATTTTACTTTCTAGTGGAAATCCAAAAGTTTCCTGGAATACATTGGACTGAATTAAAAGGAAACGTGTGGAAAATGTCAGAAAAAAAGCAAAAATATAAACCTTGAAACCTAGTACATTTCCATTTAAGGGAATGTACAGCCAACAAGTCTTGAGTTTTAATAATTCACACAGTGGAAAAAACTTATAGTTACTGTCAGTCTCATATTAACATATTTAATCTTTTTTACAATGATGATACTGACAGCTGCTCCTGCCTGGAGTAAATATATCCTGCAATATTTGTTTCCAGTCCTGCTTTACTCCATCCTAATAATTGCAGCCCTCTACTGTGAATAGTCAAAAACATTGCAGGCTTATTTCTCATTGGGCTTTTGAGCTGCAGTGAGTTCCTACCGAAAAGGAGTTTGCCAAAATGCTGGAGAGAAGTGGGAATACAAGAGAAAAGGTCCACCTCAAGATTAGCAGTAAATTTGATAATTTCTTGTGAGTTGTTTTAAACAGATAACAACCTTGAATGGAGCAACAGACCACCTCTCTTTCCTTCTGTTTCTGGGTGTAACTGGAAGCAGTGCTGTTGTTTTTCATTAGTGTGAGCTGAAGAGCAAAGCACCTGCTGCTTGCAAAAACAGCAACGAAACCGGAACATAAAGTGCTCAACTAAAGGCATTACTGCTGGTCCACACTGTGCTGCATAACACACATAGTAAACGCCGCAGAGCAATGCTGGGAAACAATCTCACACCACAACAGGACTCAGCAGGAGCACAGTATGCCAATAAATCATGGCCCACAAACCAACATTCACCCACCGTCCATCTCCCTGCACAGTCTGATGGCAACGTGTAAGGCAGTTATTTGATTAGTTTCTGATTTCTCTCCCCTGAGCCTGACACAACACAGTGGTTTCCATTATCACGCCATAGTTTGCCTTTGAAGGATGAGAACTGGAGGGGTAACTGTAATTATAACAGAGGGAACCAAAGCAGTTCAATTCCCTGCGTGATGGGCCAGGAGCCAAGACAGAGGCGAGCTGTTAAGACAGGCAGCAAACAGCGAGTCAATGCCCATACAGGAGCATACATGCAACACTGTTAACAAGCAGGTCTTGAGGCTGAAGTCAGCAGTTTGTTTTTGGTGTCATTGGGCAGAAATTCCACTATTATCTTTCAGCATATTGTAATTAAGGTAGTGTGAAAGAACACTAGACATCTGGGCCTCTCTTTGGCTCTGTATTCAGACTTGAAAAAATGGGTAATTTCAGAGAGCATGTGTTCCTATCGGCTGCTCTAAGCTGTGCTTCTTAGTGACAGGTGACGTCACTACAATTGACTGGCTGTTAAAACAAGTGATGTACCTTACTTACTAAAACTGCTCTCTGGTGAACTGACAAGGAGAGTTGCAGGAGACACCGTCAGCTGGCATGAGTCAAGCTGAAACCGACCAGTTTACACTGCTGCAACCTTCCCTGCAAATGTTTTGTTTCGTCCTGAATCTTTGATGTAATCTGGCCTTAAAGAGCGAGCAACAACAAACAAAACGAAACGCCAGTTGGGTAAAGGGCCAGTCGGAGCTATGGAGCAAAAAACAAGGAGGAGAGGGTGCAGCGGAGTTGCAAGTCTGGTCCTGGAGCAGAGTCTCATGCTCTATTTCCAGATGTTGCGTACCACAACTTTAAGTGTGACTTTGTGTGTTTTGCATTTGTGGGAGTTAATACTGTACATTATTACACCAATAAAGCTTTGTTTTCAAATTTACAGCAGTACTGATTGATAGTTACAAATAATTGGTTGTAATTGGTTGTAATAATTGGCTGTAAAATAGCAAATGCCAGGAATGGAATGAAAAAATGTTGGTAAACATCCTGAAAAAGTGAATAACAATCTAATTCAGCAGTTGTCTATTACCACACAACTGCTGTGGCTACCTCCTGCTGCTCTTCTTCTAATATCAGAGTTACAAAAATGAAACCACTCTTTCGGGAAATGTGATATTGAGCTGAGTTCAGCAGATTTTCTTTGGTTTTCAAGGTGTCTGAAGAAAGAGCCCAGGATATCCTGCTGACTAACAACAGAGGCCGAAAGGAATACAATAGTTCACAAATAAGAAAAAGAATGTGAAACAACAGTCTGAGCCATTTAAGGCATAAACACAAAACACAAAGGGAGTGTTTTTAATTTATCAAAAATAATTTAAGGCTTTCATATCAAACCTATGGTAAGTGGTCTCTTGTGGATAAACTACTTGATCAAGACCTTGTTTGTGAATGACCTGAAACATTGGGTTACATAACGTAATCCCTGGTTCTTTGATAACAGAGTGAGGTGTTTCTGTCAGTGACAGACAGGTCGAACTGTGCCAGGGCATGCCCCCTTACCTTACCACAGTCGCCAAGCCCCTCCTATCTCATTCTAGACCGGTTTCTTTCCGTGTCTATGCAAGGAGGGACATGCTGGTGAAACACCTCACTTTGTTATCAAAAAACCAGGGATTACGTTATGTAACCCAACGTTCTTTTTCTAACTCTGTTCAGTGTTTCACTATGGGAGATATAGACCACTCCCGGATTGCATTGGTCTCAAGAAGCCATAAGCAGCATTACGTGGAGGCTACGGTCAACCCACTGGCCCTGGTGCATGTGCCTCAAGCACTGCTTGTGCTAAGGATGGCCCTGAGACATCCAGCCTGTGAAACCTAAAAGTGTGTGGTGTAGCCTAGTTTGCTGCAGCACCATTATCCTGCACCAAAACACCTTTAATTAGGGCCCACGAAGAGCCATGCCCCTGGTAGAATGAGCTCTCAGGCCCTAAGGGGGCTGCAGACCCTTACATTTATGGGCCAGAGAAATGGCCTCCACAATCCAGTGGGACAGCCTCTGGCGGGACAATGGCTGCCCCTGAAGGGGGTCGCTGAGGACACAAACAGCTGATTCCCTTGCCTGAACTCTGCTGTACTGCTCACATACACATGCAGGGCCCATATTGAGCATGTGTTGAGTCTTTGCTCCTCCTTTGAAGCAAAAGGAGGTGGGTGGAAAGCCAAGAGCTCCACTGTGGGACACCTGTAAGCTGACTCCAAAACTTTAGACACAAAAACAGGGTTGGGCTAAAACGACAGACCTTGGTAAGATCTAGGGCAAACTGTAAACCGAAAGGGTGAATGGACAATGCCTGTAAGTCACTTACACGTTTCGCTGTGGTCAGGGCTAAAAGCAACACTGTCTTCAGTGAAACAAACTTCAGCCCCACAGCCTCTATAGGTTCAAAAGGGTGATGCAAAAGGGCATCTAGCACGTTGACATGTCCCACAATGGAACTAGGGGCCTAGAAACTGGGAGCTTGCTGCGTGCCCCTTTCATGAAACAGCACACCAGAGGATGCTGGCCTGCCGGCTTATCCCCGAAGCCCACATGACAGACTGAGATGGCCGCCAAGTACACTTTAATTGTGGAGAAGGCTTTCCCTTTATCAACCAGTTCCTGCAGGGAGGTCAGCAGGTCAACCACCGAACACTGGTAAGAAATGATGTGACTCAATTCACACCACCTTTCAAAAACTTGCCACTTCCAACTATACAGGGGACGACAGGAGGGGGCTCTTGCAAGCAGACCCACTGCATTCAGGTTCCACCTCTCACGGGCCAAGCACAGGGTGCCATGTGGTCTGGGTGCAGGTGGTAGATCTCCCCCTGCGCCTGGGACAACAGATTCCTGCGTATGAAGAGGCCATGGCCCGCCTGCCAGAAGTTGAATTATTTCTGCAATCCAATGTTTGGAGGGCCACCGTGCTGCTATCAAGATTAGCGACAAGCCCTGCTCTCTTAGCCTGACGAGGGTGGGGGGAATCAGGCTGAGAGGGGCAACGTGTAAAGCAGCTTGTCCTGCTACCGATGAGCCAGAGCATCCACTCCCAGCGGTACTATCGCATCTGATAGGGAGAGAAACAAAGGACACTGTGCGTTTTCTCGCAAGGCGAAGAGATCTACAGCTGCCTGGCTGTATTTCTGCCAAATTTGAGCCACCACCAGCGAATGGAGGGTCACATCCCCATATCGGGGGTTTCCCCGTGATAGAAGATCCGCACCTCTGTTCAGCATGCCTGGCACATGTTTCGCATGGAGAGACAGGAGCATGGGGTTGTTCCACATGATTATGTTCCGAGTTAACCTATGTAACTGTAGTGAGTGTGTGCCTCCCTGGCGGTTTATGTACGCCACCACCGTAGAGTTGTCTGTCTTCATCAAGACGTGTCGACCTTGAAGAAACTGTAGAAAATGTCTCAATGCAAGGCACCCTGCCTAAAGCTCCAGGACATTGATGTGAGCTCAAGCCAGCTTTGGGTCCCACACGGACGGGCCTGGACGGAATGAATGACAGACGACTTTGTGTGTTTAACATTCTGAACGTGTATTTTCGTAGGTGTGCGTTTAACACATGGAGGTCCAGAATAGGGCAGAGTGATGCACCTACTGTCTTCAGGATAATAATGAAAATAACGAGAGTAAAACCCTTGATAAGCTTTTTCGTTCAAGATGGCTCTGATCGCCTGTTTGTGCAACAGTGATGTTTTTTATTTGTTCTCTAGAATTTTTGCTGTGTCCCCCTGTTCATAGAAACTAACACACCATTGAACTTGGGTGGTTTCATAGCGAACTGTAGTCTGTATCCCCGAGAAACAGTGGATAAGACACATGGGTACAAGGCACATGCGTGCCACTGGTCTGCCTGGGTAGGGAGGGGGTCCATGTACATGTGCCTTAAGGATGTCAGCCCCACCACCTGGAGGGAGTGGGCTGCAGTTGGAGGAGCGTGAGCTCCCTCTGTTGGTGGCAGAGGGACATGACAGGTTTTTATTTCTGTTTTGTTTTAGTGGAAATGACTCGCCGTCGGCTCTGGGCCTAGTTGCAAGATTTGAATCTTTATTTTTGAACTTGGTGGAAACTGTTCTTGGTGACACTGTTTGAACTGTTACCCCAGACTACTTCTCCAGAACACGAGGGGAGGGCAAATGAGAGGCCACACCTGGAAAACTGAAAAAAAAAACAGAGCCTCTGAAATCTGAACCTCTGGGCTCTGCTCCACCAATTTTTGTTTCTTCATGGGAGGGGGAGAGGGAGAAGTTGTGTGTGTTAGGTGGCATGCTTCTTCTTCCTGTCCTGAGGGTGGGAGGGACGGTTTCTGGTGGCCGCAGCTGCAAAGGACTGTTTGCCCCATGGCCTTGGATTGTCTGACCGATGCTGCTGGTTAACCCGCTGACCAGCAGCCTGTCTCTGAGGTCTTGCGCTCCCCTGTCTTTCCCCCACTGCTGCTGCAAAGCCAGGCCTCGGTGCCTGGGTAGGGCGAGGGGTATGCCCCTGGGATGGCAGAGATTAAACGCTTCACCTGCCTGTTTCCTGAGGGTGCTGGTCTCCCTCATCTTCTCCAAAGTTGGTGGTGGGGTCATATGCTGCGTCCATAACCTCTGCTTTATGTGCATCACTTAGGCTTGATAGGTTCAGCCACAGAGCTCTCTCACCCGCAACTGATAGCCCAATAACTCAACCAAAGCTTTGTACCACTGCTTATAACGGTTTGGGTGAAGGTGATAAGCCACCGAAGGCTCCACTACTGGAGGTTCGGTCTGCCACAGCTCCCTCATCCTGTGTATCTCCAGCTTGGAGAAACCTTTAGTTGGCAGCTTACTTTTGAAGGGACTGGACCAGTAATGGCCCATTTTCTTCATACAGGCCGGCACAGCTGGGATAAATTGCTTGGCTGGTGGCTGGGATGGAGGAAGCCTCTCAATATCATATAGATCTCTCTCCGCCCCTTCAGCATCTTGGGCTTCAGGCTGCTGTATCCCCAATTTGGCTGCAGCTCATTTACACACCTCGTACAAACTGCTATCCACTAGGGGAGCGGTGTCAGACGCACTGGGGGTCTGGATTTTTAAGCTGGGAACATGGAGTCATCTTCCTTGTCCTCCATCTCTTCCATGTTGAGCAGGTCAGAGTTGGCGTCACCCTCTGCCTCCTCGCAGCCCAGCTCCACCTCAAGGAGCTCCTTGAACAGTGGAAGCACGTGTGGGCTTTCAGCTTCCATCATGTCTGCCCAGCTCGTAACGGCTTGCAGCTGATGGGTGCCAGGCGCGGCGCTCGTTGTGGCCCCTGAAAGACCTGGGTCTTGACTGTTGGCCACCACCACTCTCAGTCTCCTTTCCAAAATCTTTTCAGGCATTGAAGTGCAGTGGGGACAGGACTGAGGATTAGCTAGTGATGCCTGAGCGTGTTCAGCATCCATGCAGGCTATGCACATCAGATGAGGGTCCCTACCCGAAGTGGACGACCCGCATGACGCGGGACACAAGCGGGATGCAGCCTCTTTGGCCTTCAGTTCCGACCCTTTGGTGGGGTGGGTGCTGAGGACATGACTAAATGGAAAGGAGAAACCGAATCATGTTAACGTTAGCTAATGTAATAGGCACACTGTAACGTATTCACTAGCGGGTCAAAATTAGCAGTGGCCCTGAGGGTTTAGTCTGAGCTAACTCTGATTGCTGCTAGTGATTTGCTTGTCATGACACGTTAGCAAAACTCCAGATGCTCGGTACAGCCAACAAGCTAACGTCAACTCGCTGTAACACATTGGCCATACGGTAAAATCTACATAGCAACCGGTAGACTGGTAAGTAAATACAGAGCCACCGGAGAAGCAGCTTACCTTGATGCGGACACTACCAAATTTACTGCGTAACAGTAACTGTACTTCTTGCGAAGGACTTACTCAGCCAATCCAGACTGCTAGGAACTACGTTTGGTGACATAATCCTTTACAGGTTGTCTGTGAACAGTTGAGCAGCTAACCAAGCTAGCCTGAATGTGCTGAGGGAGCTTGTATAGCTTCCTTAATGGGAAGAAAGCGAGAATGAGATAGGAAGGGCCGGTCGACTGTGGCAAGGTAGGAGGCGTGCCCGGGCGCAGTTTGACCTGTTTGTCACTGACAGACGTGGTGTCATTGGAGCTTCCATAGTTGGTCAGGCTGAAGCGATTCCCATAGTGAACCACTGAGCAAAGTTAGAAAAAGAACTTATATTTGTCATTTTTTAAGTAAGTGGCTGACACACTATAAATACCTTTACTGATATACCTGACCATATTAGGCTGAAAATAATGTTGCCCATGAAAATGCATTTTTTTCAGTCTACTACTAAATACTGGCAATAAACTGTCATATGATGAGAGAGTAAGAGCCTACTTCCATCTTAACTACTCTCACTCAAGATAGAGTTCACCTGAAGTACACAAGTGCTGTGCCAGATTACAGCCTTGCACTGGATCAGTAAGGCAATATAAGGATGACATTAACGGGAGCTTGTTTACATTCACTGTTTTCTCTCCATAAATAGACAATTACACAATGTTATCATTAAGGGAACCCAGCAGTACATGGGAATTAGGCCAGAGAAGCCCTAGATGAAAGGACAAGGACAAATCTGCTGTGATTAGAAATGCTTCAAAGAGAGGCTAATAATGTGACTGACTCTGGCACTGACTTACAGATTGAAGATTACATGATCTCTGCACAGAGGTCATGTTTTGAAGATGGAGCCGAATGAACAAATAAAATAAGAAATGAAGCCCTTTGGACAGCACTGTAACACATCTCTATCACAGGAGTGTGTTATGTGTCTTAGAGCAGATGTTGTGTGAGTGTCTATTGATGTGTGTTTGTGTGGGGGAACCTCTGTGTGACTTGTGTATGCTGTCTACTGGATGTTCTTTTTTGACTTGTCAGATATGTGCAGGTCATTTCGACCGAGGGCATCTCTTCCTAATATGACAATGTACGGAACTTCCACAAGACAGATGGGCAAAGAGGAGGACAGGGAAGGAGAGGAGAAATTAGAGGAAAAGGGAGGTGGAAAAGAAGGAAGAGGAGATGAAGATCAAGGAGGGAGTATTCTACTATCAGACCCATCTGGCTGTGTGATGATGGCGAAGAGGAGGAATGCAGGGATGAGGGAAAAAGGCTGAAAAACAAGCCGAGAAACTGCAAGGGGAGACAGTAAGCAGAAAATGCTGTGTACAGGTCTCAGGAATGAGACTATCAGGATTTGGGATCTTGTTTTGAACTCTGGGACATGATCCCAAAGTTCACAGTATGATTGACTGCGGCCTCCAAACATCAGCCATACGGCATCACACGTCAGCTGTGAGTCTGAGAGATGGTGCATGTTGTCACTAAAGGGAGCATATACTTGTATGCAGGCACTGAGTGAAGACTGCTGCATCAGATATGTCACCAGCCTTGGGGCAGCAACATTATTTACAAGTGTTTTGGAAGAATTCATAGCATTCCTGTATTGTAGATACAAAAACAGTCATTATTTCTGGACATGTCCTCTGTGGGAATGCATGCCTGACCCATACACAATCTGTCTCCTCATTATTGCAATTCTACACAAGTTGATGCATTTTTGAGGACAACTACTTGCATCCTGAAACCACACAAAACTCCCTATTCAATTTAAACAATGTATTTATAGTAGTCAGTCTTGTAAAACAAACAGAAAAAACATGATGAAAGACAAAGTAACACACAACCCATCATGGCACCCATAGGCCATAGCTGCATAACACAATGTGCAAGCTACATAAATGTTTCAAATCAGAGTAACCATAGATATGGTTAGTAGAGAGCTGGACATTTTTGAGACACACAGGGGTCATGCAGTACGTCATTTTCCTCGCAAGGCATGATGCAGAATGGTTTGACAGAGCGAGCTGCCAAAGCCCCCGCCACCATGCATAAACTATGTCTGAAAGAATGCTAACAGTCAAGTGTTCTTGTTGTGCAAGTTATCCAGAGCCGTGTTTGAGTTTTCCAGTTGCAGCTGTAGCCAACCTGTGTTATTTCTCCCGGTCAGAGACATTTAATCTGGTGACACATTCAAATGTAAGAAGAAATATCGTGAGGGACTGCAAAGGGCAGAACAACAGCAGGCCTGGACATCAATGACACCTGTTCATCCCCTGATAAATCCATCCCTCACTAGATAATGAATGCCAGAGGAACTGTCTGCAGATTAGAGAATGACAACCAAATGTAAAAGCTCACCTCTAACAAAGGGGCACTGTTCAAAGGTTGTGTGGCATTTAGATAAACTTTACCAACACAGGCTATATGACACCATCCATGCATGATGTATGCCTTGAGATATTTTGCAAATTAGTCCTTAACAAACCTCTCTCAAATGCCGTACTGTTCCATAAGTGCTTCAGTTAGAGGAAAACATTCGAGAAAGGTCAAGCTGAGGGGAAAGCAAAGTAAAACAACTGAACATAAAATGTGGGTCAAAGCATAAGATGCTCTGTTGTCATAATATGACAGGCAGTAAAACTAAACACTGTCTGTCTCTATCCAGCAGATTCTGGGAGCAGCGGGTTGCAGGGGAGCTTCCCACGTTCCCCAACCTGCAGATTTGAGGGCCATGGGGACAGTACCACTGAACGCATGAACACAGTCTGAACTTTTCAAAGCCTGGCCAAGAATATCAAACAGGGACTGAACCAATGTCTGACTTCTGATCTTGTGCTAACAGTCCTTAAATGTGTAGCGTCTGAACTAAAGAAGACAATTTTTTTACCCGGCGCTTGGCATGCAATAGCAGTTAAAAACAAGAAAAAAAAACAAGCACAAATTTCTCATGAGAAGATGCTTTTTATTCTGTCACCTCTGTCTCTAACAAAGGATATCAAAAGTTTATTTATCTTCAAATGAATTTCCATGAAATCAAAGAGCAACTATCTCCTCTACTGCTGCTTACAAGACTGGTTCAAGATTAATTTCAACAGTCTCTAAGTGGGTCAGTGCATGAAACATAGTTTAAGTGAGTCAATGATTTGATTCACTGTAAAAACAACATTCAAAAAACCCCCATCACCACCAAAAAATCTAATCAGCCGTTAAGTGTCTTTTTACAAGGTAGCAGAATCATGTGGCAATGTGTTCAGTCAGACCTTTTGACTGTTTGAACACACTGCTCTGACTGTGCAACAGTCAGGGAGGACTGGTGTTTACAGGCAGCACTATTAACAATATCTTACTGATTTACAATACACAAAGATATGAGCAGCTCAGTTACTCTCGCATTCTTTCAGTGACCCTCACTGCCTTGTCTAGTCAGCTACAAAGACTGGCTGATCATTTACCATATAAAGTATTCACAACTTCTTGCAGAACACATTGCTATTGTACTGTATAAGGGGCTGAGACACCATGCTGGTGGTTCCTCAGAGGTCATAACATAAGTTAAATGTTAGTACAAGGCTTCCGAAAGATGAGATGGCATATTGTGGACATCTGAAAGGCTTGTAAAAACAACTGTTGGCTGTCTCCACTCATTATGCCACGTGCGCTGCAGTGCCATGATACCTATTGTTCTTTGCTACATCAAAGCATCACACTGATGCCACCAAACTGAACACATGATATGATAAGATATGATCGATCAATTGGGAGATATTAGGACCTTGTAGGCCTCTTAATCGACACTCGTGATGACAGCTGCTCTGTTACCAAGCTTTGTTTTTCTCACATTTTCACTGCATGACATTACAGAATGATTTTGGCAGATTCCTGACTGTCCTGACTTCACTTTTCACCCTTCGGCTAAGCGAGAGTTCAAGACTGTCACCAGTTCCAATCATCTGTAAATAATAAGGGGAAAAAACTGTTGCATTCTTAAATTATTCCAAAGTGTTATTAACCCTCAGTGCCAGAAACGAAATCATCCATAATCTTCCAACTAAAATACCTGCAAATCGCTCTATTGTGCAATAATTGTGACTTGTTAATAGAAATAAAGTAGTTTGACAAGGATGCACTAAAGGAAGGAAACACTGACATTGGTGAATTTTTGATCCTGGTGGCCCTGAAGAGAAACAAGACAAACATCACACAAGACTTATCCAAGGGAGTTACATCAGTCTGTGGCATATTAACAGCATGAGTCATGTGGTTGTAGAAAGCAGGCCAAGTCCCAATCAAGCCCATTGGGGTATGGCAGTGATACCCGCCAAAGGCCAATGGGGACAGTTGTGTCTGTCCCCATAGCAACAAGCAAGCTGTGGGGACATAGTTGTGGTGAATACTGAAGCTATCCTGTGTTGATAATGTGGTATGGAAGCCAAAAGCAGTGGCCTGTGCTCTCTGATTTGCTATGGAGGTTTTAACTAGCCGATCTGTTCATGTTCATGCAGAAGGTCAAAGCATGAAAAAGCTGTTCTTCATGTGGCCTGCAACCTATTCTACAGTATAATGTTAATGAGAGCCTGATTGGTGGTCAGGGAAGGAGTAAAAAATTTGCTCTGAGATTGCATCACAATGCAGATGTGAAAAATCTGCTCTGGTTCACAAGTGTCACAAATTGATTTAAGTTAAAAACGTGATTGTAAACAAAACAAAAAGGCGAAACTCAAGTGCGAGGATGGTGCATCACATGGACAGTCTACAGTGTTCACTGGTAACATTTTCATCTTCACAAAAGGCAACAGTTCTGAGCATGTTTTGCTCTTAAGTGTAAATAATTACACTGGTGAGAAGATTGTCACATGAAGCATTTTGTGAGAATGGCTGATTAACACACTGCATAAACAACTTAAAACAACTCTTTGGAGTAGTACCGTAACTGGGTGCTCATGGTGCTTCATCTTAAAAACCCTGCGTTCGCTCAGCATCTTGCACAACAAGGGCTTTTCCCAAAACTAACCATGAAGGAGAGAGACTGCTTTCCACTGAAAACATAACACGGCAGAGCACTCTGCCTTCCCCATATTTGTTACTCTTAAACAGGTGGGAGACAGAGTGTTTTCACATAGGCACGATTGTTTTGCACAGCGCCTGGGCACGAAGGTTGCCCCTCCCCTCCAACCCTGCTGGCCCACTTTCACATTAGTGATGTTATTCTGTGCCTGAGCACGTTTGCGTAAGTACACAGTCTGATAAAGTTGGTGGCAGTATGCACATAGTTGGTTTTCAGTTCGTCAATACACACAAAGAAGAAAAAGCAACTACTTATTTTTTTTCAAATTAATGTAATGGGCAAAGCAGTGGCAGTAGAAACGTAGTTTAGTATTAAAATATAGAAGTATTAAAATAATAAATCAAAATGTTCTGGCCCCATCTTTACGTGTATATAAGTTAGCACAGCAGCCCACTTCCTTGTTTCAGCACGGTTGCTTTCACTTATCATGTGTGCTGTGCCCAAGTAAACATGAATCATGCTCATGACCACCTTGTCAAGCAGACTCAGGTACAGTTTGTGAAACGTGAAACATTCCCAGGCACACAACACTTTTGTTCACACTAATCAAACGAACTGGACTTTTAAAATTACTTATCATTAAATAATGCAGTTTTTTGAGGGATATTATTTAATTTCTACAGATTATTGACAATCCTGAACAGAAATCGAGACACATCAACATGTAATCCTAACCCTGACATGTACAGTACTGCAAAGGACATTTCACAGTTATAAATAACATCAGAAGATCCCTTTAGAGGAAAAACTACGCAATGGAAATTTGTTTTTAATTTACCTAAAAAATATCTCAGGCATTTTTCTTCACTCACAAATCTTATTTCTAATTGTAGATATTCAATACTGAAGTGCCTACAATAATCTAAATATCCCTGACATAATGTCTGGTCTTTACAACTGCTGTCAGTCTAGATTTTGTTTCCTCACAAAGTACAACACGTTACTTCTAGTCTTGTTTAAACCTTTTCCCCACACTACTTTAGTGGTGTGCCAGCGCTGAAGAGGGGTCTGCCTACATCTTTCAACATTCTGTTACAAGGGGAAAAACACGCCCTGTCTTGTTAGTACTTCTTTGAACCAATTAAAGTTGTCTTGGGTGGTGCTAAGCCCAAGAAGCAGCAACAGTGCCCGTGCAAAATACCGTAGTAATAGCAGAAGGGGAGGAAAACACCAAACCTCTATTTGCTATGACTCAGAGTATGTCAAAACTAATTTTACATTTTTTTTACTGAAAGACTTATCTAAATAAACATTGTCAAAAAAAATCATTGTAGAAACTTTCAGAGTGGACTTACAAATGGAGGTGTACATGTTTACGGCCATTTTTGTGGAGGACATTCCTTAGTAATTGGTAGATTGTTTCTAGAATTTGTTTTTCACTTTTTAAATCCTATTTCCAAAAAAAATTCGTTCACTTAAAATTTATTAGACCAGCAACAATCATTTCAGGATCTTTATCTACAGAATGCTCATGGCTAGAAACTACTGGAAGGAAATGTGTATTTTTTTTTTTTTCTTTTGGTTGAAATGATCATTTTAGTGTTTTAACATTAGACAGCATTTGATTAAAGTTGCACACATCCTTCTGTAAAGTTAGCTCCCTTACCCTATAAAAGGCTGTTGACAGGGGCAGCAGTGCAGAGGCCACCGTGAACTCTTCTGAGCTGGAACAGTCCTGTGGGTCAAACAACAGGGGAGATGTGAGAGCAGGGCAGGACACAGCAGGAGACAAGTTACACAGCTCCATGAACACCTTTTCTCACTGAAGCACAGGTTTTCAACAGTAAGGTCACACTCATCAAGGGCAAACTCAGCTCAAAACATTTCTAAAGAAGAACCATGTTTTTATTGTAACACTGTGTCTGTTCTACATTTAAAAGATGAAACTTTGTGTCTTTGAAGCACATGACTGTGACACTGTTGTTAATTATCAATGCAGAGATATTACCAGGGGAAAACAGCTAGGGGCAAATAATCTATCTTTAGCATAAGTAACTTCCTGTTACATAAAAACACTCTGTCCTTTTTAAAGTCAGGGCAATGCAAAAAAAAAAAAAAAGTTCTGCCAAAACCACTCAAGTCTTCGGACATATGCTTTCAATAGGCTTATATAATCCCTGCTTTGACACAATAGTCAGAGCACTCCAGTCTTCAATTTATTAGTAACTTTACGTTTTACATTCTGGAATTAGATTACCATACAAGTCACACTAGAGAAAATTGCAGTCCAGCCATTTTGGCCATTAAACGCTCCATCCATTTATCATGAATCCATGACTAGCCAGAAAGTAAATCTAATTCTCTTTTTTATTTTGTTTTTTAAATCATGGAACAGTTGAAAACATTCATTGAAACCACTCTGACATTTACAGACCATGCCAGAGTGTCTTTGTGTTTGAAATTGTTTCAGGTCAAAGGGGAGGCGCTTAATGGTGCTTTGAAGAGAATAGTATTAACATGAATAGTACATTAAGAGGCTTGGAGCAGGAGACTTAGGGGCCCGAACAAAACGTTTCTTGCAGAGATCACAGAAAATGATGAGAAGAGAAGAATAAGGGGCACGTTGGACTCAAAAGTACTTAATTCACAGGAAATTGGTACTTATGTCTGGTAGGCTTTGTTGGGATCTATTTGGTGAACTCTGTAAATGAGAATGGCCAGCGGATACTTGATTTAAGACCATGTAAAAACAACAGGGCTGGTTCTGACCTGGTGCCACACCGTAACCCTCAGTGGGACCTTGTACACAGAAAATGTGTAAATCTCTCTTTTTATGTCACGCGAAAATGCAAACACACATATGCAGAATTTTTCCGAGGCAGATAGGGAGAAGACACGTTGTACTGCTCCCTCCAGAAAATTAAAAAAAACCCCAAAACACAAGAATGTACGGAGGGGAGAAAATGTAAAACACAAGTTCCACAGCTACACATGAAAGCCTGCCCCCCTGTCGACTAAACAACATAGTTCCTGTTTTATTTTCCTTGTCGCTAGTGTTTTTCTTTGCAGTTATTTGGGCTGCGGTAAAATGTTCCAGCTTGGAGCGGCACCAAAGCATTGTTTACCGGCATCCTTAACAATGCTGCAGGTCACTGGAGTTCATGGACCCCAGTCACAATAGAACAACAAGTGGAAACGCACGGGCAGAAAAGTGTGAATAATTACCAAAAACCCATATTATTCAAACAAAAAGAGTGAAGTCAAGCGATACACGTCATTGCTTCTTTGAAACAAAGGATTATGATGACACACATTCACAGTTCTGAAAAGACAGCAGTCAAGCTGCAAATGCAGAAATTGTCACAGGCTGCAGAGGCAGCTTCTTGTCATTTCTCATAAAATAGACATAATCAGGTTTACGTAAGCCACACTTATTATCTCTGACAAACCTTTGCTTTAATCTCCTGTAAGCAGACAGGGAGGCTAAGTGACAGCTCAAAATATTTTGAGGTCTACTGACAAAGAGAACAGATAAGCTGTGAAATCCACAGCAGGTCTGAGATAAGCCTGATTAAAAAGTGAAACTTGAGGAGTAGCAGCATCGCATGAAGAACCTGACAAAGGTAAGGGTATTGTATTTACGACTTAATCATTGTCAGAGAGCTGAATAGATCCACATGGTGCAGGGTGGGGAATATATGTTAGTATATTTGGTATTTAAAGAATGAAGCAACGGGAGGGTGTCGCGTATCCCCACGTTTCTGTTTGCAGGGACCCCCAGCTGTTTTCCTTTCCTCCTATTATTTACTGTACATCTCACCATGTTTCTCCCTTGAAGCTACAAGTGTTATGATGTCTATGATGACTAACACAGCTATTCTGTCTCAGACACGTATACAGACGGGGTGACAAGAATCAGAGCACGTGACAGAAACACTGGAGGATGTGAACAAACAGCAACCTCCTGTGTGTTACAGAGAAGTTAGCACTTTCCAGGAAAGCTGTGCGATGAACTGACACTTATGGCATGCTTTGATGAGACTTTTAGGGCTGCAGACATACAAAAATTCTCTACTCAGACAATTTCAGCAAATACCTCCAACTTGAATCACTACAAGGAAGAGAGACATGCCACACAGTTGAACTCTATGGTGTCCAGATGAACAACAAACAGAGATGGGCTGCAGAAGCATTAAATCTGGTAAATGCTGATGTTTACCTGGCCATACTGGTGGACTTGTGAGAGGAACAGTTATCTGAACATGGGAATGATATCCAGTGCTAATTCCCAGTGACCATGTAGTGCAAGGCCGTCCATCAAGGCCACTAAGGCAGACAGGGGCCATGTTCTCATAGCAAGAGACTAATTTATGATCTACAGTTATGTAAAAATGCAATAAAGTTATTTATGCACTACTAAAGAAGATGTTCAAAGGATTAAAGGGTCACAGGCAGTGTTCAGGCTCCATGCAGGGAACAGAGAGCATGAACCAGTTAGTAGGCACTCCAGTTCATCTGCCATCTGAGATTTAGACAGGACAGTCAGATTAAGCGCCTCATACTTTCCAAGAACATCTGCATGTAAAGTGTGTCCTCACACACTGTTCCGCATCAGCCGATCAAGATCAGGATCACGCAGAACTCATGGACTCAATGCCACTGTGGCCGCTTCCCATGGTCCTCCAGCCCTAATCTCCTCTCACAGTACACTGCCATTCAGAGCGTGTTTTTGAGCACCATCGTGAGGCCCTTGGCCATGAGAGAGCAGAGCACAGAGGGCTCATAATCCTATCTGGCAGGAAATGGTTGGGATGCCAGGATACATCCACAGCAGGACTCATTCCCCCACATGCCTTGCGCAACGTTCACTTCTGAAAGCCGGAGCACTGACCAGCGTGCACACATTCGCGTACACACACAACAAAAAAATGTGCAATTAACTCAAATATCTTAATGAGGGGTCGTTACTGTGCGTGATTCATGGCAGAAAAACAGCACAGATAAGGATTCTAACAGATGTTTATACAGGAAAAATGCGTCACTGTAAACTTTTTCCAGCAATCAGCTCATTCCAGAGGATGTTTCAACTTTTTTCAATGTACTACAACAAAAATTTAAATGACGAGAAACAAAGTTCTCACAAGGTACAATACACCTGATTCTAATATTCTAACCTTTGACCTATTGTACATTTTTGCATTAAAAAACACTTCCTGCAGCTGTGCTCCCCTGTGAACCTTTCAAAGAAAAACATTGACAGCAACCAGGCAACAGAACTGTCACTTAACCTGAAGTCAAGTTGATACATGTTGTAATTGACCACATAACAATGATATCATTGCAAATCAATGTGTCATCAATATGTGTGCCAGAAATCCTAATGAGGCAACATGCAGTCACTGAACAAAGAGCAAGCAGCATTTTTTACAGCAAAAGTCACTTTGACTTTGACACACACGCAGGCAGGCAGGCAGGCAGGCAGGCAGGCACGCATGCACACACAGAGTAATCTCATTTTGGGGTTCACACGTGGCTGTGCACTGAGAGGAATGGCAGCGTGCAGAATATGAAAGTAATTACTGGCCCCAAAATTTACTATTTATATTCCTTTCACAGCTCATTTGAGACAAATCTCCCACAACCAAGCTGAGACCAAGGAATGAAAGCCAGGGGCAAATGCCTGGCTCCATTCTTGAAGGAAGAAAACAAAAAGACAAACAATACATGGTAAAATAAAAACACCTTAAAAACAAAAAGCAAACAAACAAGAGGCCATCAGAGAAAGGCTGACTGTATCTTGTCCCATGTTGGGGCTAACAAAAATGCACTCTGAATCAAATCTCTTCTCCATGTGTGAAATCATTACTTTTTTCCTCATGTGTGGCTGTGGATCATTTGCTTTTCAGCAGCATGTCAGAGGAAATCAGGGGATTCAAATCCATCGTTAAAACTGACTTAAACATTACTATATGGTGACAAATGGATTTTAAAACTACATTATAAGTGACAAAAAATTGATCTATCTCATACTAAATTGTATAATTATGAACACGTGTGACAATATGCAGTTCGCATCATTTTAGACTCAAAATATTAATTAGGTCTTGACAGCAGAGGTAAAATAATGTAAAAGAAATTATGGTATTACTTGGATCTCTTTACATTTTTGGGATTTTTAATGAAATGACAAACTGCTCTCAAAGCAGCAGAGTTTTTTTCATCTCTGAACAGTATGGGTGGGATGATGCAACAAGCTTTTCTTTTTACATCTTCCTGCTAACATGGAGAGACACAAAAAGCAAACAAATCAAAGCCTTCTCAAGTAGATATTGTAGATATTATGCTTTTGCTTATGTTATCAATATTGGACTTTTATCCTTTTTTTCTTTTGTCGTCGCATAATTTTGGAGCAAATGACACGTCAACTGACCTTGCTTGTCCCTGACCCAGGCATATGGTGGGATTAACTGCCTTTCTATCATTTGAGGGGAAAAAAGAATGACTGGAATCTAAAGTAACTCCATAAAAGCTGCACTTTGTAAGGACTGCTTAAAATTATTAAATTCCCTGTAAAGGGCTGGTTCAAGGCAGTAAAACATGAGGAACTACCAATAAAGATCTGGCTGCTCTGGCTGAGTGAAGCCTCACTGACTCTTTATGAGCTGCACAAAAACACATTACTTACTCACTTTGACAAGTAGCCGAGGCATGAGGGCACCAGCAAGAGACAAACATACTATCTGATAAACAATGAGCAGCATCGTTGGGACTGAGAGAGCTACAACATGTTGCCACACTGTTTTAAACAAAGATAAACTTGGGAAATCAGAAAATAGTCCTTGTCAAAAAAGGACAGGCTTGCTAAATCGAAACAAATGACAACTCATAAATGTGGAATTTGAGGTGAAGCTCTAAAACATTTACATATTTAACCAGATAAGTGCTACTGGATTGTGGTCTTCTGCATTAGTTTTAGATATTGCTTTGGTCAAAATATGTGCAAGGAAAATATTTTTTAGTTTTGGTCCAATCTGCTGAGCAGGCCTAAGAGAAAGACATCTGCTGACCTTTACTGCGGTCTGCTGACCATAATTATATTATATTCTTTTGTTATAACCATAATCATATTATATTCCTTTGTTATCATAAGAATAACACAGTGAGTGTGAAATTGGATTTAAATTCACAGTTTGGATACTGCAGAACCACAGTGAAGGTCGAACTGAAGTCAAATTGAAGAACAACAAAATATTTTAAATCGGCTGCTTTAACTGCAAAGAAAACTTTTTTCATTCAACAGTTAAATCACAGATTTAATAGTTAAATAACTCTTACATACAGTGTATCACAGTAACTGCTGTATGATGCAATTTCCCTGAATGTTGCACAATGTAAAGTTTTACTTTCACAGTACATTTTGATGAACAATCATTATTTATTTACTTATTTTAGACCAAATATAATCATTCCAACTTTCTTTTGAGAAGGAAAGCCAACTTTCACATTAAAGGAGCTGCAACCACTGACTGTTTGCTCATTTTGTCTGATAAGTTATAGTCAGTTGATTATCAAAGTTATTTTCAATGTCTTTTATCAAATAAAAATCTCAAGATCTTGACTACATTCAGTCATTATCCGTAACTGCTTATCCTTATGAGGGTTGCAGGGGAGCTGGAGCCAATCCCAGCTGACACTGGGTGTGGGCAGGGTACACCCTTGAC
>JAQLOL010000001.1:15065765-15089970 GCA_029783665.1 Naso thynnoides
GCCAATCCCAGCTGACACTGGGTGTGGGCAGGGTACACCCTTGACAAGTCGCCAGATCATCACAGGGCTGACAAATAGAGACAAACAATCACTCACGCTCACATTCACACCTACGGGCAATTTAGAGTCACCAACTGACCTAACCTGCATGTCTTTGGACTGTTGGAGGAAGTTGGAATACACAGAGGGAACCCATGTGGTGCCATGCACTAGTGAAAGTGAAACTGAAGACCTTTATTTCTTTGACACATGTATTCACACCTCAGTTTAGACCTCACAATTCGGTACGAGTGCGGTACAAAAATTTCATCATAGCATCATCCTCCTTTCCCATCTTTATTTTTGCTTCCTGGCTCAGGTGAGAAAAACACTGTTGACGCATTCATGTGTCCGAGGTTGCTGTAGATGATTAAGAAAAAAAAAAAAAAAGATCTGCACAGTGTGTTTTACTTTGAAAATTGAACAGATTCGCTGCTGTATCTGTGACTTTCTGTGTAACTTGACAGAGCTAGCCTCTCCCTCATTTGTTGCAGCTTAAATGGTGTATTAATTGTTTTGACTCGTTTCATCATCAAAGTTTAATCCATGCACTTTGGAGAGTCTAGAGAGGCCTAACCATTACAAGATTTAAAAGAAGCAGGCGGGTCTGCTATGTTAGCTCAATCAGCAACTTGCTAAAGGCTTACTGCTGCTTTAAGTTTCTGGGTGGAACTCACGTATGTGAATTGGTTCCACATTACACTCATCAATCTTAATACATTAAACTGTATATAACTATACCGTCTATTCTCTATACCATTCTGTGTACCCAAATCCTCACGTGTGTACCATATATTCAATACAATTTGATGTATTGTTACACCCTAGTTTACAGTAAAAGGAAAAGGGGGGGCCGGGACTTTATATTGGCATGACATGACTTACAGTGATATGACTTACCTGGAGGGCACAGTTCATCATACGAATGATGTAGTCAAACTGTTGGTGGTCCAATATGGCGCGGTTCTGCTGAACGTGAAGACTTAGTTCATCAGTCAGACACTGACGAGCTGCTTTGCCTTTCAGTGCGCGCAGTGCAGCTGGCAGCGTCTGTCAACAAATAGGTGGACAAAGAGAGGAAATACTTAAAAAATAAAGTTACTCTTCTAAATAAAAGAGGCTGATACGATCGACAATTTTAGATTATTCGAAAAAAGGGAAATTTTGCTTCTTTTGATGTTGAAGCTTTAGAAAGCGGAGCCTTGTATTAAAAAATATTATAAGGAATTTGATTTTGTAACCCATTTACTGTTTAATAGAAACAACATGTACCAACACTGTATGTCTCTCTAGTTTGCCCTGTTTTTACGGGTGATCATGTTTACACTGTCGATTAGGAAGTGAAGGATTTACAGGCACATGTGGGGCTCAGAGGACGTAAAATATGCATTCTTACATTTGCACAGAGATGCAGGCTTGGATTACATAACTCCTATATGAAGCCAGAGGGATACATAAAGCAACTGGCAACCATCCCATTGGAAACACATTGAATGAATTTTGGGCAGATCAAAGGTGAATACCTGTGATCTCACACACACACACGAGGCCACAACGGACAAAAATTTGAGAAGACATCTTTGTTTAGTATAGATGCGTGTAGAAGTAATGACATCAGACAGGAACATGGATTATAGACATCGACATGGATTCAGATAGTGTTTGATTACAGGCCCCATCTATTTCCGTGTCTGAGTGTCCGTCTGCCAGCTGGGAAATATTAGCATGGTGGAGGTGACGAGAGATCTACAGCTCCACAAAGGGTAGATGCCTCCAGTTAATGAGCTTGTTTAAAGGTCAATTAGCCCCCCTTCTGCTGCTGAAAGACATCGAGCATCACCTTTTCAGTCTCCAAGGTCTTGTTGTCAAAGATGAAGGAAATGCAGCTCCGCACCACCTCTAATCTGCGAGCGCTGTTAAATACGGAGCCGCTCTTACCCATAATGGACACTGGAACATGACAGAGACACAAAGCAGGAGAGGAATCACTGCAGGTTAAAGGTACAGCTGCTGCAGACATCAAAGTGTTTTTACAAATCAAAGATATATTTTCCAGACACCAGTCATGTCAAAACTGTTACTGTTACTGTGGGGGAGATTCAATACAAACAAATTCTGCAGGTCGCAGAGACTTCAAATAATTGTTTACATAATCAGAGCGGTATTTTTGTGTATTACATCAGTCTAAAATGGGCCATACCGACAGGGGGACCAGCAGGTACAACACACTTCCTCTCAGGCCTTGTGGGCAGAGGTGCGCTGCTGTGTTTTGCCACTCCTTCCTCCATAAAGTTCTCCACTTTTTCATCATCCAGCAAGGGGAAGGGGACCTGGTGCACTCGCAGGTGGGATCCCTCTGACGGCCGAGGCACTTTCTGGAATGCCATGTGGGGGTTTGGGTTCTCCTATAGGACACACACCAGAGAACACCATGTATTAATAGGATGCACAGCTGTATATGCAGTGGTTATAAAGCGAAACACCTGTGGAGCCTTCGAAAATGGAAACGTCAGTGGTTTATGGTATAACATCAGTACAACAGAGCAGATGCAGTTATCTTCATGAAGTCTTACATTTCTGTACAGCTGCTCGGAGAGCTCTCTAATGTGCTTCTGCAGCTTGGCAGGGCTGACCTCCTCTTCCTTGAAGATGTCTATGTCTAAGGCCACCAGCTACAAAACAAACAAGCAACAAACACCAAAAAATACAACAAACAAATATTATTCAACTATTAAAGGTGTGGACAATCCAGTTTAATACATCCTGAGCTTTTTGAACAGATCAAGTATTGTCATGTATTAACTTCTCAATTTATAGCCAAAGTAAAAGGAAAAAATACTTCAGCTTTTTGTGGATCATCATGATTCAGTACCTCATCAAACAGATCGCAGGCTCTGTAAGGCGGTCCTCTCTCTGAGACAAAGCCAGCGAAGGCCATGCCATCCAAAACCTTGGTCAAAAAATCATTTTCAATGAGGCCCCGCTGGCCCAGGAAGGCAGTCTGGATAACGTCAGAACAGAGCAGTTACAACTCCACACATATAGGACACAGCGTAATTTTGTTCATATGGACATACTGCGGAATGAAAAAAAGAAGCATTTTCAGAATACAAAATCTTGAAAAATGCTTGCACCCAACATTTTTATTGTTAAATTCATGGATATGTTCTCCAGCATGTACAAAAAGGGTAATAAATCTAGTTATAAATGACTATGTGCAAATGAATATAATTTACTTCACACATGATCATATGTGCTTGTGGGTAGAATAGATAAAATGCAGTTCACTGAAGCCTTCCCCACTCAGTGATTCCAGGCGAGCAAGCAGAGCGTTTGTTTTATAATACGATCCATGTGGGGTACTTTGAGGATGATGTGCTGAGGGGTTACCACGGAGACACCACAGACACGAACAAACAAAGTCCCCCGGCACAAAACAAAAATGTAAACCTAATACGTTTCATATGGCTCATTGCCTGGCTTTGCCCAAGGTTACAGGATTGTGTCCGGAGCTTGCATAAACAAAAGGATAGCATCACGGAAGAGTCACACAAGCAGACGCTCTGTGCAACCCTGACAAGTTTATCTATCAGGTCTTTACATGTAATTCCACCCTCACTGCTCAACTCCAGCTGAAAATATCCTTGGCAGAATGAAAGAACAATGTGTTTGCAAATGAGCAATTGCTGAATAAGTTTAATCCAAGGTTAAGTAGTGGAAAATAACATTTCTAAAAAAATTGAAACAGGGCACTGGAAATTCCATCATTATGTTATCTTACCTTGTGAAAGTGAATTACAGGTTCAGAATGGATGCGGATAAGCTGCAGGCAAGACCTGTAGCCTTGGAAGAGTTGTGCAAACAGCCTGAGGAAGACAGCCCTCACCTCCTTGTCCTGGAACACACACACACACACACACACATCAAATAGTTATGCCAATTATGCGATCTGATAAGTTATTTCTGCAACACAAACACAAGTTATTATTCGTCAGGGCAACAGGTTACTATTAGTTAGTGCCCTCACTCCAACGCTAACTTTGTAGAGATAAGAGACTCTGTCTGATGAGGGCAATCATGTCCTCCTCGTGTGGAAGGAGGAAGACATCAGTCCTCATGATGAGACAGCCTGAGGATCATGAATGAATGGAGGGCATGTGATAGTGAGGCTGACTTACCAACAGCTTGAGGTTGGAGGGTGCAGTGCGAGGCGGAGGGAATGCGTTGTCCGCTATCTCCAGATCAGGGTGCAAAACCTATGAAGAAAACATTTATCTTCATATGATTTATTGGTTTTCATGCGGCAGGCACTTTTATCTAAAACAACTTTCAGTAAGCACTAAAGCAATACAAGTGAACATTCCATTTGCACGATAAGTAACCAGATAATACAGCATACCGTAAAAAGCTGTTACATGATTTTATCAGGAAAGCAGGGAAAGAACATCAATTTTATCAGCAGTCACTGAGGAAGTTTGTGGACAACTGTTTAAAAGTTAAAGGTGGCCTTACAGACATGTATACAGACACTAAGCAAGGAAATGCCAGACCAGAATTTGTCTGTTTTGTGTGTTTTTCATGCCCACTTCAAATGTCATCATATTACTATCTAAATAATATAATTGCACCTGTGTGTGTATATGGACATGTTTGTGCTTACCAGGGACAGAGCCGTCTGTGTTTGGTGTAACACTGGTTCAGGGAGCACTGACAAGTGGATACACTCAGGAATTTTGATTGTTCCCCCATCCAGGTCAGCAATGATAACATCCAACTGGTGAACACATAAAATACTGACATGTCAGGATGACTGCAGCTGGAGGAAGCACTGGGAGAAACAACACGCATGTCTAATGAGACTCAGCCGAAACCAGCTAAATAAACATCTTGTAGGTCAGATTACTTAATTTATAAGCCTCAACACTTCCTGAAACCAAATGGCTCGTTTAGTGAACTCTCCTGGTCAGAAAGAAGAGTAGAAGCCCTAAAATGTCACAATGCATCATCACTTTCAACTCCAAAAGACTCCAAAGATTTATTAATAATTCACAGATGTTTGAAAAGTTTTACAATTTATGCTCTTCACATTCTGCATGCAAGTAAGATAGACTGCTGGATGTCTGCGGCCCATCTGCACTCACCAGATCCTGGATTTCACTCTGAAACATGGAGTGCACTCCTATGATGAAGGGAGTGGGTGAGCTCAACACCTCCAGCAGCCGCGAAGGCAGAATAGGGATGTAGGGGTAACTGAACACAGGAGAGGACATTTACAGTGAATACACATTATAATAAGACTTAGCCAGCAACTAAGAGTGTGAATTATACTTCCCTGAACGGTAGGTGCAGAGAAGAAGATGTGTTGGAATGTAGAAACTTAAGTGAGTAAACGAGCATGAAGTGATAAGAGAGCAGATCGAGATAGAAACTGCACTGCATGGTAGTGACAGGATGTTCATAAATTTTGCAACTTACAAACTTTGGAAATTTTTAAAATATCATTATGTACAGGACACTAGGGCAAGGAAAATGCCCTAGTGAAATGTTTGTAAAATATGCACTCTTACCTAAGCTGATCTGGGGCCTGTGCTACAAAGCAAGTTCAACATGTCCCGGATCTCTTAGCGTTACCCGGCTTCACTAAACCTTACAAAAGCAATCCAGCTAAGTGGTCACACAAAGCTAGTTATTAATTTGCTACATTAATAGGTTTTTCCTAATTTAAACGTGAGGGTGTTTACATAAAAGAGGCAGTGTTTGCAGCATATGGACGAAAATGTGGACTGAGCAGTCTAGTGGCAGCGGAGCGGCATGTTTTAAATAGCCCTATGAGGAACAAACTAATATGTAATTCTGGCAAAAAGCAATTGCAGGGTCAGGAACACGAAGATCAAAAAATCACAGAGTGAATGTGTAAAGCTTTTAATATCAATGCAAAGATAATTAAAGTTTATTCACTGGTTTTGTTGTGTTATCCTACATCTCCCCAGAGAAATCAAATAACAAAGAACACCTGGTGTTTTGGAGTTTAATGCAGTCAAGTTGTGGCATGGAGTCACTTCTAAAAAAAATTTACACCAAGGAGAAAAATGATTTCTCCTAAAATTCCCTCTGAAATTAGCTTCACAACGTCAGTGATAATCCACTTATTCATGTGAAAAAGGGAAGGAAGTTAATCAGTCTCAAAGTGAAAGGCACTTCATGGAGATGTAAATTCTGAAAAGATTTTAGGTTTCTAAATATACAAGGCTGAACAAGGTCATATGAGATCTTAAAGTGTAGTCTTATACACAAGACAAACCAGTTTCTAGAACTGAACACAATGATGAACAAAGTTAATCATCAGTCGAAACACAAGCAGTGGAAGTCATGACATCCACCACAGTGTTAGTGGAAAGTCACATGAGAATCTGTCTCGCCGCTGGGGTCACACACATACTCACCTGTATTTAAGTGGAAACATGAGGGCTTCGAGAGCACGACACGCCTCCCCGAGCCTCTGGTAACTGGTGGAGTGGAACAAAACCTTGTGCTCTGTCAGAACCGCACAAAACAGGCTTAGAACATTTTGGATTCCTGGAACAAGAAAACAACAGAGATCAAAATGAATGAGGATATTTGTTGGAATGTGACTGCCACATTGTTCCAGATCATTCATCAAATATTGGACACAGATTAAAACGTACAATACTCATTTGGGAGTTCTTTTCGTATCCATAACAGCTTCAAGACTGATTACTGCAACTCAAAACATACAAAATTCTATAGAATTTTGGCAGCGTAATGCAGACCCGCCCACCAACCCTAATATAGACGGTTGTTGTGCAATGTATGGATTCGATAGCAATGTGTGTGCACTGGTGTACTAATCTCACTTTGAAGATGCTTGAGTTTTGGACAAGGTGCTGAAAGATTTCTCAATCTGTGGAGATTCAAATCTGTTTTGAATTATTAAACTAAAGTGCAGTGCTTGAGACCATTTAGCAGTATCAAAAGCCCCATTTACACTGTCTTTTCAAGGTGGGTTTCACGCGCATTTTCTCCGCCTTGCCGTCTGTATAAAAGTTACAGAGGCGGATTGGGCTGTCAGTTCAATCCTCCTTGGATCTGCGTCCATTTGTGTAATATCAGAGCTGCATTAGAGGTGAGCCCGCATTTGTGTAAATAAGCCAGCAGGTTGGGTCAGGGGATAAACTTTTTCTTTTTGTGGTGCACAGCGGACATTATCTTAACAGAGGAGAGGGTACGCTCGAAGGAACTCAACAGAATTATGAAAGAATGGACGAGTGTTTTGCAATTATTGTTGGAGTTTTCTGACAGTTTTCATCACCTGTAATCATTTCTTCTTATTTGTGTGGTGCACCATGAGCTTTTATCTTAAAAGAGGAAGCTGACGCTGAGGCAGTTGTGTTTAACGTTACACTGCCTTTGAATCCGCAAAGCCGGCTCGCTGTATAAAACGACACACTGGAGTGGCTTAAAGCCAGTCCTGCTGGGTTCAGTGTAAATTAACAAAAGTAGATAATTTGCAAGCTTTCAATGCAGCGCTGATGCAGAGTCTCTGTGTAAAAAGGGCTAAAGGTTATGCTGTCTAAATTCTTTGCTGGGAAAATTGCCTGAAAGTAATCTGACAACTCTCGGCATGCAGGGCGCCCTTGTAGCTCAGTTGGTAGAGCCGATGCCCCATGTACAGAGTCTGTCTTTGCTGCAGCAGCCACGGGTTCAATTCCACCCTGTGGCTTTTTGCTGCATGTTTTCCTCTCTCTCTCTCCCATTTCCTGTCTACTCTTCAGCTGTCCTACTAAAAAGGTGCAAAAACACACACAAAAAAATCTAAAAATAAAGAAAAAAATTCTCAATATACATTTCTTTACCTTTACTTTATTCAAGGGAGTTTCACTGAGAGCAACCTCTGTTTTTCAGGAACACCCTGATCACATTCACAAAATCACACGTTCACACCTGTGAGCTGTCTGATTTGTAGCCACTAAGTAACTCCACTGGAACAGCTGGGGTCAATTCAGTCCTGCCAGTCCAGAGATTCGAACCAGCGACCCTTCCAGTTACAAGCTTGCTCCTCAAACCTTTAGGCCACCACTGCCCCAGATTTCAGAAGAAAGCATCACTTCATCTACACGGGCTTTTCAAATCTCATCCATTTATTAACAAAAGGTCCTACGTAAATAATGCCTCTAAACTTTGTCTTTGGTAGGTGAGCATTGCAACGCCTTTGTGTTTTTCCAGCATGAGGAAAATGCATTCTCAGAAATAGTCAGCTGACCCTGGACAAAAACCATATGACAGAGATTTCAAGTAATAAAAAAAGCAGTGTATGTGCATGTATTAAATTGCAGCAAAATTCCCACTGTTTTTGCAATACTGTTCAGATTTTTAAATTTACAGTTTTACTGTGTGCTTCAATCACAGTTATTTTGGCATAACTGTCCTAATTGTGGTTGACAAAGGTTTAATCTAAAATAAAATAGCTGAGTTGTCAGTCACAACAACAACAACTAAAACAATAAGATGAACTGCACGAAATCTGCAAGCTGTTCACAGCTTCTTTTAGCAACAACATGTAATTTCCACAACCAAATGGAAAAAAGTTTATGTCAGGGTTAGTGAACACAAACATATAGCAAAATTCATCTCTGAAAAACAGAAGGAAATGACACACTATCATACAGTATAAATAATATTTCAAATACCCATGTGACAATCAGGAAGAATTCTAAGATTACAGTTCCTGTTATTGTTTCCTATCAAGCAACTGACAGACCAATTCATCACACATCGTAGTGATAAAGAGAGAGGAACACTGGCAGACATATATCCGCACCACTGGTGTTGCTGGGTCTGGATGTTTGGCTGCCGGAGTGGAGAACTTTCGTGATAAACAGGAAATTGACACAAGCCTTAACAAAATCGGAGTTTTGACTAAGCAAACGGCTTGGGCTGTTTACACTTCTTTGGACATGGTGAGCGTAAATGCTGTGAAGCATTATTTTTGGTCAAACTTTTTTTTTTTAATTTGAACCTCCGGTTTCATTACATCACACCTTGGATTCAGGTGTTTACTTATCTTGCAGAGGCAGCGACACACTTCCGAGCACTAAATAAGAAGTGACAGAACACCCCTGCACAACAAAGGAGACAAAGGCAACAAACAACAAACAGTGCTGCTGTTGATGGCCAGTTTTATCTCCCAGGGGGATGTACTTCCTGTGCAGAGTGACATGTTTAACACACATTCCTCTCCGGTGACTTGAGAGACCTGTGTACAGCTACTAGCCAATCCTTGTAAAGACATGAGGATGACCAAATAAGTGGAAGTTGTTCTCTCTGCTTACGTGTGGCTGATCAGCTGACTTGGGATATTTACCTTCCTATCAGCGTACAGTTTTATGGGTAGAAGGATGATTAACTCGGCCAACACCTAACTGTTACACTTTCACACTGTATGCTGTGATGTCTTAATTCTCTATCAAAGGTTCTTGCATCCAAATGTCTTGCTACCCAATCAAACACAAAATTTATGTTGTTTTATTAAAGTGAGATCAAGAACAAAGTCAACTGTTGCAACAACTCTTGCTACACCAGCAGGAAGACTGATAGCAGTGAGATGATAGCTCACTTTTGCTCTTGCTTTATCAGATGACAGGTGTTACAGTTTAAGGCCTATTCATACTTTATCCATCCTCGTGTCCGTGGGTGTCCGCTCTGGTATGCGTGACATAAAAATCACCATCCTCCCATGTACGCGAGGGTCCACACGGACTGTCCGCATGGAAAGAGCACAGACTGCGCATGCTCTAGTGTATAATCAGTTGCTCCACATTCTAGTCCAGTTGTTACAAAGACAACGTTGACTTTTTCAAACCTTTTTTGAAAGTGTTTTCCCACCCAGAATTACTCAGTGTGATGCCTGTCAGTCTTTGTTGTCCACAATCTTTTTTTATTTCAGCCTTGTACTCAGCTGTGACCTCTGAAAGCAATTCTTTCACATGTGAATAGAGCAATTCACAGCATATGCCATTTTTATGTGAAAGATTTCTCTCTTTCTTTTCTTTCCTTTCTTTTTTTAAAAAGTTGTAGCTGCAACATTATTAACCTGACTGAAAAAATAGACAAAAGACAGGAAATATAGCCACTAAATTTCATCTATTGTCTTTTGTTTATTGTGGTACAATCTGTGCACTACATAACATCTATTGCCAAGCTGGCATGGACCATTGCTTTCAGTATAAATGTTCACTGCTGAGTGGAGGATCCATGTTTCCGACAAAACGCTGTAACGTCAGGGTCACACAGGGGGCTTAAACTCTGCGTAGCACTGTGGAGCCTGAATTCTCCCCTTTCCAGTTTGCTGTTGGCATCTCGCAAGCGTTAGCTCATATATACCAGAAGCACATTTCTCTGCGCCAGTCAACAAGCGATCTTACTCCTCTGGTCTCTTCTAATCACACAGCCTAAAGCCACTGCAGTTATTGACACAGGGTGTTTTACATCAATCCAGTGCAAATGTACAAGCTACATTACGAGCTAGCATGTGCAAACAGTCCACAACAAAAGCGAAGGTACATAGAAGCAAGCTTCTTATTCTTGGCTGTGTCCAGCACTGACAAACAGAGCGGCCTTCAAGCTAACGCTAGCGACATGCTAACAGCAAACAAACTGAGAACGTAACAGCTCAGGAGGGACCCGCGTATTGTCAAGCACACCTGAGGAGCTATGGGAAAACGTAGTTCCTTGGCTTCAGAACTGTGTAGCCTTGGACACAAAGTGCTCAGCAAAACAGTACTCAGTCAGTCAGTCAGTCAGTCAGTCAGTCAGTCAAGGACATACCCATTTATTGGGCAGGTCCATTCTGGGACCAGCCAAAAAGTAGTTTACGGCTAGCAGTTTCTACACGCTTTCAGTCATTATGCTGAGTAAGTTAACCAAGTCCTTGCAGCTTCCTAACATTTAACATATGGATGTGACAGCAGTATGGATTTTCTTATTTACCTCTTGTCAACTGACTGCAACGTTTTATACCTATAAAATAACTTTATCATTACTAATTACAATTTTGAGGCCCTGAGACTGTTTCGAGCACAAACAGCATTGCATATACTGGACTGATTCATGGAAACTGACTTATTAAGACATGACAGGCTACGGCTGGATATTACCTCAATACTGCTGTTTTTTGTGTATCCAGATTGGCTACAAATGCATAACCTCCTCATAACCCTGATCACATGTGTATCGTGCAAGTACCCCCCATGTGCATGTTCACCACTTTATCCAAATAAACAGAGGATGGTGTGAATACACACAGGAAATAAAATCCACTCTGTTTTTGAAGCACATTCTTCTAATCAAATGAGGCGAAATGACGGACAATTTTCCATTACAAATCAAATTTCAGGTGAATATTTTATTTCACCCTCAGCTCTCACAGATGTCTGCCTAGAGCTGCAAATAGTGAACTAAGCCTGATTCTTTTTGAATGACTTAAAGGTCCAAGAATATAATGCACAAAAGCTCTGTTCATGATTTATTACAAAACGTCCAAGCTGCCATTTTCAAAGGCTGAAGAAAGTAATAGGCACACTCCTTAAATACAGTTAAACTACTCTGTTTGAGTCATGGTGAATCACGCGTTTTGAATCTGTAACAAAGCACGTATTGCCTGCGCAAATCGTTTACAGTCTGAACCGTTACACATTGAGCAAACATGGCAACGTGAAATAAGCTGACTGCATCAAATCTTTATCATGTGCTCGCTCTGGCCCAGAAAAAAAAAAAAAAAAAACCAAAAAAAAAAAACAGAAATACTGATGGGACAAAGCGAAAACCACAATAATCTTTCTCCAGACACAGTTAGTATAGAAATAATCCAAGTTCTTAATGGCTCATTGCAAAAGCCTCCTAATTGTACCAGTCCTACTGTGATACAGTATACCACCATGTGATTGGCATAGAAGAATTGAGCCTCTAAACATATGATAAGGGTCAAAACCGAATCAATGAAAAAATTGTCACACACATTGAGCTGCTTTACTACAGGAAATAAGACTTACTATGAATAATGCCTGTAATATGATTAAGACAAATATTCTTTCATTGGTCGGCGTCAATATGTCTTAAAACATCAATGGGATATTTTGTAAACGTGACCTGTAGCAGGAAACTATTGTTTATTCAACACATTTTACAGCAGGATGTTAGTAACAAATAAATGACGCCACACGGAGTCACTAACAAGTCATGGCCTGACTCATTAAGTCTCATTATTACTAGTTAGTGATGATCAAAAAGCCTGGACCCACCCAGCTGCTGGAAGAGCAGAGCAACACTTTTGCATGTAACAGGCAACGTGTCGTTGAGAGGCGTCTGAATGAGTTGCCGGTCTCCTGCTCCCAGGCTAAACAGCTTCTGTAAAGAAAAAACAAAACCAGCACAGGTCAGAAAACAGTCATGGAAAACTTCTACGGAAAACTTATCTCTAGGGCCAAGCAGTGACACAACTGACGGTCAACCATTGAGATTTATTATGGCTGGATGAACTGTGGCTGTATCATATAAAGACGACACACGCTATTCAGTGCTACACAGACGCTGCAGCTGCAGGGCTATTTGAATAAGTTCGCCTGTTTCAGAGCAAAGAAAACCTCAATTGCATGTTCACCAAAATATAACTGTTTCAGCTGCGGCATCACCACAGAGTCTTTAAAAAGATTCTTGCCCCAAAAAATATATATAAAACAAATTTCTGCAGTATGCATTTTGTGCTGAAAGGTGAGTTAAGTCAGTTCAAGCTGGAGATGCAACAGTTGTGCTTTGGACTGTACGTCATTGGAAAGGTTTGTAAATCCAATTATTTGATCCTGGTACATGAAAAGTGGTAAGCAGAGACCTTTAAGGGTGCACTCACACTAGGCCATGCGTACTGTGCCTGAGCACGTTTGACCCCTTAAGTCCAGTTTGTTTGACTAGTATGAGCGCTCCATTCCGTACTCAAGCACAGCATGCTTTGTCGGCCCTGGCACGGTTGGAAGAGGTGGACTTCAGTACGGTACAGATGCACATGCACAAGCACAGAGCACTGACATCGCCGTGACTGTTTGTGGAGGATTCACCATAAATTCAGGCAGACAACAGCATACAATATCCTTGTAAAAAGCAGAGGAAAAATCTGTGACTGTCTTGTAGATCGTGGGAACCAGAGAACAATTTAAAAATGTTATTAAAAGATGAAAAAAGTGCGGGTAAAAATACCGGTCGCGCTCTGCAGATCAGGTAGCTCAAACGTGCTCAGGCGCAGTTAGACTGGAGCAATGTGAGTGCAGGCCAGCGGCAGGAGAAGGGAGGAAAGACATTCGTGCTTCGGCATGGTACGGGACAACTGGCCAAGTGTGAGTGCACCCTAACTTAAGACCGAGTATCTTCATGCACCTCCATCAGTATTGGAAGATTACGTTCCATGATGTGTTTTTTTAGTCCCATTGACAGAGTTTATTGCTTCCTGCTATATCTGGACATGGGAACTACAGTATTGCTAAGGCTGGTGAAAAACTGTGGCTTTGGCAGGTAAACTGTTCCATTTTTGACATTGCATTTGGTCTTCAAAGAAATACCCAGATGTGTGCAATGGTATCCCCATATTTAAATGATTATGATCTCTATTAAAACCAGCTTACACTCCACCTTCAATTGTGGCTGTTCAAAGACCTTCAGATGCCTTTGGACATCACTGATTTCCAGAATTCATTGAATGTAGACACTGGACTAATCTATACAGGGAGGTGTGGACTTGTCAAATATCTATAGTAATTTGAGTCAGGGCTGCTCGATTTTGACCAAATGCCTTATCATGATTGTTTGGGTCAATACTGAGATCACGATTATTTGACACAATTACTCACACTTTACCACTTGCTCTTTTTTTTTTTTTTGTTCCTTTATCGCTTGGTCATAGACCACTATGCAATGACTGAACAAACTGGTTGTACAACTGTGTGGCGCAAAAGCCACCGTGTAACAAATCCTGCACAGTATTTGTCTTGTTCTGCTTCCAACTCCTTGAAACCAAAGTTGTTGCTGAAATGGTTTTATCTCTCTTGTTGACCAGAGGAGCCCTATCCGTCATCTTGGCTTGAACTGATCTAATGTTAAAAATTGAGAAGGGGAAGGGGCTTGATGTAACAGACCGGGGTGCGCTGGATTTTCATTTACATGACAAAAGGAGAGCATCACTGCGAAGTGGCATTTGGTAAAATAATACTTTCTTCTTAATCATCTTGTTCTCATAATCATTAAAAGCCAAAATCGTAATTGAAAATGAAATCTGATTAATTGAGCAGCCCTAATTCGACCTCATTTTTACTTTTTTGGAAAATTAGACAAGTTAATAACAATAAGCAGTTATCATTGATTTCTTCTGATGTGCATCTTAAAGTCTGATTGCCTGACAAAGAGAAAATATTTTATAGCATCCGTATTCACCAGAAAAACATGTTCTCATGCATAACATGGCGGGATTGATATTGCAGTTTTGTTGAGAGCTATGCTGCCTTGAGACCTTTGCACCCAAGGAATCTTAAGGAATATCTTCATTACATTGCCATCTGGTGAATGAAAAACCTTCCAGAAAGGAAGCACAATACTGGTGAATGATGTGGCTTTTTTGGACCACCAGATGGTAAAAGGGACAATGCAAAAATGTTGACTATGTGATCAAATCTGGGAATTCATAGAAGTCTTTTCTAATTGTTCGTGTCTAAATGAGCTGCCGTTGTTCCGAGGAATCTTACTGCAAAATTGAAAGTAATTATTGATCCAAAGAAAGGAATATCACAGATACACGTCCACACAAAGCAAACAAAACCTGTCACATAGTCACATGTTTAAACTGAGTTTGAAGGAGGAGAGGCAAATATAGCAGAACATGAATTAAAGCTTTGCCTTAGGGAGGCTACACAACAATAATATATGTCTGAATGAATGATTAGGGTACAGAATGTAGTTTACATGGAGCCAACGTTTTATTCAATTTCAAGACTGATGAACTAACAAAAGTGCCAATATAGATTGTGTCTCCTTCACATAATGATCGTCAAAAATACTTCCTTGATTTATTACTATCACATCAACTGATCACAAAAGAGACCTAATGAATCAAGTCTTGAAAAAAATGAATTATTCGTATGACTATGACAAAGGGACTTGCTGGAAATTATGCTCTGCTAAGGTATTCTTGTCACTGCGCTCGAGCCTCCTCAAAGCTCACACATCGAAATCAAGACATTAACATCCCCGGCCATTTGGAGGTACATGAAAAATTCAAATCTCATTTAAATTTCCAGGCAAGTGGGTAAGGATATCTATGCATCAAAATAGCAATCGCCTTTACGGTAATGACCACATTTTGGTCACGGTCATCGATCACAAAATATGATTTCCTATCTATACTTCTTTTTTTTTTGTATTAGATATATGAAATGATGGGTAGGAAAAACTGTGGGCACCTGGTAATATAGCTACATTTATTCTCAGAGTAATGGAGATGGAAAAATACAGCTGAGAAGAAACTTCCTATCACGTCATCTTCAAGGGAGATTACTATAGGTCAGAGGTCAGCTGCTGAAGACCAAGATGAAGAGGGAAGCAATCAGACTCTAGCATGCGTAGCATGACGGCAGTTAACATGAGAATAGGCCTTTCTTTTATAAATAAATGTAGTTAAAAAGTTCCAAACTGTTGAGCATGTATTAGGGGTTTGTAGCGGTGAAAAAACGATTCTTTTTTCAGACGTGATGACTCCTGTCCTTTACTGTCAAACTGTCTTTTTTCTACCTGTTTTTCAAATATCTGGAGAATTGGGCAGGGGATCATTGGGGCCAACAGGAAACACCTGGGTCTTATGTTCCTCGTCACTGATGCCCTGGCTGTTATAAACAGTCTCTCTCCTACCCTGCAGGTATCTGTTTTTTCATGTCGCAACCTCTGTTCCTCTTTAGTTCTTCCCTTTATTTCGTTTTTATGTAGCACGAAATGCTCACACGCTACAGTGTATCCATTTTCACGCACACGCTACACCACTCCTTGTGTTTTTGTACTTCTGTTATGTATTAAATCGATGTCAGTCTGTTGTTAAAAAATGACTCAGATTTGTGAACCAGGTTGTGAAACAGTTACTATACTGGACTGAAATATGTGGCACACAAACTTCAGAAAGAAGAAGTTCTACCTGCATAGTACTTCTATTTTCTTACATGTGGCATTTGTGACTCTAGTTGCACGGCTCTGTGCATCCCAGTGTAGGTCTTTTGGGTAGTACATTGAATAATCTTAAAAATTAGAGGTTGGATTGCCATTTGATCTAGCGCAGACGTACCTGGTTCCCAGAGGATGAATTCTAAAGATTTTCATCATCCTTCGACTTTTCCTCTATAGCCACCTGATGGTTTATGTTTTCGCAAATTTTAGAGAAATATCTTAACATCTAGCCTACTTGATGGGATGTAGGGATGTAGGATGACCGTCTGGCAGCTCATCTAGCACCATCGTCAGGTCGAAATTCCAGTCTGGGACAGTGTTGGCATGCTGACGTTGGTATTTAGCTTAAGTACAGCCTCACAGCTACTTTTAGTCTATACTGACAGCCCACTAAATGCTTATTTATGGCCAAACAATTGCTAAACTCGAAACTGCACTACTTCACCATGCACAGGCCATGTTCCTGTCCAGCTGATTAATTTAACTCTGGTATTTACTAACCTTTTTGCTCTGGTGGACAAATTCTTTCACTTTGGTTAACTAAAATGCTCAACAGTCCTCACATGGCCCTGGTCTATTTCTGCTATCTGCCACTCAGCCTGGACAGGTAGATTACGGCAGACTGTCTAAACTTGTTAGCTGGAAATGGTTACACTGTTCTAGTAGGAGTTGGCTGAGGACATTAGTGAGAGCCGTTGAGAGTCAACCATATAATCTAAATACAGACTGGATAAACCAACAAGGAACCAAAAGCAGCTTACAGGTGTAAATAGCTCTGGTGTTGGGTGTTGCATTTCACTGAAATTAGCAGTACGGGAATCCCTTTCATAAAAGGTATTTTAAGCCATTGTTAATATTTGTTTCCCCTTTTATATTTTTTTTGTTAGATATGTATGTTGTATGTTGATATATTTACAGCGCTGTTGCTATTTCCCCATGTAATTTTTTGAGTTTAATGCCTATTAATGACTATTTTATTCTAGTTATGTTTATTTTTCAAAAGAACACTGCAATGACATTGATCATTCACAGGAAATGCAGACATGGCCGCATCAGATTTAGCGACGTGCAAATTTCAATCAGTTGTTTTGTGATAATATTTTTCTCTGTTACTCTTTACTCCTGTCTGACTGTCTGTGGTGGGCAGCAGCAGAAAATTGTTCATACAGTTATAAAGTTGTATTAATTTAAATTCAATATCACTCGATTTAGCTTAACTTAACTTAACTCTACTGCGATATTTTTTTAATACTTAGTTTTAAAAATGATGTATTTATCCTGAGCAATGATTAAAAAGAAAAAAAAAAGGTTCCAACCTGTAGAAGACAATTTTAGTGTTTGTGGATAATAGTGTTCATGCCGACATGCTTGAATCTTATTCTAACTTGTGTCTACAGTGAATTACAGCCATCATAAAGTAGTTCATAATAGATGGGGAGTTCACCTCAGGGTCAAGGCTCTGGAAATGCCACACTCACTGTAGCTCACACAGCTCAAAATGACAAAATGATGACAGCAAATTTATGCTGCGCAGCCTAAAAACTCTGCTGCAACCCTAAGTGCCTCCAAGCCTGCAACTGCTCTGATCCTATTACTTTATTCACTCAACAATAAGATGTGTGCAAATCACAAAAATAGGGAAATATTTATGTCACGAGTCAGTAGTTTGCATTTCACATAGTAAATTTAAAATCAGATGTGGGCAAAGTGAATGCAGTGTTATTTAGCAGGGCTGAGTTCTGAGGTAAGAGTGAGGGCAGATTTAAACAAAATCCCCTTGATGTATTTTAAGCCTATTTGTGAATCCAGTCAGAGAAAAAGCAGCTGATCTTATCCCAACAGATGTCAACATGAATTTAAGCTTCAGCCTTCAAAACTAAGTTATCTTTTTTTACTTGTAATTTTCAATTCATTTCCAATATGTTGTGTCTATTCAAGTCACCTTAATACTCGGGCCCGACAATATACCTATTTGCTGACATAATCGGCTGATATTGCCCTCTAGCAGATATATCAATATATGCATCGACTAGAGAATTTAAAATGGTGTAATTACATAGTTTATTCAGCAGAAGGTGGTATGTTTTTTCTAATAACTAATGAGTAAGGTGTTTAATGCTATGTGATTGGAATATAGTTTGTTAAAATGTATGATATCCTGTCTCTATTACATATATTTGTCACAAGTATCTGATACCCATATTAAGTCACATTATCAAAATAATAGGGGACAATGAATTTTTCTCGCTCCCTAATATCAGTATCAGTACGTGCCCGAAAAATCCCATATTGGTCAAGCCCTGCTTAATATGTGTAAAGACATAAGTAATAATTTTATACTCCTATTTGCTTAAACTAAGCTGGGAAAAAACCCTCAATAATCTCTACTTATCTGAACTTTAAGAAATAACCAAACAGGTTATTTTTCATCAATGAAAGGTTTCAGGCTGCACAAAAGGGAATAAAAAATATTTATCAATGTAAATGTTGGAAGCTTCATAAACTGTATGTATAGGTTCCTACCTCAACAGTGAGTTAATATGTCATTGGAGCTTTGGCAAAGTTACAGTTAACACTGTGTTACTGTGGCTGCAAACACTGACCATTTCTTTACTGTACATGTCAAAAAGTGTGAAAGTATAATTCAGAAATGGTGGCGTCTTGTGGCAGACAGCTGTGAAACAGCTCCTTAATATCATAACTGTGAGGTCACGCCTCAATCATTTTGACGAATAGTTCTGCCATTTGCCCATGCGCTCCCAGTCACACTGGCCAGTGGAGGCTCATTAGCCGGCTAGTGAGACTGGTGATGGAGGTTGTTGCTGCACAGCAGATGTCAGTAGGGGTCTGTGAACCTGTGGCTGCAGCCAAAGGAGGGTCAGCAACCAAAACTGTGAGCTGCCACGAAGGAGACAGCCGCCTTAATCAACTGCAAAGTTCACAGCGGCACACAGCATCCAATTAAGCAGCAGATAAATCACACAGCTGACCACAGAGGAGTGCCTTCTGTGAGATTCCTGTATATGTGCATGACTGACTCAGCTCAGTTTAAAAAGGCAGTTTGTGCCGCAAAATACACCAGTCACCGATAATGAGCAAAACATATTATTTTTTCACTAGTCACCATTTGGTTAGCCTCTTGTCAGCTTTTTTATTCCACTAGTCCTGGCTAAACAGACTTTTGCTCTGTCATTTTATTTAAAAAAATACAAAAATCCGACAGACATAAATTCGGATTTTAACCCAATGTTCGAAAAAAAGAGAATGTGATTTAAAAAAACAATGTGTAAAGGAGTGTTCAGACCGAAAGCAATTAAGCGATGTTTATTGCAAGAAATACCAGTATCGCGTCGATTAAGTGGATCATATCATATTTTGGATCATCGCTTCAATCATATGATGTACACAGTCTGCTTATATGAGCTCGTTCAGCGGAGAAGGACTGGCCACTTTCTATCATTTACTGTGACTGAAATGATTGTCATTTCTGCATTGTATCATTAGTGAAAGTCCCAGAGAGATTGGAAAAACTAAGGCCATTGTGTCTGTGCTCATAAGATGAGGTGTATAAAGTTGTGTTGACGGAGCTCTGTGGCTCTCACACACAGCAATAGTTGTTCCAACCACAATGTCTGATTCAATGTCCATTCGGCTAATTCTGGCAACATTCGTGTCGTCAGGAGAATGTCAACACTAACTGGCTGTCATGTCACGCCATGTCACCTGAAAAGTTCAACATTTTCACCTTTGCGCGATACAGCGATGAAAACGAGGCATTGGACGCCATATCGTGTGATTCATATCTAATCCCATCTTTGTATTGACTTTGTAAGTAATCTTGTGACATTTATCGAGTTCTTCGCTTTCGGTCTGAGCGCAGCTTAAAAAATGGCTGTTGCTAGTTCCTGCTGTTAGCTTGTCAGCTCAATTAACCATGGTAGTGATTTATGACGCCTGTTAAAAAAGTCTGTTTACATTGTACTTTGTCACAATTCATCATTCATTAGTATGGACAGAAAAAATTCTTTTAATAAAAAGGTCATCTTAACTCATTTTAAATAGCCTGTCCTTTGCCCAAAACATTAACTTCCCTTCTCTTGGGATCAGAGTGGAAATAACCTTAATGACTTTTTGTGCTTTTTGTGTTTTACCTCTGGCGGTCACAGCAAAGTTGCCATTATTAATGAAGACAAAAATCAGTCCAACAATCATAGTCAAACTGGATGAGAAGTGAGGGCTGAATGAATGAAATAATGAAGATATTGCATTCATATAGCAAGCTGATTTTTTTTTTTTTTGTTTCATCAATAATTAGATGACTAAGACACTGTTTATTAGTCCAATCACATATAAACTGTACTTGCTAAAGTGAGATGTCGGGTTCACAAATTATATTTAGATTTTTTTTTTAAAACAATAGAGTTATAAATTGTATTTACATCATAGCAACCAGTAGACCTGTAATAGCAACCTGGATTGCAGAGTTGAATAATTACAATGCATAAACAGAATGACTAGGCTGCAAGCAACAAATTGTGAGTTATGGTGGATGGGACTGTAGGATAAACAATGACAAAGCAATTTTAAAAAGTCACTAGTTTCACCCTCCGCATAAAAATCCCTCACAGCCCCTTCAATAGCAAGCAAGCTTCCAAATGCACAAGGCATCCCTAATGAGCAGCAACAACAGCATGACACCAGCCGCACAGATGAGTCAGCGTGTGTTTATACACTAATGGCTGCATATTGTTTTCTGTCCCTCACTGTGTGATTAAGCATGCACTCAGTTGTGTTGTAGCAGCAGCTGTAATCCTAAAACCATTTTAGCAGCTGCTATGTACGTGAAGTATTAGGCAGCCGTTCAGCTGACCTGAAAACAGAATGGGAAAAAAGGTAAAAAGATAATAAAGGAGCTTTGTAAACAGAGGGACGACTGGAGAACCGCAATCGGCCTGAGCCCATTTAATTAGCTTTTAGGATACTTGAAGGGAAATGGACTGTGGAGTTTAATCAAAATGGTGGAAGCCTTAAAAACACAATGGAAAATCTTCTAAATTTCACCATATTCACTTTGACCTTCCCTCTACCCCACTTTATGACAGTAAATAAATGTTATCCTGTAGCTCCCATCCAGCCTGCAGCTGATCATGTGATCCCTCTCCACTCTGTAATGAAATCTAATTATCATCGACTGGTGGGTAACATCTAGCTCTGGCCTCGGAGGTGACACGGGTGGTTACAGCGTTTTATGGATTGCTGCTAGTTACGCAACCGTTTAATCACCTTGTACCATAATCCAACCATTTGTCATTCATTGTAGATTCCCACAACTCCCTGCGGACTTGCCCTCTATTAACCACTGTCAGCGGCCGAAGACTTCCGCTGACCTTTACGGGACTTCCCAAACAAAAACGCAAGGATGACAATGGCTGTCTGCTGGGGCTGTGTACATCATGTGGAATGGATGCAACAAGAGAGAAAAACTACGCTCTTTCCTGGGACACATTTGCTGTGTGGAATCTCAACATCACAAGTCAAATATTTTTTTTAAACATACTTTACTTTTATTTAAACTGCTAGTACTGCTGGAATTAATCATTCCCTCGCCTGCAGACAGTTATGCAAATTGTTCTGCCTCAGTCAAGATTTAAGATACAAAAAACAGATGAAAATTCAGCAGCATTTCGCATGCACTTGGCATTTTTCCCCATCTTGATTAAAGCTGAGGCAATGTCTTAATACATGACACTGAAATAAGTCACTGTGTCTGTGGACAAATGAACTGTTTCCTGTTTGGAAGATAAGAGTGCTTTTAGCTGCCCTGCGCTAACGATGTTTTTCTTTAAAATCTAGACTTTAGATTTAAATGAAGGGACAGGCTGTGTCCAGTCGCGTGGAAAATCACTTCCTCCTTGTCACAAGCCTACTCGGGCAAAAAAAGGACCTGTTTTCTGAGGAGAGATTATGGCAGAGAACAACAGTACTGTAATTTGAGATAGCATGGAGAAGCACCAGAGAAGAAGCACGCGCTACTGCACTGAGTCCTTGGAATGAAGAGGAGGAGTATCGGCCAATTTCCACAACCTCATAACAAGCATCCCATAAATTGTGAACCTCTGTGAGTTTTTGCGACGTAAGAAAGCAGTCTCTTCCACTCAGCTTGCCATAACTCTTTGTCTATTTTGCATATAATCAAAAGCTTGTTATCACGTACTGGTGCATTTTTAGTATCGTGTGACAAATGCTCTGCTTCTCGCCACCTGCGGCATTTGTTACTGTCTCCAGAGCCATTGAGGTTAATTGGAATCAGGCTTTAAAAGACGTTCAATATTCTAAAAGTGACAACAAATTATGTTAATGGTGGTTTGAAGTTCTTGTTATCAAGGTGGAATCAATCATGCCCACGTCCCTTGAGGTCAATAGCCATACATAGCAATTAGCAAAATGTGTATGTGTGTGAGTGAGTGTATGTGTGTTTGCGTTTCTGTTTGTATGTATTAAGAACGTTAAAAGCCAGACAGAAGCTTTTTCTCTCCATAGAAAACAAGAAGAGGTTTTACTTTAAATCTTGCCAACATAATAATCAAATTCGCTTTAATCATAAGCAAAAACACAGACTGAATAAAGTCTGACTGTATATGGGGCCTTTTTTCCTCCCTACATATAAAAGAATATTGATCGTATGCAAATGACACCTTTGTTAGATAATGAGCTGGACGTGTCCACAGCTTCACACAGGATTTACTTCATGATAATTAACAAATAAACTGTAACGCCATTGCTGGAGCAGCCTGACAGCAGCAAACCTGATGGCTGTTTTCTCTGTGGCGTCCGGTTCATCTGCTGCAGGAAGATCATCAGCCAGAATCTCCTCAGGGCTTCGTGGGTCATTCAGGAGGGGTTTTTGCTCTTTGCCTTTGATCCCCATCCCCGCCGTGATGGCGTTCCACAAAGCACTCTGGGACTTTGAGCCTGCAGATATAAAAGAAACAAAGACAGACAGAAAGACTTTGTCACTTTGTACAGTTCCTTTAATCAAAACTAGTCAAGTTTTCCACTAGGATGTACGTTATTTACTTCCCTACAAAAACAGAACAGCTATTGCAAAGAAGACAGCACATGGCATTCGGCATTTCAGTAAAAGGGGTGCAAGGGAACTGAGAGGCTTTGTAATGCTGCCCCCATGTGGGCATATGTTGTAAGTGCTAGTTTATCTTTCTAAATAACACACTATACAGAGAGCACAGAGTAACACTGCTACAACAAGTAAACTTTTCCGTTAGAAGAGGGTATATTAACCTTCATCAGTTGATAAACACATTTTCTGGAACCCAGACATTACAGATGAAAGATGATGAAAGTGTCCAGTAAAGCAAATGTGTCATACTTTTCTACTAGCGTTAGTGCCACCTGAAACATATTGTACTTTCAAAAGACATGTAGATAGATAGATAGGCAGGCCGATTCTGATACCGATACCGATTCTGAAAAAAGCAGAAAATGTTTACCCTTTCCTATGTCTGTCTCTTCTTAGAATGCAAACTGCATTTTGGGGGTTTTTCTCTGACAAAGTATAAAACTGCCAAACAGACGACATGATGGGACGTGTGCTCCTTGCTTACGTTTCACACCCGTTCCATGTTGCAAGGTAGGTGGGCGCTATGGTGCCTCCCACAGTAAGAGCAATTCCTTATTAAAATTGCATATTGATTTGGACATAAAGATTGGTTTTCCAGATTGGGCAATGTGGCAATTGCCGATAGAGTAATGTGGAGTGAAAACTGGCCGATTTAAATCAGTGGCTGATCATTCAGTGCACCTCAGATGGATGGATGGATGGATAGATGGATAGATAGATAGATAGATAGATAGATAGATAGATAGATAGATAGATAGATAG
>JAQLOL010000001.1:15090070-15100403 GCA_029783665.1 Naso thynnoides
TGAGCAAAAGCAAGGAGTGCCGACATCAATGTGACTGTTTGTGGAGGATTCACCTTAAATTGAGGCAGACAACAGCATACAATGTCTGCATAGAAAGCAGTGGAAAAATCTGGGACTGTCTCGTAGATCGCGGGAACCAGAGAACAATTTAAAAAATGTTATTAAAAGATGGAAAAAAAATGCGGGTAAAAATACAGGTCGCGCTTTGTAGATCAGGTAGCTCAAGCGTACTCAGGTGCAGTTAGACTAGAGCAATGTGAGTGCGGACCAGCGGGGGAGAGGGGAGGGGGGACATTCGTGTTTCGGCACGGTACGGGACAACTGGGCCAAGTGTGAGTGTGCCCTAAGATGTAGAAAACTGAAGTTCTTCTGTCAAGTGAAAAATCAGAGGTGTTGCATGGTCTTCATTCATACAATTCTTGACATACTTGTATGTTTAACTAGGTGCTGTTTTGACAAATGAGTCTGTTCCACTGCTGAGGTTCTGCCTAAAGGCAGGCTCGAGGTCTTGGGATTTAAGGTGGCGTCTTGCTGGGGAATAGGCAAAATTCTTTCCTCTTACAGCACATTAGCATTTGTTTAAAACAATATCCGATTTTGGATCCGGATTTTTAGATTATATAAGGATTTGTCCCGAGTGGCAGGGGTAATGGTACAGTGAGTTTCCAATATGATTGAGACACATTTTGGCTCAAGGTTTTTTTTAAGGTGTAGTATGGTGTAAGTAGGCAATCTATTGCCTAATTCACTGCATTTATAGCCTCAACCACTGACATTTGGCCAACAAACTGCAGCAAATAAAATTCAAAGTAATGAGGGATATTAATGCACTGACATTTTAAATACATTTTCCCTACACTGCTTCAAACACAGTTAAAGAGCTTGCATGTCTTGTGCATTCCTCTAGGCTGAGCTATTTTGCTCTGAGTAACATGATGGAAAAAAATGACGAAAATGTATTTAAAAAATTACTGCCTGTGGCTCAACATCGACCTCTGGCACCACCTGAACATGACATTCCAGATTGGCTGCACAGCTAACATAAATCATTTTATTAGCAGCACCACTGACCCTCAGCCATCACCTCAACAAACACTCATTGCCTCACAGTTAAAACAGGACTGACATAAACCTTTTTTTGCCCCTTGTCTGGTTTGTCTGTGAGGAACAACCCAGCAGCAGACAGTGCTGGGGAGTAACTAGTTAACTGTAACTGAGTAATGCCCCCGTTCCATATTAACGGCCAATGCAGCAGCAAAGTCATTTAAACAAAATTCAGTCCGACCAATCAGAAATTGATAGAACTCACCCTCCCAAGGGTCACGTCTAGTAGGCGTGCAAAAAACAAAACAAAACAAAACAAAAAAAACTCACACAGATGACACAGCATGTTGTAGCTGCAGTGAGTTACATCTAATGCCCAGTTCAGACTACAGGATTGTGACTCTGAGCTTGCTATCTGTGACGGTTTTTGGTGATCATGGGCAGAAAGCTCCAGATCAAAGGCAAATTAATGAGCGCTCCAGTGAAGGACAGTCGGCATGTGTGAACTGCTCAAGGATATCAAAAGGGCAAATAAACCACTGTGAAACTATCAGAAAAAAAGTAGTAATAAAAAAAATTCTCTGATTCACTGGCTTTGTCGTTACCACCGCTCCATCTCTTTTTATTGTTGTTTAACCACTGCTGCTCAGTCTCTCTCTCTCTCAATGCAGTACAGAACAGAGCACACACCAGAACGAATGAAACACAGACTAGTTTAGGACATATTTACAACAACATTAATGCACAATAGTGCTGACTTTTCAGGTAGTTGGCTACAACATCAACATTTACTGGAGCTGTATTTCAAGACAGTGTCACAATATTTAACTACATCGAGTTATTACCGATTAGGGACTACACGTCATAGGTGAAATGAAAGTGAAAGGATCTTGTAGCATGTACCCTCTTGTTGGTGATCAGTCATATAGTGTGAAAACCCAATGACTGAGAGACTCGATGACGGATACAAGACAAACAGTTGTATAGTGTGAACAGACAAGAGACCTGATGACTTTGCAGGCCGAATAGTGGAGATAATATCACTCATAACTCCGTGTAGCCCATCTTTAGAAATAAGAAATGAGTTATCAGGACATAAAACCAATGATCCTAGACTAGTTTAGACTAGTCTGAGAATGGCATAGCCATCTGTGCTAAAACAAAAAAACAAACAAACAAACAAAAAAGAAACAAAAAAATATCGAGAATCGAATCAAAGCGAATCGAGTTGTGACTTTATAATTGAAAATCAAACTGAATTGAGGATTTGGAGAGTCGTGACACCTCTACTATCAAGTCTAAAATGGCTGACAGGGAGCTGTCTCTCTGCTTCAGCTCAACTCATTGGGCAGTATGCCGCAGCTCTGCGTGATGTTTTTGATATTGTTTTTTTGCTTCTCTTGTTAAAATGTATACCATTTCTTGGGGAGCCTGGTGGCTCAGTCGGTAGAGCAGGTGCCCCATATATAGAGGCTGTGTCCTCACTGCAGTGGACCCAGGTTCGATTCCACCTGTGGCCCTTTGCTGCATGTCATTCCCTCTCCCTCTCTCCCCTGTTTCCCGTCTACTCTTCAGCTGCCCTGTCCAAAGAAATAAAGGCCCAAAAAAAGTGTACCATTTCTTGTATGGCAATCAAATCAAAAGACCTTGCTCATCGCAACCTGTATCCGCCATGCCTGCATTCACCAGTCAAGGTCAAGTCGAGGATCGACAGACAAAAACTCCTTTCAGAGCTGGAAGTTTTTTTTTCTTTTTGTGCAGAGGAAAGCTTTTGTGTTATCACTTTGATTAATATTTTCATTAATATTAGTTTCATTACTAACTAAATTTTTATCTGGGTCAACTATTAATCTGTAACCTATTATATTTTAAAAGCAACCTTCCTAACTAGAACAGTCTTGTGACAGTGTGGTGCTTAGGGTTAGGGTTAACGTGTGCTTTGGCTCAGCTACTACTTACTTGGGATCCACCAGCAACAGGGACCTGGAATGTGAAGAGGTTGGCCACCAGACCCTCCAAAGGGAAACTCAGGCTATCGATGTACACTGTGTAGATCAACCCCAAGCAGCCCTGGAAAAATATACAGTAAAATACAAGTGAGACATTACAAATGGACATATAAAGAGAAAACTCTTTATAGTTTTTAATATTGTAACACATGGTTAAATGGATAATTCTTTAGTTTACAAATATCTGGGCAATAAAACCAAAGTCGCTGTGTTTTTGATTATTCTGTGACATTTAGGATGAGTTTGGTAGCATATTAACTTGCATACTTGTAGGAACAGAAGATTATATCTACACTGAAAGCTAGGATGATGGTGCGTCTTCAAAATCTGTGATCAGCTGAGTCCCTATAAAAACACCAGAGGTCCTTACGCTTCTGTTTCTCAATTACCTTACTGAAGCAAGTGCTTACGCTTGTGCAAACTTTGGCCTATATATGCAGACAGTACAAAGTAGATTAGCGCCATCTAATAGCAACAAGATGAAAAGACTGATTTAACAAAAAATTCTGAGTATTCCTTTTGAAGAAGACAGAAAAACATTTTTTAAACTAGATTTAATCACAAGGTGTCTTATTACCCGGAATATTTCGGGATGATCAAGCCTGGACACAAGAATGAGACTTTTTGGTGCAAACACTTGAGCTGGGTGGATCAGGCCATCCTCCTCTGCCTCCTCATCTTCATCTCCGTCAGCCTCAATACTCTTTGATCCCTGAAACATTAAAAACAAGAAGCTATTTCAGTTAAGGAGTTCAACACAGTGCCTTGGACTACAGATCCTGAACTGTACTATAGAGCATGCCAACATCACTGAGCTCCTAGATTAGCATTGGAATACATTATGTGCCTAAAACTCCTTTCATTGGCCAGCACAGGTCTGGCATGTAGATCACATACATGATTTTCCAAGGAAAAATATGTGATGTACTTCAACATAAGGACCGTTTAGTGGCAATTTGCAATATAATGCTGGGTAATGTTCACTGATATTCAGTGATGACGCACAATGCGTATAAGTTTATGGATGGAAACCCAATTTCTTACACTCTATTTTCACACTTTTCCTGAGGGATGTGTCATAAAATAGGCTTGCAAGTAGTACTAGTGAAAACAATTTTTATTCCTCATAAAAGACAAAAATAGCAAAGATAAAACTCATAGCTTCAGCCCCACTAAATCTCTTAAAAATCCTCCTTTGTCTCTAGAGAGGATATACACATTTATGAATGTTTCATAAATTAATTGTTTCTTTTCCCAGTCTGTCCCCATTCAGCCTGCTGCACATCCCACTGGAGCCATTGAATGAACACAACAGATCTGTAAAATTATGATGGCTGATAAAAGATCTAGCCTACAAAGAGACAAAATCAGACTGGGTTTCCTTAGAGAATATGTAAAATGGATTTGAAAGATTAATGTTGTTTCCCTCCTAGATTGTCATATTGTGCTAATGCAGCAAATGCAAAACATCAAATATTAAAGAATTATGTTGAGCATGATATTTCCTTTGAAAATGGTTGGAAATCTCTGTTAAAACAATATTTATAGTTAACAAGATACATTAAATCACATTTGAATTTGTTGAAAATTTAACACATACTGTGTAAACAACAAACGAAAACTTAAAGAAAATTTCCAATTTCATGATTTATTAGTACAATAAAGCTTGTAATTGTGAGCAATATTATTACTACTAACAAAGAATAAATAAACAAAAAAGAGACCACAAGAAAGAATGACAAATACCCAGTTCAAGTGACCTTAAACCATGACAAAGGTCAGGCACTGTCAAATCAAATGTATCCTGTAAAACAATGGTGTATACTACTTCTGTCTCTTTCTCTATCTCTATCCAAACGGTCGAGGCAGATTGTCCACTAGAACCAAGTTGTCTTAGAGGTTTCTATCTGTTAAAACCTTAAAAGTTTTTCCTCCCCATTGTCGCCAGATGGTTGCAGAAAACAGTGAGAGGGTGTTCTAGACCTGCTCTATATGAAAAATGTCATTAGCCAACTTATGTTGCCAATTGGCTCTATTATAATAAAATTTACTTGACTTGTCATCCAAAAATAAGTCTCGATCTGGTTCTAATTGTCTCGTGGATCCACGAGCCCCATCAGGAGACTGATACATCAACTTCATTCCTAACTAAAGCTCTTATCACAATCTGGTATATTTCTCCAGGCAGTGAAAACATGCCAGAAGTGCTTCAGTGTCTTTGGACCAAGGAGTATAGGATTAAAATATCCCATTCAGATGGTGGTCACATTTCATCGTTATTCTTAGGATTTGGTTTAATTATCAGACAAAATACATTCCTCTGCCGCCTGTCTGGACTCTCTCTGGAATCCAGCTGACTTGATAAGGATGTCAGTTTAGAAAGTAAAGACTGATAAAACACCCTCACGTTTCAAGAAGATCTTCAGTGCCATATGCTAAATCCAGGAATGTGTGTTTATTTGTAGGAGCATGATGTCTGGAAGGGGCCAAATATAGCCTAAACTTAATAATTAACTGACAAAAAAGGTAAGGTTGTGTGCTGTTTGGGACCTCTATCAAATGAGTTCATTTTTCACAATATGCAGTCCTGAATTGAATTGACGGGCAGTAAACGAAATGTAAAATACTCAAAGCATCCAAATGTCTTGGTCAAGTGTCTTAAGACAAGTGTAACACAAGTGCTAAAGGTATAGACCAGGGTACATCTCCTTTGTGAAAATGAGAAGTTCATTGGACAGTACACTCATTGATGAACTTGGCTCTACAGCAGAGGTGTCCAAACTTTTTCAAAGAGGGCTAGATTTGATAATGTGAAAATGCCCAAGTGTCAACAGTTTCTCCTGACATTTTTCCTTTTTACCATAAAAGGTAAAAGGTTTGCCATGTTTACCAATTAGCATGGCCACTTCGTACCTTGCTTCGGTGGTACGGTCATCTGACTCACAGGCCTGTGTGAAAAGCTGCTGCTGTGATGCCAAGACAGCTTCAACTTGTTTCACTTTTTCAGCACAGTTGCTCCCTGATAGCTTGTCGTATGCAGAAGCATGTTTTGTCTGGTAATGTCTCTTGACACTGAATTCCTTACACACGGCAACAGTCTTTTGGCAAATTAGGGGAGCACAACTGTTTCGGTTTTAGTTAAAAAATATCTTTCCTGGAAGCGGCAGCCCTCAACATCAACTTCCCGCTTTTTATCTACAATAACCATGGCAGAGATTAGCTGGTAGCGGTCACAGCCAGTCACAGCATGAGTCACACAGCCAGGCAAAGTTACAGAGTGGTGCTGTCACCATAAGGTGAAGAGAAAGGAGATTTTGAACCTGCATGATTTAATTGCTCTGTTTGACAGATCTGCTAGGCCTTAATAATACATACTAAGACAGAAGCTGCGGGTTGTATAAAATCTGACCCTGTGCTGTGGTTGGCCCCCAGGATGGACTTTGGACATGTTTGGTCTACAGCTACATCTGTGAGGCAAGCGTCTTCTTGAGGAACAGAAAAAAGTCACAGTAAGCCAAATCCAGCCAGCAGGGATGGTGGGGAGCGCCGACTGTGTTGTTACAGTCAAAAGACTCATTTTCAATGCGGGCGCGTTGTCATGTTGAAAACCCAGTTGCCATGTTGTTTACACTGAGCGTTCTCAAAGTTGACACTTCACAATGTCATGCTACTACTACTTGGCATTAACTGTCTCAAACTGGGGCACAAACTGGGACTGCATAATCCTTCAAAGGTCAAAGAAAACTTAAAGCTTGTTCTTGGTTGAGCCCCTTGAAATAACACTGGGGTCATCGCAGGCCTGCAGACAGAGAGCCTCACAGGGTTGGACACAGTGCTGCTTCTGCACAGAACCAGGAATTTGCAAATGTGCCCAATGAAAACGCATGCAGCTCAGATGCTGGTGTTGATCAAGAGAAACAACTTGGAATTCTTACTCAATAAAGTTACTGCTTACATCTGCAACACTTGACATTACTATTCATGTGACTCAAATACATCTATATCTGTATACATTTACAGGTACACAAATAAATTGTGGTGCAAAACCAGCATCTTCACAGCTTTTTTTGTCCTAATTAAATGTGGAATGTGTGTAAAAAAGAAACAAACTTTATAGTCTTCATTAACAGCCACACTAGTTCCCAGATAACAGTAAACAAAGACAAAATTACAAAAACATTGGGGCCCATAATCAAGTAAAAATCTGTTGTTAATGATCACTCATATTTCCTCCATTGAAACCAGTGTGTCAGAAGAGAAAACAGACCCAGATGCACTGGTCTGTTATCAGTTTTATACAGCTGAGGGACATCATCAACCAGTTACAAGCAATGAGAATCAAAACATGCTATAACAGCAAACAAATGGGCTATTTTTGGTTATTTTCTCCCTTTGATGTGACAATTTGACACCCACGTTCTTTTTAAAAGAACATGGAAAAATATGCCCAGTTGTTCAAAAAGAGGAACACTTGTGCTATTACAGTCTGAGTCACACAAGAAGCTGGAACGGTTAAGTAATGAGGTAAAGATGGACTACTACAGTGTCCATTCTGAATGTCCCACCGTGACTCTTTGAATTCTTGAAAGATGTCACATACTTCTCGTACATGATTACATTTTGATTTCAATGTAAAAACTGATCCCCTGACCTAAGTGGAATTCGACTGACAAGTTCCCTCCATGTGTGAAAGGATGTGAAGTCACAATGGGCAGAGAGGGAGTCATCTAAGGCCTCTTAACAAAGTCAAGCACAGTGAAACAATTAGTTTGGTATTCTGTGGGCTTTTGGCAAGAGGAGACATTAACAAGAGTTCATAAGTATAAAAATGATATGATCCAAACAAATCTGTTGCAATCAATAATTTATGGAGGTTTTGAACATTTGTGCCATGACCACTAGTCTGTAATCAAACACAACCTTGCATGCATGAGTAAATCAAATGAAAAGCGCTGAAGGGGAGCACGGGTCCATCCTCTCCATAACATTATCCCTATGCCAGCTCAAAATTCATTAGGCACGATCAATCCAGACTTTTGTTTCCTGCAATCTCTCAAATTCTGGAAGACATATTGCACATGACAGGAATTCCAGATGGTCTTTGGCACCTTTTTAACATTGTGCCAAAGACTTTACAACAGAAACAAAACAAAACAACAAAACAAACAATTATCCAAAAATGGAAAAACAGAGAATGAGATCACATCACATTGCCCATCAGAGACATCATAATGGCTTCAACGAAATGTGAGAGAAGCTCATGAAAATTAGAGTTAAAAATTAGATGCGTCTGGTCCCAAACTGTTCAATACAGGATATGCAGAGTTCATTTACTTATGCTCACATACTCACACACAGGAAAGCAATTTAAAAAAAAAAAAAGTTTGACGCAGAACACTTTTGCAATGGACCAGTTGCTGTGTATCAGCTGTAGCATGCTGAACAGCTTACGGTAGCTCACGGCTGTAAAGCTGATCTAGTGTTGTTGCTCCACTTGATGGGAGCTTTATGTATTTTCCTGCTTAAGTGAGTTAGGCGACCAAATTTCAGGATTGGTCAGACTGTCATTACTCTGTCCCTATTGGTTGTTGGCCCTTCAAAATGAATTTGTGAAAATGATTGTTGCGTCACCAGTGGGCATTTCGCCTACTGTGGAGTGAGTGTGTATCAGTCTCACTGAGCGATACAACCGAAATCCAAAAATGTCTCCACAAGCTGTTGAATAATCACATAGATGTTGTTATACTGTGTTGTTATTAAGTGTGCTCCGATCGACCAGCAATCGATCGGTATCGGTCGATAACCGGGGATGGGGGATGGGGGATGGGGGTGGGAGTGTGTTGTTTATGGTATATGTTTGTGGATTGATAAGCCAAAATGTGTTCAGTGTATTTCTGACTGCAAACTGAAAGTCAATGAACGCATGGTTAAAAAAATTTTTTAAAAAAATTATATATATATTCTGACTGCGAAAAAATCAGAAGAGCTGATTAGATATAGCAGGTGCAAGACAATTTTGCCCATGCTGCACAAAAATGCCTTCAATAGTCTGGCAGTTTTACAATGTACCTGAGAAGGACAGTACTGTGATTAGAAAGAAGTCAAAATGACCTCCTTGTCCTGTTGTAGGTCCGCCTTCACTGAATGCATGTGTGCACCTGCAGGTGGAGGCATCTTTGGGGGCACCTTATGATCACGTGTGGAGCACGGCTCTGTGAGCAAGCTGAGACGAGCATTGCAGCTCCACCACTCGCGCTAAAAAGCTGAGAAAAATAATATTTATACACGATGATTATATGAGAATAATTATACGGGAGTACAGAAACTGTTAGAAAATGTGAAGCGTATCACTAAGGAACGCGATGTACGGACATGACGCGCTTGGTGAGACAAAAAACAGCTGCACGTGATTTAACACTCGGTTAATCTGTCAGTGTAAAAACAGCGCTGACTAAATCAGACTGTTGCATAGTAGTTTTTACTGAAGCTGCCTTGGCAACACAGCTTTCAGTTCAAACAGATCTCAATGAGATTTTCTTTCTGTTTAATTAAAAAAGCATAGCCTTATACTTTGGACTGTAATGTTCGAGGAAAATTGTCTTTTCACATTACAGAGCGCTGCTGTCAGGGGGTAAGGTAAAGGCAAATTTATTCAAACTGATAAATATTTGGTCCACAAAAATCACATAGCAACCACAGAAAAAGATAATGCTATAATATTTCAGTAGTCAATCTGAGACATTCTGACTGAAGGATTTCAAAGAGTAGGCTACCTCAATTTTTATTTTATTTTTTGTCTCAGTATAATTTATTACTCTAACTTGGTGTGTTGAGCTTTCATTCTAATGTTTATTTTCTAAAACATTTTTATAAAAAATAAAATGATAGAAATTTAAACACTTTATACAAAGCAATATACACTGCCTTTAAGAATAAGTAAATGAATAGTAATAAATCAATCAATAGACCCTGATCAATGACTGATATCTGTGGATACTGCTTTTGGTGATCGGCCTCAAAAATCCAGTTTGGAGCACCCTTAGTTGTAATTGAGATTCTGACCCACCATGCATCGTGGTAAGAGACAAATAGACGTGTTTTGCTTGAAATCACATCACATTATCACCGTTTGTAGACTCGGTACAGCGGGACGCAAGAATCAGCAAGCAGCAGCACAAGAATCGGCTATTGGACACCGCTAAAATCAGCTAAAATCAGGTGATCGCTCTCAAAGTTTCATCTGTGACTTAAGGACTTTCACTTGTAACTTAAGCACTTTC
>JAQLOL010000001.1:15118464-15132467 GCA_029783665.1 Naso thynnoides
CAAGTTAACCTCATTATTATTAATTAAAAAAAAAAACACAGTTCAGTTACTTTTGTTTACATTGCCCCTGCATACATAAAGTAAAATAAATAAAAGCAAATTTTACAAAAAGAAAAATCTGATTAGTAAGGCCAACCGATATATCAAGTTGCTTATGTTATTGGCCAATATTGGCCTTTACTCATACATCGAGATCTGTGTGTGTGTTCTCCAATAAGTGCTAATATTAAAACTATTTTTTATGGTCGGAAAAACTTGGACCAGTAATTTAAAATGGTTTACTGAAATAGTTTGTCCAGCAGAGGGCAGTGCAATATTTAAAGGTTGATTTTTACTAAAAATTAAAATATAGACATTTACAAAAGTAATGCTGCTCAATCATCACCTCTGAGCATCTATATGTGTGTGGTGGTGACTGTGTATGGAGACACACCACCCTCTGCCTGTTTATTGATGTTTTGGCTGACTTGGGATGAGACTGGGTTGGGAGGAGGTGCATTTCCCCTAGCCAATGACAGCGCACAGGTGAGGTTAAGAGCACCGCGGAGCACAGCGACTGGATGCCGTCCAGACCGGAGAAAGTTACGAATGTGGACGTAACGCAAAGAAAGGAAGAAGAAGAGGCAGGGAAGAGCGATGCAGAGCTGGGCTGCTTTGTGGTGGACAGGTAGGTGCTAAACACTGGCGGTTAGCTTGATAGCTTGCTAAATTATCGACTCCTTCATTAAACAAATGTGATATTCCTATGTAGCTTGCTGTGTCACGTTAGGTAAGAAGTATAGCAGTACACGTATTACACACTAAATTACGATACTTCTGGTGCATTAAGCCGGGAGGAGGGGCCCAGTTTGAATGTTGTGTTTACAAATGGCAACGAACGAATGCTGCTGACTCTACCTTTAATTAGCAATAAGTAAAGTGTTTACTGTTCAGTGTACTGCTGTTTGGAATAAAGTTAGTTAGATATCCTGTCTTCATTACATATCTTTGTCATAGGTATTTGATAATCACATTCAAAATAATTTATGTAGAATATTGGTCAATATACCGGATATCAAAATTTTCTTATTACCTTATATCAGTATTGCCATCATCCCTAAAAATCCCATATCAATTAGGCCCTACTTGACAGCATGAGAAACTATCACATATGGGTTTTTTTTTTGCCCATGTCCCTTTAGGGGCTCCGTATTTGTCACTACATCCAAGTCCCGCTTGTCACAGTTTTCCTCCAGGGGAAGAAGAGAAAAGAGAACAGCAGAACCAAGAAAAACTTGCTAGCTGTTGTCCCAAACCACTCCTCCAACAAATACGTCCTCATACCTAAAACAGTTCAAAATGTCCAATCTAGATATTCTGTTCATTTGGCAATGAATACATTTTTAGGTATTCATTTTAAAATTTGGGTTGACCTACTACCACCACCTCCAAAACATCTGTCCATTAACAGCTTACCACAATGACTTTATACACGAGAGAGAAGTGATGGAAATGTACTAGGTAAGCAACGTACTGACCTCCATCTACAGACCTGGCTCATCCATAACAGATGAGCATTCGAGCTGGTTCCTATCATCATCACTTGGCCGAAAAGATTAGAAACACATTTTTCCTAGCACAAGTTGTAAACGCTTTTTTTGGTGCATTCCTCATCTGTGGTTATTTAGTTTGCTGGGGGCCTGTTACGACCGCAAAATGCTTTTCGTGCTCAGCTTCATCCACTGCTTTCTACAGATGTGTTTCTTTGTGTTTGTAAATGACTCATTTTCTTTTTCATGGAGCAGAGAAAATCTGCAAATAATAATGGTTTACATACCAGCCCAAAACAGAGCCAAAATGCAAATTGCTTTGTGGGTCTGTTAAACACTATGGTGTATCTTCATTAAAGCTTCAAAGTTGGAATTTCAGTCATTTGGCTGTTGACCAAAGCTTGTCACACACTACATAGTAGGAAACAACCCCCTTTTTCCTGTCCCTACTTACTCCTCTGGGTGTTTTTTTCTTCACAGAGAGAACTGAAGATGTCAACACATGAATCCTTTTCAGTATGTTATCCAGTGTCCTGTGTACTGTAACATCTTGGGAAGAACACAATCTGTCTTAGTTTGCGTGAACATGTGGGGAATTTGCCAAAAATAACTTTAAAAAAGTATAGCATTGAATGCATCCTCTTGTTTCAGCTCTGGGTTACCGCCTTCAATGAAAAACATAATGCCTTATACTTTCTTTGTGCACTGGGGATTGCAGTATGTCTCAATTTCAGTCCAGGCTGACACATAATGAAGAAACATCGGGGACTCACTTCAGCGAGATGGAATACAAAAAATTCACACACGCCCACACAGGCACAAAAAAGCAGTACACAAGTCCTCAATGACATCTGGAATCACTAAGCTAATAGATTTAGTCAAACTTGCGGCAGTGTTTCTATATTTAAACTCAATGAAACCATGACAGGAAACATGAGGGATTATGTTGAGAGAATAGACCCATCCTGGTTCATCCCTCAGAGTCACTGAAAGGTTAAAGACATGTGCTAGGGTTTCAACCTCATATCAAGAAAAATTCAACCTCCGAAACTTTGCCTGGACCGGACATACTTTCATTTTTAGTTTTTCTTTTTTCAGCTCCACCGCTCATTTGTCAGCTTAGAGGAGCACTATGTTTTGCTGTATGACACATCACTGCTCGTTCTCACAACAAGATGGCCACCAACAGACTAAATGAGTTACACAGGAAGACGCCTGCATGGTGCTGAAACCACCCACTCACAATATGTCTATTTGTGCTGGAACAACAGCCTCACTTGTTCTTGACTGCCTTATAAATACCATTGCATAAACAAAGTTGTGATATAATGGTATCTGTTTGACCAGGTCTGCACAGAGCCAAAGATTCCAGCTGCAGCCGCGATAACTCTTGGCCATTATTTATCAATGATTAAAGGCAAACAAAACAGCCATTTGTCTAAAATAAGTTATTTCCAACCCAAGCTTAACGTCAAACTTCTAAATCTACAAATACTACCTGATAAAAATTGCATTTTTTCTACAAAGGATCCTGGCACAGTGAAAACAAAATTACCTCATCTAAGATGTTAAGGAATGCTTGTTGTTTAGATTAGCTTTCTACATTTCTCTTGGCTTAGATATCTGACCCATATTATGCAACTTGTTGGCCTGCTGCTCTGCATCACTTGACTCCAAAATGATCTCTGTCACCCTTCGACCTCCACCTAACACAAAACATAACTTCAGATATTCAACATTTATTTTGGCAATGTCCAGTCATTGACAGCAAAAGATGATTTAATCACCCTTGTAAACATGCTTAAAAAAAGGTTTGTCCAAATACCAAAATATACAGTAAAATTTGGATTTAATGCAGGCATATTTAAGGTGACACAGTTAATAAGTCAAAAAACTGGGTAAGAAAATCTACCCTCAACTGCATCTGAAGATGAAACTGGTGTGTTACAACCAGACCCAGGAAGGACTGCAGGCGATGCCTAAACTCATGCTACGATTTACGTGAAGTAGAAATATTTTTACATAAATATTATAGTGTACTGAATAGAACAGAAAATGTACAGTGCTTTTAAAAGATCAAGCACTGCATTGGGATCTTGAGTCATTTTGCTGTTTTCTCTCTGTTTCGACTGCCAAAAATCAATCTGCTTAGTCATTTAAGGCTTATCTGCAGTAGCCAATATAAATGAACAAAAGCAGATACAACACACAGTAATTTCCTCTATAGTATGATACTGTTAACTGCTAACATTGCCTTAGAGATTGACAGTTTTTACCAGTCTTAAAAAGCAAATATTTGTCCATCCACTGCATTGTCCATGTAAGGATATCAGACCCCCTGTAAGAGACCCTTAGGGTCGCCCTCCATACAGAGAGGGAACAAACTAAGAGAAGAAACTACTCATATTCCTAAAGAGGACAAACAGTAACGGTAAATATGCAGCAGTGTAGCATGATTAATCCATGACCAATAATTGATTGTTAAGGATTTTGTCGTTCATGTGAAAGTTCTATCGATTAAATGTCCATCCCTAGTCTGAACCTCATGTGAAGGAGGATTTGGATAAAAGCGAATTCCCAATTAGAGGATGTGGAAGGGTTTAAAACAAACTTTTGAGTAAACAATCATAAATTTATCTAAGACAGGAAATGCCAATATCTACTGTACAAGCTCCAAAGGGCAAATGTGTTTTTAAAACATGTAAATTCTGAGGGTATAATCTTTTTGACACCGAAATGCTGTCATTTTGATGAGACAAGTATTTCTTATACAGTGTGCTACAGGGATGTCACACTTTTGTGGGCCAAAGGAAGAAGTAGATGGAAGAGTGTGCCCACTTTCCTTGGCAAACAGGCAAAAGGATTTTTCTACTGAGTTCTGGATCACTGCAGAAATAAGGTCTGTGGCAGATAGTAGTTTATGATACTTAATATTGTTTAGAAAAGAAAAACAAATCCCAAAAAAGTTAGACCTGTTTTAGAATTTTCTGTAACATTAAATACATTTAAAATGTGAAATTACTGATTATTTTATAGGTATCATCCATGAGAAACAGGTGTTTATTGGTGTCAGAGTGTTAAATCTTATGGTGCATCTCTATTTACAAAAGAGCTTATGTTGTCCGGTAATTACCAGTCTTTAAACAACAAAATCTGTCTGCGTGTTTTAATCTTGCCAGCCAAAATGTGCGGTGAAATCCCTCTAACAGGGTTTGAAATTAACATCACCCACACACCAAATGCAGGTAGATTTGGCGTGTCAATTTCAGAAGCCACCCAACACATTGGCACACCTCACCGCCCATGCAAGCTGAGCTCAGAGCGAGCAGAGGAGAGGGGGCATCGGAAAGTTTGAAGGACAAAAACCCTGTTTTTTAATTGTTTTACGGCAGATCAGAAGCCTGTGCTTAAATGGTGTGAAAACAGAAACTCTTAGCTTTAGGCTTTAGCTTAGGTCTAATTAAGTAGCGGATGCATTGCTGAGGAGCCAACAAAGGGGGCTCAGGGCTCTGCTCACCGAGTTGAGTATACTTTTAAAATAGCGTTGTGCACATCTGCTGATACAACTTTTTTGTTTAGACAGTTTTCAACAGAGAATATTACAGGGTAAATCTACGTGCTTTGATGATGTCATTCTTTACCTAGGCTGCCTAACATTTTTTAATCTCAATAAACATTTAACTTGGATTTCTGCAATTTTCCCAGGAAATTGAAATCTTCCACGACACTTTGACGGGCACCACATTTTTTTTAGCGTAAGCCCTGATTTACAATAATTTGCAAGTATAAACTCAATAAGACTTTAGAGGAAGACTAGCTTGTGGATGACTTTCCATTTTTGGCACAATGAAGTTTAACATCCCTAGCGACTGCAGTAGTCTCATTTAGACATTTGGCAACCACCATCTTTTAACCACAGACTATATCTAGGCATTTAACCAATAAACAAACAAATAACAACAACAACAACAACAACAACAACAACAACAACAACAACAGAACAGTTAAGTTCAAGACATGGAAACTAGAAATGCAAAAACGTTAAATTAGTCTTGAGGTATAAGACTCATTCCTGTAGAAGTCTACTGTAGTGTTTTACACAGAACATTCCTGATCATGAAATCAGGAAGCTGGGAATGGGTAAGGTGAGAAAGGATAAGAACAATCACTAACTAGAAAAACACTGTGCAACTTCGGCACATCACATATTAACTGTTCCTCAGATGTTGTCTGCTCTCCTGTTATGAACTATGAAATTCTGATACTGGTCTAAACTGCGTAGAGCAAAGGCCTCAGTCACAACAGTGATGGAACCAGTCTGTCAATTATACTCAGAGTTTCATAACTGATTTCTACCAGTCTTTAAATTGAGCAAACTCCAAGAAGGATGCATATTTTTTTTTACAATTTTCTTGATTAAATGTTTGCAATGCAATACCTGTGTGTAGAAGCAAAACAGAGAAGCACAAAAGGGGGATTTGGCATTTTTTGACACTTATTTCTCACAAGAAGTTTCTCTCCAAATCTGTCTCCAAATACTGTGATAAAAACAAACTCTGAGCAGGTTGCATATTTGTCATTGATTAAATTCATTCCAGCGGCTAGTCAATCACTGATTGATCATTATCTTTACTTAACAGCAAGTTATTATATTTGTATCTGACAAAAAAGGTGAAATTCTGTAAGGTACAGACAGAGCTCGGTGTTCTGCATTAGTGTGAATTGTATACTACTAAAACACATTCAACATTTTCCAAACAAAATTGTTGTTAATTAATAAAAGATAAAATAATCCCTTTACTGATCCACTGGAGGGTAAACTGTTGGTTAATATTAGATGGCATGAGGCATCATACTTTAACCTAGATGCACTTTTGTGTTCTGGTGTTTTTACTCTGGATAGCGTATTGAAATACTCTGGTAGTATAGTTTTGTTCTGTTTAAGTTTGTAGACTTAAATACTCACCATCTCCACCCCCTGAGGAAAGGCTGTTCCCTCCCAGTCCTTCTTGGGGAATCGCTGAATGATCTTTCCACATCCCTCCCCTGCACCTGCAGATTAGAAAATATGAAGATCTGTCAGTCAGCGTGTAGAATAATGAATATGAAAACATTTAACATGTCTTTTTCATGTCCATTGATGTGCACTGTCCCATTCAAATAAATAAATAAACTAAACTAACTAAACTAATTTAACAACCTGAAAATGTGTATCTTCACTATATGGTTATTTTGAAAGTCAATAAACAATCAGTCACCCCCAACATCAAGCTGATATAAAATGACTACATCTTGGTGGATACAACACAGCTTTTAAAGATTTCACTTCAACAACAACCAACAAAACAAGACATGTAAAACAATTCTAATAACTCCATCAAAGTGATACACTCAACCCACCTTGAAAATGGACTGGTCAACCCAAAACATTTTCTCAAAGGTATCACAGATAAAAGTCAGCAGCAACATATTAAAAATTATTCTACTTGATCTTAACCTATAGCCAAAAAGCTGAGAAAAAAGCAAAACATGCTATACGTGAGCAGATTTCCATATATTCATACTCTCAGTGCTTTTTTATTGATAATGTGGTGGCAAGCGAAACAAAAAGGCAAAAAGGACAACATTCTCTTGCCTCTGTTCAATCACTGTCCTTTTTAATTGACACTCTGCTCACCGACAACTAAATAATCTGCAATGCCAACTCATGTCTTTCTGAGGGGAACACATTAAATTTACTCATGATTACTACAATTTAAATAAAACTAAATTGGCAAAATGCAAAAAAGACACCAAAACAGAACTTTGTGGTCAACACTTTTGTCAGTTTTCTATTGTTACCTTAGTTCAAAGTCTTAATTGCTGGTTTTAGATTTGTGACAAAAAAACAAAAGTGTACACACTTGCAGTACAATATGTTGTTAGTGCTAAGGGAAACAGCTGGAAAATGATCTAAAGCTGGTGTGGTGAACTTCACATTCAGCCACAGATACGCGAGGTTGACCCAAAAAAAGCTTTACCATCGAAATAACTTTTGGATAGATTTCCCAAAAGGCCCCCATACAGCCTGGTCTTGCAAAACTCTGAAAGCTTAATTGGATGTAATAATTCATGTCAGCTGAGTACAAACACAACACAATATGTATTTAGGAGATGATGTATGACTGCAACATTCTTCTTTAGCAATCTCAAAAGCTAATAAATGAATATTTTATCTTATTTAAGAAAACTTCTCCTCATTTAACTTGCCAAAAACAGCATTTTGAGGTCTGTTTCACAATTTGCACTTTGTCACACTGCGTTGTCTGAACCTATGACTTCATCTCAACGTTATTTTAAACTCTTAGTCACTGTTTGACAGTTAGAAACACACTTTCTATTTTTCAGGCCAAGGGAAAATCGTCTATCAAGAGAGCAAGACAGAAATCGAACACAAGTGGCCCATTTCTTGGAATTCATTTAACTTAAATGGATGAATAGACATATATGGGGATTTTGTTTATGGTACAAATAAAAGCCTAAATCCCCAATGCACAGTATTCCAGCTAAATACTGGCACTGTTGAAGAGTTAAATATGCTACAAGTGGTGTCAGCCTTTCAGACTCTCAATCCTTTACTTTTGTCAAACAACACACCTAGAGTTATTTGGAATTGGCCAAAAAAACAACCAGCTAGTAAGGAAATCAAAACCAACATACTGGTTGTGGCTGGCAGCATGTGCCTTTTAAACATACCTTGTAACCTACAACTTTGGCTCAAAAACTATAAAACATTAGTGAAAAAAAAAGTCTGCTGGGCTTGTCATGATTCTATAACGGGGGCTGCAAGGACACAGGGGACCGCACAGTGCAGCATGAATAGCAATGTGCATTACCATGGTGCTGGCAGTCACAGAAAACAAACATGTGCAGCAACTGTCAGGAAAGACATTGAGGCCAGCTATCCTTAGACAGTAGTTAGAAGCACATTACACTTTGAGAGCGTTTATGTGTGGGTTCCGGTATTATAGCTGGGCTGTACAAGAGGCTATCCAGGTGTGTGTGTGTGTTTCGAAAGAGCCAGTACATATCATAGTTGATATTACAGTTCATTAAAAAAAAATAATGGTGGTGGTGTGCAATCTATTTCAATTCAGTACATTTCTGCGATCCTATCTCTTGACAGGCAAATGACATGACTCAGCACACAACTTAGCGGCACACAGCTTATGAAGCCCCTATGTCATAGTTTAGCCAGAGGTCAGATACCATGAACATGGGTGACAAATTGCTTTAACGAACAGGAGAATAAACTGCTATATGTCATCATACTGACATGAGGTACTTCAGCGACCGGCTGCAGCCCCCCTGCACAAAGTGCCTCAAGCCTGCTTTCACTAAACCCTTGAAACAGAAACCTAATTAATCATAATGAAGCCCTTGGGTCTGAGTGTGGATAGGTCTTAGTTAAGGGGTATATGCATCTTTGTTTGAACAGAAGGAAGCTGGATGATGACGTTTGGACTTTTGCCTTTATTCACCTGCAGAGGTGCGAAGAACGTGTCCAGACACCGCATGGAAACTGGTGCTACTATAATACCAGTCTGTCTCACCATTACATGTCTTCAGGTTCAGCTTCTCTAATTGAAATCACATGCTTTGAGTGCTCCAAGTTCAAATTTTCAACAAGGGATGAAAATAAATGGCAGAATTCCTTACATTCCACAAGGCAGCACTCTTGCATTAAAACAAGCCTTGCTTTCAAATACTACCCCCCTGACAACTATAAAGAAACCCCATCAGTGCGGATAATAGAACCCAGGCCTGAGAAGGAACATGCTAATTTGAACATCCGCTGGCAAAACGCATGGGGGGCTGAAGTCCAAAATCAGATTTATTTATTTACATTTTGGCTGAAGCTATTTACACAACAAGAACGAAACCCGTCCAAGCTCACGGCACGCGTGTACATGTTTATGAGCATGGCTGATCTCCAGATCAGTACAGCACAACTTGTGTGTGGTACAGCTGGAGATATGACCTAAAAACAAAAATGCAATGTTTTTCAGATTTCTGATTAAACGCAATATATATCTACATATTTTACGGAAATGGCTTTAGGCACGTATTTATAAGCAAAAATAACTGTGACTAACTAGCTTTAATAAGTGCCATTACAGATTTGCACACTTTAGTGCAAACATGGGGCCTCTTTTATAAAACTTTTGTGTACAGACCTCATCTTCGTATGTGCACACACGAATATTAATGGAGTTGTTGTAGGAGTAATCAGTGTTTTCTTACCAAAATAAAAACACAAAATTTACGAGGACCACTATTAAACTGATGATGAAAACCCACAAATGCTTACTGAGGTTTGTGGCAAGTTCTAGGTCGTGAAATGGCTTTAAAAAAAAAAGCAATGAGAAATAAAGTCAGAAATAAAATAGGCCATTTGCATTAGTAGTTTTTAACACTTGATGTTCATTTTCTTGATAATAGATAAAGGCGTATTTCATAGAACAATGTATTTTACAAATTCTTACCTGTCAGCAGCTGAGGTCATTCATAAAGTATCTGATAAATATTGATTACATTTAGAACAAAAATAGAGCATAAAACAGGCATCCAGCCAAGCCTTTTTAGTAGGGCTTAACCAGTATGGGATTTCTGGGGCCAGTGTCAATACCAATATCAGGGAGTAAGAAAATTTGGATATCCCATATATCGGCTGATATTCTACATATGATATTTTGAATGTGGTTATCAATTTCATGTGACAAAAATATGTAATGGAGGCAGGATATCTAACAAATTTAATTCCAGACATCAGTGCACCCAACAGTAAAGAATTTTTGTACTACCAATTAAATAATAGACCCTCTCTGATGGACAAACTGTGTGATTATAACATTTTCAATTAGTAATCCGAGCATTTTTCCAGCCTCAAACTTTTATCTTATATCTGCACTTACTGAGAACATACGGTATACCCAATACAATATAGGCCAAGATTGGTCGATCATATCAGTAAAGCGATATATCTGTCGGGCCCTACTTTTTAGTGCTGTCAGTAGGGCCCGACCGATATATTGGTTGCTCGATAGTATCAGCCGATATTGGGCCTTCGCGGATATATCAGTAACGGCATACGTTTCACCAATATGCACCCATATTAAAATGTTTTTAAGGCTGGAAAAAATCTTTGGACTAGTGACTTAAAAGGGTGTAATAACTTAGGTTGCAGCTTGTTATTAAATAACTATTTAATGAAGTGTTACCCTTTAGTGCCCTGAAGTTTGGAATGAAGTTTGTTAAGATGTACGATACGCTGCATCTATTAGGATATCTACTGTCACAAGTAATTGATAACCACATTCAGCGGATATTATATATGTACAATATCAGCCGATACATATTGGATTTTGGAATTTTCTTACTCCCCACCCTTATTGGTATAGGCATCAGCCCAAAAAATCCAATATCAGTCGGGCCCTAGCTGTCAGGGGTTTTTTTTTATGGAAACATTCTATAGAAATTGCAATAATATTGTTATTGTAACTTCTTCAGGCCACAATAATCATGTTGGAAAAATCTGATACTGTCACAGCCCTAACACTGACTATGAGTGCATCTCTACAAAAGCCATTTAATAATAAACAGAAAAGTCTGACAGTTGATGAAATTGAAAACATTGTCTTTCAAGATTGAAAGGATTTTGCAGAGATATTCCAAATTGAACACTCTCTTTCTTAAACCAAACTGGGACTTGAGCCACAATTGCACATCAGCACACACAGACACATACCATATGCACACAAATATCTGACTTCAGCACTAAGAAAGATTGAATGTCCCTAATAGTTTAGTACAGAGTTGCGTGATTTAGCACGGTCTCAACAAGAAGTGAAAAAACACAGAAAAAGAGTTGTTAGTCTTTCTTGATTACAGCAGATGTTTCTCTTTAAAAGCTCCATTCATCTTCTTGATTTATCTTTCTGCTTTTACTGTTGATTAAATCAGCCAAATGCTTATTTTACCATGTATGGATGGACAGGCCACCAGTGGATTCAGGAGTCAGTTTATGTAACATTCACGTCAGCATATAACCTGCTTTAGCCAAGCCAATCACACAGGTGGACAGTTTTGGAAGAACTTCATATCACTATCCTCTAACCTACCATCAGGACCTGAGTTAAAAGGGATAATAATAAGATACTATAACAGAATACTACTAACGGACCCGCTTCAAATTTACATATTAAAACTTTGCTGTGCATTACTGCGCAATTGACATATGTAAATTCTGTATAAGAGGTCTTACATCACTGTTGAAGGATAGGAAACCCCAGCTGTTGTCAAGGGTGATCGTCATCAGAAAACCACACTGTTCTGAATATTCCGTGTGAAAGATATGCAAAGGAAAACACTATGGTATTGTTTGCATGGCAAAAGGGTATCGGAGGTTGTTTAACTGCTGATGTCATAAATATCTAATTCAGGAAGCTTTCCAGATGCCAATGACAGCTGCTGGGCAGGGAAATATGTAAAAAGATAGACAGTGAGTGGCTTAAGGTCATGCCCAGGTCAAAATGTCAGGAGAACAGCAGCCTGGATATTAGCTTCATTTATTTTTTTAATACCACGTACACTATTCTTCAGCCTTCCCTTTGCTGGTGTATATAAATATGCGGAATTGTTTTTCTTTGAAGAACAATAAAATAAACAAATTTTAACATTCCACAGGCTTGTGGTTCTCAAGTGGGTTTCTTAATCAGGACACAAAGCTGTATGAACTTTAACATGTTAAAATAAACCAGTCAGTCTTGTTTTCAGCACTTGCTCTGTCCCGCAGATCAAGAAAAATAAAAGCAATGCTGCTCACTAATACCAATGCTACAATCATCAATAAGTGGTTGAAAACTTTTTTGCCTTTTTTCACAAACCTCTGTTGAACTGTGCATATGGTGGCCAAAGTTCATCCAAAAAAACTTTTTTTTTTTTCCATTTTCAGTTTCAGCAAACAATTAGATGCTATTCATTTTTCAGCTCTGGGTTACATCTGTTGATACACTTGATGTATTAATTCTTTTCAGTTTAGTCTGAGTTCAGAACAATGTCTGTGTTCAACAAAAACAGGCTAAGTTCATTTTAGTTCAATGTTGTTGTAGTTTAAAGACACAAAGCTGCAGTCATCAATTAAGGAAATGGTCTGCCTTCTACAAAGAAAGTGATGACCTAATGCTTTATAGTTCTGTTTTCCATCTGTATATTGCCAACTTATTTCATTTGTCATTTTTTATTTACTTAAAAATTATGACCAACCTGTTTCCTGATGTGAACTTTACCATAATTGTTATAACAACAGAAATCACAAAGCTCTGACTGTATAACACCTTATCAACAGAATAGAAGCAGCATAACAGTAGCCAGTGGAGTTTCCCTATATGGCAGTTTTAAACTCTAACAGAGAGGAAGGAACTCCTCCATTGTGGTCAGGATGTCTTTCACCACAAAGGCGAAATCCAAATGAGAAGCTGCCAATGTGGAATTTAACAGAAAACAATCAATAGAGGCAGCAAATCCGAGATGTAAAATAGAGGGGAAACAGGTCCACATCTGCCATCTTACTCTCAGTACCAACACTAACATGACACCACGAGCAGCCGGATAAAATAAAACGTGGACTGACATGTTTCACCAGCCACTACAGTTGTTCTACTGTATTTTCAAAGTACAGACTAAAAATGGTAGATATCAAAAGTGAATGCAATGAATGTAAGATTACATTTAGAAAAAAAAATGATAAACACATTTTGAATTTAAATTCACATATTGCTTTGTGAATTTTTGATTTATAGTACAATAGTATAGTATTGCGACCATTTGTTGAGACTAAACGAGTGAATTTTACAACTGCTCGTACATGCCCCACCTGTAAATTGATGACTTTCTTTTTTTTTTTCATGTCAAAAAATGCGGAGAGAGGAAGTCGCAGTAAAAAGCTGCATGTTGTACTTAAACTGTGCACTGTGTCAAGCAGGGCAAACAAATCAATTGCACACAAATCAGCAGCTAGCACTAGCCAGCACTAGCCAGCTGCTTCAGGTTCTTTAGCAGCTAGCGGGCTAACGTTTGCTGGGGGGAACCTGGTGGTGATGGGCAGAGTTTGTTCCTTTCCTCGGACATACTTCATATGCTTGGTTGATTTGGCATGAGAGTCTAATGCCTTCACTCCCATTGTTCCAAGTTGAATCCTCTTCTTGCACATGGTGCAGCAAGCCTAAAAAATATTGTCCACCACAGGTTTTAACCAATGACGGAAAGAAATTTTATCCATCCAAGCTTCGTTAAATTTGCATTTGCCCATATTTCCAGTATTAAAATAGCAAACAACTACTTCCTTTGTTTCAGTTTGTGGTCTGTCTTCTGTAGCGCAAAATCTTCAGTGGCGTCTTCAGTGACGTATTCAGTGATGTGTTCGGAGTATTTACC
>JAQLOL010000001.1:15132845-15149311 GCA_029783665.1 Naso thynnoides
CTGACGAAAAATGTGATACAGAGAAGTTACATACGGCACAACTTTAAAGACCCAAATATCAAAATTCAAGACTTTTTTAAGACTTTTTAAGGTATTATTTCCAAATTCATAAATTCAATGCTTTTAAGACTTTTTAAGACCCTGTGGGAACCCTGTAAAAATGATCTGCTCAATTAAGCTATGAACTCCAACTATTGCAGACCCACACAAGCTTGAAAACCACTTATCTTAGCATAGAATGAAAGGCAAGAAGTGGTTTAATGACAGAGTTAAGCGTTTAAGTTTAGGGAGCCAACCATCAAGACAAACCGCAGAAACACAAACACACTACTACTGCCTTAGTGTTTCCTACAAGAGAAATAAGTAAGCAAAAATAGTAGACAAAAACATGAAGCTCTCAGAGGTTCAAATGCTGATTTTTTTGTTTAGGAAATGGGTGGGTTTTCTATTTTCATTTTTGTCAAAGCACTTTTCTGGGTGTGCCAAGACAGCCGGCACAAAAACAAACAGTCTTCAACAGAAAGTCAATTCATCAAAGTTTCAGGGCATAAAACCCAGCATTGAATCATTATTGGTACAACTATTGACATTCAAACATGCTTGAAAGGCACATATGAATTCAAGTCATGCAACATAACAGTGTTAGCTGATTATCTACTCCATATCAAAAGCTTGCATATTTGGATCTCTAGAAATCTTATGGCACAGGGAAACAATTTGCAGATGGAAATATTTTGCTTCTGAACATTTGTATTTGTTTGCAGGATTATTTTATGTTACATAAGCCATTCCCCAAGTCCAGACCAGAAAATCCACACCATAAAGTCACACAGCGAAGAGATTGGGCACTGTGTCTGTGAACACAAGCCAAAGGCCTTTGATTCAATAAAGAGTGATGATATCCATCCAATAAACTGTTTGACAAAAACAGCTGGGCAAATTCCTCGTGTTCACATAGCAAATTGCAATTTATGGTAAACAGCACGCCAGAACATTTATAAACTCCTGCCAATACGGAGAAACATCACCCTACTGCAAAAGGAAAATGCAGAATATAGAGCAAGTTCAAAACAAACTGCATCCATCCAAACCCACATTTTCACAATCCAAACTTATTCATGAAAATAATTCCATGGTTTGCGGCTCGTGACACCGGTCCCCAGGGAGGCAGACTCGCCTCTGATTTCTAATGGAGGAATCTTTCCCTCTCAGGTCATGCTCCCTTTTATCATATTCATATCCACATATCTGAAGCACTAGAATTACAGCTGTGATATACTTAAAGGTCAATAACAAACTATAAAATTAAAGGCTGCCCTACTTTCTTTTTTCCCTCCGTGTTTGCTTTAAATCACTTCAGTCTGCTGCACCAGGCACAATGGTTAGACCATTAGTTACGTGCCTTTCAATAAAATTTTCTACAGTATATAGGTCACCTGTCTCAAAGAAAATATCACAAGTTTTTTTTGCTGAAGACACATAACCATGAATTTGTACTCAATCTGGAGGGGGGCAAAAGTCTCTGGAAAGAAAAGAACAAAATAAGTAAGTTAATGAAACTGGACCATGCTGAAAGCTGCAAGATGAATGTAGTGACTATCTTTATGGTACAGTATTGCAAGTTCAAGCCCCCTGTCTGTATTCCCTCCTCAGTACTGCTCTGTGTCATCCAGAGACAATAATCATGACCACAAATGCAAACTGTTACTTCTACTGACACACCAGCTTTGTTCCACTTTAAAATCAATGCAATGTTTATTGCAAAAGTTAGTATTTTTAACATAAATCATCAATTTCTTGTCATAAGTATTTAAATTAGAATTTATTGAAAGGTAAATAACAGTGTTTTTCTTCTAAATTTGGTTTTTACAGTGTAATTCTGATTCACTACAAATTGGAGCCAAGCCCATTCCTCAACAGATTGCATGCTGAGCATTATTTTCTAACTGATCCATCTATAGTAATCTAACAATGAGAAGTGGGTCAGGCCAGTGGAGCAGAAGCCAGCACAGCACAGCACAGCAGGCTTGGTGACGACCCATGTGGGGATCCCTGGTTTGAATTAACAAGCAAGGTGGATGGGAAAAATCTGCTGTCTAGACAACCTGCTGCACATTGACTGTGACCTGTCTGGCCTCCATAAGCAAACTGCACTTGGCAAAGTCATTGCTCTGAATGGTCCAGAGAAATAAAGAGTCATTTCATTTAAAAACTAAAAGTCATATTCCAGTTCTGAGAGAATCATTCCCACTTAAAAACAATAGCATCTCTGCAGACCTCCAGCCCAAACCAGCATATGATGTGCCAAATTACCCTCAACAAAACATGATAAAATCACACAAAAACAATACAATAGATGGGGATCATTTTGTCATCCAGAGAGACTTACTTGTGGATGAGACATTAGCCTGTCACAGTGCACTAATCGACCACAATATGAGATGGCACACATTTATTGCTTGCTCTATCCACAATCAGCATCATCATCTGCAGCCAGAGGAGAAAAAGCTAAACTCATGGTCCCCATGTTTCCTTGCGGCGAGACTGTGAATGTGAATCCATTCAGACTCTTTTGGTGATGCCAGGAACATTTTGTCCCTGGAGCACAAAAAATTCATTTGTCAGTTGGTGCTGGGACGCACATGGCTGATGAAAGACAGTGTTTACCTATTGTGCATAGGAAGCTATGGTGACTAAGAGGATTCAGCTGCTTTGGCCCTTCTTTAACACACATGGTGTTGGGCGCTGCTAAAAAAACAGGCTAGGAACTTGAATTAGTTCCCTTGAAGCAGATTGGCTGAATATTTTTACTTTCTGCAGACAGCTCACTGAGCAACAGTTCTTACTGGATCCTCACAAGTGGATGAGTGGCTATAAATATCAGAGGTTTTGGTACAAAGGACCATTTGGGAATGCTGAAAATTAGAAATGAGAGGACTAAACATCTGCACAACCTCAAAAGGTTTTCATTTATTTCGCTACCAATGCTAAGAAACCTGTGCAAAATCGTTCCCAGTCTTGGATGGAAAGAATGTGAGGCTGGACCTGAGACTCAACCTACAAGTGGAAGCATGGGGAGCCCACTGCACAACGACAGAGGAGAGGAAGAAGAGGGAAAAGTAACTGGCTGAGCACAAGGACTGCCTTTTCTCGCAGCTGGATAGCGTTACGCCCATCGTGAAAAAGCTGAGCACTCTTCCGGCAAAAACAAATATAACACAACAAACCATTGACAGGTGCGGCGGCAGCGGGTAAAAATAGACCCAAAACAGAGCGTGCTGCTGGACGGGAAAGTCGCGAGACCACCGCTTCCAAAATTACGCAACAATAATACGAAACATGGATGCAAACACTGGCTGCAAATGGCAATCCTGACCTGGTTTGCGCCAGCAAAATCAATATGATCAAGGAGGAGCAACATTCCGCTTCACACGCTCTTTTGTGAGCATTATTCTGCAAGTGTGTCCTACTTGCTGGGAGTGGAACCAGCCACCGGACCTGACAGGGGCACAATCAACAGGGACAGGATATGACTGATTTTTGAATCAGTGAAAAAGTTTCGACTGATCCCAGGGAAATATCGCAACATATCGTGTGTTTCCACTTGCGAATCCCCCCCCCTGGTGTGAGCTTAATCTGTAAATACCCCCCGCAGGGGTGATTTTCAGTGTCTGGTCGGTTAATGAAAAAAAAAGAAAGTGTTTCCAGTTTCGCCTGGTAGCTGTGTGGCTAACGTGAAGCTAAGCGCAAAGCTATCTAGCATCAACATCATACACTGGCCTGATCAACAAACCTCAGCTCCGCAGTTCAGTCTGCGAGCCGCCCCGCCGCTAAAACTTACCGGCTTTCTCCTGATCGTATCCCACGACAATAAAATAGTCAGCCAATCTAGCCATGTCTGCTGCTTTTCCCGATATATACCAACACAATTCAGCATTTTTCCTTCTTCCAAGGCACAGCCATGTTTGACAGAAGGAGTATCACTGCGCTTGCGTGCAGAAGCGGGAGACATCCATGGGCGTGGGCCCTTGACTTCACAAATACAGTACTGTGTCCCCAACAGAGCCTCTTTTTGGCTCTAAATCAGGGGATCAACACTTTTTGTTGAGCGCAATGAAAGCATTACAGACAGCAGCCACGCCACAATAATACTAGACTCACATAAACGACAGGAAATATGTATGCACCACAGTGGGAAACCTGTTATACTTACTGTAATTATTGGTGGTTAATGCAATATATAGGAAATTAATTTTCTAAATTTGCCTGAGACTCACTGGGAGCTTAGAAAGAGCTGCTGGAGCTCTTAAACTCCAGTTTAAAAAGACTTGCAAAGAAAAACTGTCAAGGGTGACGAAATAAACACTTGTGGAATTTGCAGATAAATGATAAATATATGAAAATGTAGATTTAATAGCCTAGATTAATGTAGATCATTTGCATCACTGTTATATTCAACATAGGCCTATGTAATTTCTATAACATTAAATCAAAATTAAATACCTTGATAATGCTAATTTTATTAATGATAGGGATACTACAGTGGGGGAAATATTTGTTACCCTGTGGTCCTCATACAAGTCCTTAACTTTAATTGCAAAAACCACAACTCATGTCTACAGTCAGAACAATGAAAAAATAGCTCTATTAAAATACATAAAATTCAGAGAGCTAAAATTCTTATTCCACCTAACACGGCATAGCAGCCCTGACTACCACATTAAAATGATTGTGGTTTTTTTCAATAAACATCAGATTTCACTTAATGCTTCAATTTGTGGCAAGCACTACAAAAAATACTAATTGGTAGTTTTCAAGTTACTCTATCAAGCTGAATGTGGTTGTGATTTGACATAAAGTGTCAGGAGCCGGGCAAACTCATGTGGATGGTGCTCAATACTAAATATTTTCAAAACTGGAAAAGCTCTTCCAAGGAATAGTGAGTGGAAATCAGTAATATGTCTGTGTTTGAGGGGGAACATTGAAACCACAGTGATTGTCAACACTAGCAGGAACACAGAAGGCAATTTCCCGTTTTTTCTCACTCTTCATCTCTCTTCTCAACGTGTCTTTCATTTATTATTGTTTTCTGTCTTTTCTTTGTCCCTCCCCCTCTCTCTTTCTATCCCACTTACTGTTTTTGTTTGCTAGTCAGCGGAAGATGAAGACAGAGGTAGTCAAACAGTTTAACCCACGAGCCAAACCATGAAGAAATAAAGACCGGGTGTTTGCATAATGTTTATCGATTCAAAAGAATGTAGGGAAAGTCATGTGACCTCAAACAACACATATTTCCAGGTGACAGGTTCAACATAGCCTTATAATTATTATGAATCATCTTTCAGATTTGTGCCTTTGGGGTTGACACCCTTGTCTTCCTGGCACACATGACATTAGTTGCTCAGGTTTCCTGCAATTCTTACCTGCTCACGTAGAGTATAAGGTCAACGAAAATGTCATTCATCCCACGACATCACCTTAACAAAGGACAAGCAAAAGATTGCTATATATGGAGCCAGAAGGGAACAGCAGATTTTTCTTGTCATGATTGCACAATCTCCTGTTATAAACTCTGGTAAAGGGATTACTTGTCTGCCAGAGGCAATTATCATTGCAAAGTGCTGACAAAACCTTTGCTGTTTTACAGCACATGTGTTTAACATTTATGTATTTTTTGAGTTTTAAATATGACACCATGTGGGGAATGAGGTCGCATGAGATATAAATAAACTCAGGAAGGTACTGTGTAAAAACAATTAGATGTCGATATGCCGATATGCGTGGAATGCCAAGTGTTAGGAATGCCTAAAATTACGTTCAAATGCAACGTTTTTCCCCTTTAGGAAACTGAAACAAAAATCAAAAATGACAGCATTAACTACACCTACTATTAAAAATTAATTAAACCACACCTCATGGAAATTTCTGCACTGGAATTTCCACTCCGTTGCAATCAAATGTTTTTTCTCTGATATCTACAGTCTGTCATAAATGAATGTACAGTTTGAGCATGTGAGTTCAATCTTTTTGAAATTGTCAAGTTTCTGAGGTGTCAATTATCACTTCATAACATTATGCTCATCTCAGAAACAGACATAGATCTACAGGGGCAGTGGGATGAGGGCTGTGATATACAAAAAAGTTATTACCTCCCCAAAAGTGTTATTTATGAAGACATTTTCTGTGTATGTTTCCCCTCAGGGCTTAAAATCCACATCTGCCTCATGAATCCCAGTGATGGGGTTGTTGTTATGAGCCTGACAAAAAAAAAAAATGACTGTGCTCTGCTTTAAAATATCACTCTCTCAGTGTTATTTCCACTTATTTAGCTTTAAATTAGACACACGTGGACATCGTGTAGACATTTAAAACGTGCTGCATTCAGGTATTAAGTGACTCACTATGCTGACAATCCCAACAAGGCAAATAATGAAAGGGGTGATATCCTTTGAGAGGTGCAGGCAGACTTGATGGCTCTCCCATTATCGCCTAATAGATTACTTAGAATTTATAATAGCAACAAATCAGCTGAATTATTTAAAAAATGTCTAAGCCAATATTGTTCATAGTTCATAGATTGTTGTTCAACTTCATTTTGTGACTCCAGATTTAACTTTAGATAATTGTAAAATTCCATTTTATATTTATCCAAATACCCAAATAAATTACATGGTGAGTCTGGAGTCAAATATTTGCTTTGTACAAACAAACACATAGAGTATATTGTGTTTACAGTCAGGCATACTTACGTATTTAATCAGTTGCTCAATGCTAGTTTCTTTCCAAATCTGAAATTCATCATCAAGTGTACTTCAAGCTGAAATGGAACTTCACTGTCTCGGGGAGTGCCCTGAAAAGCAGATTGTGGAAACATTCCTTAAATTTTATTTGATGCAATTAGCTGGATGGACCGAAAGGAACGTTAACAAAAACTATACCTAACTGACCTTCAGGTTTAAATATAACAAGATGAACTTTTAAACCTTTTCTTTTGTGTTTATTTAGAATTCTGATACCCCCCCAACGGAGAGCAGTTAGCTGAGATGAACATATTGTACTCTCAGTGGAAAAAGTGAGTGTAGTGTTTGACTTACATAACTGATAACCGATTAATTGATGAAGTGATGATGAAGTGGTGAATTTTGGCCAATATACATACACACTAAAATCAATAAATAGCGTTTTATGAGGATTTTAAAACTTTGTTGCCGCACAAGTTATAATGAGCTGTGAAATAGTTTAAGCCTGACTCAGTGAGGCAGTGCAAACAGGATAAGGCATTTATTCTGTCAGCTCTAACCACTATTTTCTTCTACAAGTTTCATTTTTGTTTTCGTTTTTTATCTCTCCATTGTGTTACATTGTTTCACTGCAAGAGCAGCAGCGCAGCACGGTAATGTAGCCTACTGGATGGGGTGGGGGGAAAAGGATGAGAGGCTGTGTGTGTGTCAGTCAATGAGCCCCTCCCACCTCGTGTATAAAGGCTCTCGTCTGGTGTGGAGGAGCTATTAGCAGAGTGACATAGCTGCCTTACAGAACAATTTCAAGAAACCTTTGGAGTACTCTCTGACAACTGAATCTACAAGAAGAGCTTTCTCATCCAGCTGAAATATCAGAGAATTACAGGTAGGTTCACTTTCTTTTAAAGAAGGTACTGTTCTGATCTGCTTCCAGCTGATGGCTTTATCCTTGATTTTTTTGAGGTCAGGGCACAAGTGTAGAGGCAAGGACAGGTTATCTGTCTGGTTATATAAGCACTTCAGCTCTTAATGTTTGCGTGTGTGAGAGAGGAATTGCCTCAAGCTGCAAAGCATCCGAAAGAGTCTGTGCATCATACACAGTTTATTTGTTGCAGTAAATTTTGCTATGTTTTCTATTACATCAGGGGACTTAGTTGAATAGCATTTTAATTTTTGTTTGACTTTGGAGCTGAGCCTGTTTTGGACCCCTAATCGGTAGACTGTCCTTCACATTATTGGCCAGGGGCCCAAAGAGCGGTTGTTGGTTTACTTAACCGAGAAAAAGCTGACCTTAGCTTCACATTTTAAATAAATGAATGATAAGTGCAAATAAGTTGGCTTTTGGACTCTTGTGTAAGCATGCACCAGTGTGGCACCTATGGGAATACCATATGAGGAGGTTGTACATAGAGGGACACTTGGAAATTCATGCAGTTAAACATTACTTTATAGCATAAATAAATAATTAACAAATGTTTTCTTTACTCTCCACAGGAGTCAAAATGAAATTGATGTTCCAGTCCTTCCTCTATTGCTGTCTACTGGCAACAGTAGCCCACTGTGTGGAACTTGAAGTCAATCCAGAGTTGAGAAAAACGTGAGTGATCTAAGGACTGAATATTTATAATGAAAGTGTTTTCATCTAATACAAGATGTCGCAATCTGTCAAACGTGACAGCAGATACTTGCTGAAATTTCTACCTGAGTTTGACTGACTTTTCCCCTCCTTTTCCAGGCTAAGCATATGGCTAGGGAGCAGACTAAGACGGGATCTTGACAGCATATCAGTAGAGAAGACACAAGAGTCGGAGCACTTTGTCAGTCCAGAAGACATCAGGGATACTTTGCTGCCACATTCCAGGTAAGACACTACCCATGCAATGCATGACAATCTACACACTTTCATTTAAATCCCTTTTGTTTGTCATTGAAAGGGAATTCAAAATTTCAGTAGACAATAGTCAGCCATTAACAACTCCAGAGTAAACAGCATGGATTAATGTAATCTTGTCTCTATGTCTAGCACTGACATCAACGTCCGAACCAAGAGGTCTAAAAACTCAGCCAACCAGTCAAGAAGACAGGGTTGTTCGTTGGGCACCTGCACAGTGCATGACCTGGCACATCGCTTGCACCAACTCAATAACAAGTTGAAGATCGGGATTGCCCCTGTTGACAAGATCAGCCCACAGGGATACGGCAGAAGGCGTCGATCTCTTCCAGCGCACAGAGTCACACTGAGGCTAGAGCAGGGCAGGCTGAGGCCCGTGTGGAGCATAACTGACTCACAAGTTCACAAGCTTGAGGCTCTCCTCAGAAGGACATGAGCAGGACTTTGCAAGAGGAGCCGGGAACAAACGCAATTGAGTAGCTGAGAGTTAGTTATTATGCTACTCTGTTCTAAAATTCTCAAAATGCCTCAGATTGCTGCCAAGTATTCTCCAGCACATTTTTTTCAGGCATGAGAACTGAGTCAGAGCAAGATTGGCAGCACTGAGTTTTTCAAAAGCCTGAGCCTTGCCGCTCAGCGATGTAGAGCGTGCAAACAACTGCAGCTGGCTTACAGACACTGGATGGCATGGCGTGGAGCAAACTACAGGTGCTGCTCTCTCCTTGGCAGAGGGAAAGGAAGAGTGCAAATACTGGGGCAAAGAAGACCCATCCTCTGGCTTAAGTGGGAACTCTCTTCTAACATTCTGGGACTTTTACACATTTCTTCCTAAAGGCCAGAACTTTGATAAGTGCTATCCTCTAAGGATTATACCACCATGTACCAAACTGTCAGTACTTATCTGCACTTTTCCATTTGGACTTAAGATCAAATGAATCATCAGGAAAAGATATCTTCATCACAATGCCAAACAGGAAGATAGGCTACGGAGCTCTGAAGCTCTCAGTTTATATTAAGTTTTGGACACTGTATAAGGGAAAATGCCTTCTGTGAGATATGTGCCAGTCCATAATGGATTGAAATATACTTGAAATTGTTATTGTTTGTACAAAAACATGTGCAATCTATATTTGTTTTTTTGCAGGTATATGTATATATGAATTTGTTTATTTAAATATTAGATAGAGGTAACATTAAAGTACTTATACAGATAGAACTATTTTTGTACAGGAAGAATTATATATGGGCATTGTAGCTATTTGTCATTATTCTTTTGCAAACTGTGGTAATAGGATATCTGTTTTATAAGTATATTATATATTTGTAAATGTGTTCTATTTTATTTGTGTTGAAGCAATAACATTGTTATTCAATAAACATTTTGCATATAAAACCTAGACCTTGTCCAGACCTCCTTTGCTCCTGGCTCTTGTAAATTGAAAGTGGCATTCTGTTGTCTGGAGCTCACTGCTACAGAAAGACACAGTACACCTGGTCTCTGTTAAGTGATTACAGGCTCTCATTAGAGCCTCTCCTCCTCTCACTACATTCCCCTAGTTATGACTCCCCCTTCCCCTAGAAAAAAAAAAGGGCAGACAGGGTGCCAGGCGCATTCCTGCTTGGTTCAGCTCGTATTTGTTGGCTCACCCCACACCACAAAGAAGCCCTAAAGCTATCAGAGGAGGATGAGGCTCTAGCTCCATCTGTATTCAATGGTATATGGTTGGGACATTAGAGGGCCAACGCAGGGGGTTCCGGCCTAACAATCTGACGAGAGCATCACAAAAACTTTTTTCTTTTAAAAAAGGTACCGATCCTGACCTCCACATTCAAGCAGACCCCCAAGATTGTGCGGCACTTAAAAGGCTGCAGACACATCACCATTCCTTCTTTCAGACTTGTGACTGCACCACCTTGGACTGCAGATTATAAATTTCTCTTTTGGCTATGTTCCTCTAATCTTTTTTTATTAAAACCAGTCCAACAATGCAAAAAGTACAACAGTCAACACGTGCAGTGCACAGACTGATGGACCTTGAGGACCAATTGAGGATAGTCCAGAAACTGAGAATGTGGCATCTTGTCCTCTTTACTTGATCACATGCATAGATTTACAACAGTAGAGCATGTCAGGAATTCACTGAATGATATAAAGTCAAATTAACCACATCCGTCCAGTTAGATATTCATTAATTGCTTATGTTTGATGCCTCCTGTGCTCATCACTAACATGACTTGGAGCTTTTTCTGTAAGCACTAATTGGATAATCATTTCTCTGACTGAATTGTTCAGGAAATAAAAGATAAACTGTGACTAAATAAAATTATGTTTTGGTTTTAGTTTTTTGTAGAACCCACAACACCTCACACCTATTAAAAGTGTGATATTTAACTACAAAAATTGGTTTGAGATGGTTTCTTGTTTTTGTTTTAATTTACCAGAAAAGCCAAATACAGATGTTCAAAACGCTGAATATGATTGTGGACAGGTTGTTCCGACAGAGTGAAGTTCAAAACTGTGATTGTGTGTCCTCTATTGCCATCTAGTGAAAAGACTGCTTTTTTTTTTTAATGTGGATGTTCTTAGTACATTTTACTTAAATAAGTGAGACAGCTGAATACAGAAACGGTCTTTTTTTATAAGTTAAGGTCTTGCTTTACTGCTGGGTTAGTTTGGAATCCATTCTTTTACATGGAAGGAGTTATTTTTAGAAAAATATAGGATAAAATGCTACTTTGATAAAGGACAAGGACTTTGGAAGCTTCAGTCTTTCTTTAATTGTATTTTTATCTATTCATTAAGTATAGCTTATGGTTGTATTAAATCAGCATGATTAACAGCAGCTACCACATGTCATAAAACAGGATCAGCCTCACACATGACTGAGTGGAATGAGGGCATCAACAAAGGCAAAGGCACTGAAACAAAGAAGTAAATGTGCCATCTAGTGGCTGATAAGATTACATTTGTTTCTACATTTTGAATGGAAATTTATTTTCATTATAAAATCTTTGTGGTAAGACAAATGCAGCCTTTCTCCCCACAGTAAAGCAATCTAAGAACAGACTAAATGGATGTAGATCTGGTTAACTCAGTGTACTCTCTGTGTGAAGGTGTTATTCCTTCAGTAAGCCAATCAGTTGGTGACGCCAGTGCTGCGATGATGGCATCAAGAAACTGATCAGTGGAGGTCAGCCCGTAGAAAATAAAACCCACTTTCCAGGACTTACTGTATGCTAAGCTCTGTGCTAAGTCTTTTATCTTTTCCTCTGTGTTCAGACGGCTATGCACAGTATTATTTTCGGACCTGCTCTTTATCATAATTTTATTAAAACTTTAATGCCCAAATGTAAATCAAAAGGGACTGGATCACCTGAAAAAATGCCATCCAAAATATTAATAAGGTATTAAGTATTAATAAGATATCCTAATCACAGTGTTCTTGGCACTGCTCATTGCCACATGGTTTAATCACAATTAAAGAGAGGAGAGATGACGAGAGAGGAAAGGATAAGAAAGGAGGTAAAGGGACAAGGAAGGAAAGGAAAGAGAAGAAAGCAGATAAATCATCGGTGTAACGATACTGTTGTCAATCAAAATGATACACGCCCAGAGTTAAGGGCTAAGAGTTATTTCTCTACAGCCAACACTTAAAGTACTGTGATAACTTGAGCTGAGAGGATTAGCCTCATAATCTGAAACACTGTTGGGCTAAATCAGGTACTGAGGGCCCCCTGCTGCTTATGGCCATTGCAGGAAATCTGGGTTCTCTCTTAAGGCTGTGTGAGGAGTTGACCTATGCAGGACCACTTATTCTGCTGCAAAGGTATCTGAGGAAGTGCTTTGATGTTGCCAATGATACAGGCGGCTTGAACTACTTGTTTCCCTGCATACAAATAGAGCTGAATTGAGTTCATGCAATAATACAGATACTTACTAATGATACATGTTGATAATGTCTAGATGAATGTACTGTAATTGTCTTCACCTTTCTTAAGGAACTGCAGTTAAAGGGACAGAAATATGAGCAGTGTTTTTAAGGTTAGACACAAATTTGTCTACTCTTACACTGTTTGTTCATTTATTGTTTACTAATCATAAGGGCATCCTTACGTTGATGTTATCATTATGTCGGCACGTGACACATCTCAGCGAAATCTCCTGCAACTCAACAAAACATCCACAAGAGGACATGATTGTTCTCTGAGAGACAGGAGAGAGAGAGAAAAAGGAAACACTTATATTTTACTTATTGACACATTTTGAATATCATTTCCACTACATTCATTAATATTGCCATTCATTTAAACAGTTTAATGGCCATGATGGCTGATTTCGGCATTTGTTCAGCTAATGTCCTTGTACTGAGCTGCAGCAATGAAAGAGTTAAGTATGAAGTGATGTGCACTGCAGAGTGGTGGATGAGATATCATATACTCGAGCCACAACAAGAACAAGAACACAGCATGACTTAGATGTTTCTCTAAAGCAACTTGCGCACAGTTTAATAGCTTCAGAGAAAGAAGAACCCAAGGAGGTGAGTGAACTTAAAGTCAAGTTTATTTTAATTTTACAGCCCAGTATCACATTTTTTAAAAAATGACTCAAGAGGCTTTGTAATCTGTACAGAATATGGAACACTCTATCCTCGGACAATTTAATTGTACAAAAAAGTCTCCCCCAAATTGACCTTTAACAGGGGCAAATATGCTTACTTAATTATCTTTACTCATTACTTAAGTATCTTTCTGTGTCTTAAAATCTCCACTCAGAAAATATTGTTTTATAGTCATATTACAATGTACAGTTTGCTATACTATGAGATAGAACTTGAGACTTTATAACTGTTTAGCGGTTTATTTGTTTAAACTCTGTTTCTTGTGCAAAAAAAAAAGAAAGAAACTGCGCATCTACTCTTACTAGAAATGGATCTGAAAAGTACAAAAGAGCTGTAAAGGAAGCTGCTTTGTATTCACTGGGTGAGTGCACCTCCTTCTTTTATCTCTCCTCTTCTTCAGGCCCTGGCTCCTGCAAAAGATGAGAAAAGGAGACACGCCTCTTTTAAAGCAGCAGTCAAGTCCTTGCATGGGAAAGAGTGAGCTTCTTTACTTTCCTCCTCTCATTATTATGTCTATGGAACGTAAATGTCTGTCTTTTGTGTTCTCTCTCTTAGATATGACTTGACAAACAGCCAACTTGGGGGCTCTGCCATGTAACAGCAGTGATGTGTCTGAGAAAAGTCAAAGACAGCATAACATAGTGAGCTTGTATGTGTGACATAATAGGGCTGTATGTGGTGGAGTAATGGTCTGGGAAAAACTGAGTGCTGATCCCTACTCTCCACTGTAACAGTGGAGATGATATGTGGTGAACTCCTCATTTCCAGTACATTTGTGAGGGACCACACACTTACATTAGCACAGCCCAGAGTGAACACCATTAAGATCCTGCCCACATTAGTCTCTAATAATGTTTTCCACAGCGCTGCACCATAACACTATTTTTCAGCCATCTGATATAATGTTTCCTATGCCAGACACTTGGATCAATATGAGAGAGAGGCTTGTATGATACTGAATAAAATATTTTACCTCCTGTGTAATGGATGTGCTCAGCTGGGGAGTCCCAGAACAGACATACTTTTTTTTGGATCATTCAGGAACCGACTGATCACCTTGCAGAGGTGGGAGGAGGGTCAGCAGGCACCTTGACAATATTTTTTTCTCCAAAAACACATTAGGAATACTGAATCAATATTGGGATATTTTTAAGGATTGATTCCCTGAAAAAAAAAAAAGTGCAAAGACATCAACTTTTGTTTTATAGCCATGTCTGTTGTATGTCTCTGGGGAACCGAAACATGCAGAGATGCAGCATGTGTATTATCTGCTGACTCTCTGCCATTTTGCTGTTACACTTAAGGAGCCTGCCCACTTGTACCTGACAAATAGATATGATATGTACAGATTTTTAAGTGTTTGTTGAGCAATGTTATTGAAGCTCTGCAAATGCTTTAAATTTGATAACAATATTATTTCATCAATTTATAGTTAAAACATTTGTTGATTCTCTGGTGGGTCAGGGAAAATTATGCATTTGTCACAGCTAGTGATTTTATCCATCCATTTTCTATTGCTTGTCTGGGTCCAGTCAATGGCAAGAGATGGCTAAGCAAAGTCATAATTCATTATGCTGGTTAAAGAACAGGGTGGATTAGTGGTTGGCACTGTTGCCTCACACCAAGAAGGTCCTAGGTTCAAATCCAGGTCTTTTCGCCTAACAGGTTGAAGACACAGTCCAAAGTCGTGCAGGCTAGGTAAATTTGTGTCTCTAAATTGCCTGTGGGTGTGAATGTGAGCCAGAATGGTTGTTTGTCTGTATCTGTCAGCTCTGTGATGAACTGGCAACTTGTCCAGGGTGTATCCCACCCTCGCCCAATGTTAGCTGGGATTGGCTCCAGCCTCCCACAGAACCTGCAAAGGACAAGCGGTCATGGAGAATTAATGAATGGTTGGTTAAACAGCACCAGTACCATAGCTTAGGGAAGATTATTTTACCACACTGACTAGAAGTGTGCTCTCACCGTTGGCGTAAAGAATTGGACTGGACAACTGGTTATAAATAGCTGGGCAGTGACAAGTATTTACTTATACATAGAATGCATTATGCAGCTCTGTAGCATTACATATTTATCATATTTAGGGTCAAAAAAGAGGGATGGGTCATGCTACTATATAAATCTGACTGGTTGTCTGAAAGAGTAAGGTCTTCTTTTGCCAGGACACCACAGAATTTTCCAAATTACAGGCAGGGACTTAGCCAAGGTCATTACCAAGGTTAAAATATATCTAGAGGATACTGATAAACATGCAAGCATTTGAATTGATCTCAGCCTGCACGCCTACCCCAAGGTACACAGGGTAGCTTGTAAACTGCTCACTTACTCAAAAGGACAACTGCAACGACTAAAGGTCTGAGATGAGTCTTTGCCACAGAAACAGCATCTATGTGCACTCTGTGCCAAGTGAGCGACAGAGGGCTTGTGAGTTTGTGTCTTCTGTGTGTGTGTCAGAGAGAGAGACAGAAAGAGAGGCAGATAAATAGAGCAGCAGACAGCAGGTTCAGTCTAATCTGAGTGAGCCCCACTCTTCACTGACAGCCAGTTTTGACATATTCTCAGGATTAGTGGCTCTGTGAACATGATGCCACTGGCTCCTTAAAATAAAAAAAGAGATGGATGGTCAGAAAACAAAACTGTAGTGGTGTGCCACTGCACACAGTTAGATAAACTTGAGTCTGACCCAGATAGATGCAGACAGGATCTTTTAGGGTATCAGGGTATCACTGAATCTGCACAGTGCTTCTCTGCATCCAACTTGAGATGACAACACCCCAAGACATGGCTGTAAGCAGCATGGAAGGTAAGTGCAGCACTGATGCATACATATAATAAAGTTTATGGGCAACGTGACAATGAAGTTACAGAACAGGCTATTCTCTACATCAGTGCGTATCTGCAATGATTCAAGGCACATCACCAGCAGAAAGGAGACTGGGACTGACAACTTTAGTAGGCTTGCCAGGGAGATGAGTCTGCTCTCAGTGTTGGATCATTCTGACCTTATGAGCCAAGAGTACATGACAAGATGTGTGAAAGGGAATTTTGATATAATGCAAACAAAGAAATAAATTAAAACTAAATTACACAAACTAAATAAAATATTAAAAATGGGCTACAGATAATAAATTGTTAGAATTTACTACTTTCACGTTATGTTATACTACAAGATATTGGGGGGGGGGGGGGTTTGTTGTTGTTTTTTACTACAAACAC
>JAQLOL010000001.1:15157143-15170891 GCA_029783665.1 Naso thynnoides
TCTGTTCATACAAGAGCTGTAGACAGCCGGACGTGTCACACTATGTATAAACAACTGGACTCTTACGGTCCATTTTGTGCTGGAGTTTGGAGTATGTCATAAACTTGAAGTTTTACTGTTCATGCTGTATATAAGAACAAATGATAGTTAAAAGAGCGTTACACAATGTTTGTTCAAAGCGCTCTGATAAGAGCTGAATGGTGTCGAGGACATTCCCTCTGTCTCTCCCTTATACTGTTGTCCTAGAGAGGCTTTAATGAGTTTTTGGAAAGATATCTATGTATTGAAAGATTTGGGAGATACCAAAGGTCATAATTACAGATGCCTTTTGAAAATGCTTAAACTGTGTTGCAAAATTTGTTCATTATTAAAAGATGCAAAAAGTATGTGTAAAGTCTTTTGTTCACAATTATTGTGTTGCAAACATTGCCATCTAGTGGCTAAATTGCACTATTTAATAACATCTGATGACACGAGAATTCATAAAACACTTGTACACATAAATAAATGCATTTTACAGCCACTGTATTACAGTACTTTCACACAAAATAAAGCACAGATCTGTGTATTTAAAAAAAATTTACGTGGTAACCCATCAGAAAAATATTTAACTTGAATTGTCGTCTACTTCTATTCTCTCTTCTTCCTTGGCAGCTGTATTGGTTGTCTTCACACTCTTTACGCATGTCCACTCTTCTGTTTGGATGTGCTCTTGCTGCTGCTTCTTGTCCAAGCTCAGAATGCGACTCCTCCTCCTTTTCACAGAGAGGAAGAAAAGGAGAAACTTGATTTGATATGCAGTACATGCAATTTCATCAGTCAGAATCATATCTGTTTTCCCAGTTGCTAAACTTCAGTATTAGATCTAATAGCTCTATATTAAGAACCACTCACATTTTTAAGTATACAAGGACGATTATTGCAATAAGGAGAAGGGCACAAGTTGAGGTGATGAGTATGGTCTTTGCTGGAACGATAAAGAATGAAAGAAAAAAGACATTAAACAAAACAAAAATAAATCCAGTATTTATTTGTTTTTTGTTGGGTTAATTGAAAATGAGGTCCTCCACAGCATTAATTCTTTCTCAGCAAAATTGCCATACCTCCAGCAGAGGTTGTCGCACCGCCCACAAATCGTGCTGATCCTGCATCTATGTCCATGGTTTTCAGAATCGAGGAAGAAGACGGAGGAAGGGTGGAGGAAGATGTATAGTGCGCATTCTGGGTGGAGCTTGCTGTTTTAGAGGGTGACTGAGTTTTCCCTGAGTGATCTCTGCTGTTCAAAGGGTTATCAGTTGTTGTATCCTTCGATTGTATAGCTGCATCTGTGCAAGAACATAAAGGCCATAGAAATTGGATAAGTTCTCTTAAAGGTGCAGTTTGATAAATGTTTGTTTGCATCACTTCACTTTTTGTGCAGAGGGAGAATTGTGTCTGCCTCCCATTTGCAACTATGTACTAAAAGGGAAGTCCTAGTACAGCTGTCTTTACATATCGTTGGAAAATGCTGAAATGGCTAAGTGGGTTTTTGGTAGAAATGGTACATTTTATGTTTTACATTTATTTAAAATCCCATACAATAAACAATTATGAATGTTCAAACAAATATTTTTTGTTCTCATACAATTTCAGTCTAGCATCTTCTAATAAAGGTTTGAGCAAAGGAGGTTTCCATAAAAAAATTACAATTGACAAAGCATCAGAATCCAACTAACTTCAAATACAAATGTAATAAGTTCTTAGCACATTTGGAAATTCACATTAAGTTAATACCCTCTAAGGTATATCAACCTTCCAACAGACTGTTTTGTTTTAAAAATAGCATGAATGCAATCTTCAATTAACTGCTGCCTCTTAAGTGTTGTGTAAAGCACTAAATAAAAATGCATATAAAATGTCATACCTGATTCATTAAAGCAGAACACATCAAACTTTTGTGTAACAGAGGCTCGCCATGTCACCAAGCCTGTCTGATTTTGGCCACAAGTAGAAAGCGCCTTTCTGCGTGGAATGACCGCAAAATGTTCATCAATCCATCCGAACCTGAACATAAAACATGACATACTATTAGACATGCTTCATAAAACGTCACTGAGTGACTGAGGTGGTCTTGTGCATTTCTTCAACATCTCACCTGCACGTTTCTAAACCTCTGGCGAGAGCTTCTTCTACATTTGCTTTTGAGGCAATGTTCACTCCAAGAGACATGCAGAGAATTCGAGCTTCGGAGACATTGAAGGCATACTGAGGCTGGTTGAGGAAATTTACATAGCTAACCTGGAAAACTCCGGCAATACTTTTGTTCACTGCTGGAAAAACTGGAAATAGCATATAAAACAGTTTCAGAATTAGGTTTGTGATATTTCAGAATCGGTAAATATTTGAAATGCAATAAAAACAACAAATTATACATTTAAGAAAAGGAAAGTTGCCTACATTTGTCTACTGACATTGTATCTGAAAACAAGAGAGAACATTAGATATGAACGTCAAAACAGCTTGAATCACCTACCTCTGATATGGCTTGTGTCAACTTTTTGATCACAGACGATTGTAGTAATTAACAACAGCAATGTGATGCAAAGCCAAATTGTATTCATGACTGATCAGAGAGAGACGGATGACTGCTGCGGATGACAAAGTGTTGCACACTTTATGAGTCTGTGAGCCAAAAGCCAGGGTTAAATAGAGGTGATTATGTCCACTGTTGTGAGTGGACTCTGTCATTGCCAGAAAATAGAGGAAAAGGAAGAGGGAAGTACTGCTCACAGGTCACATCAAGATCCATCATATGTTCAGGAGCAGGACCCGAGAGAAAACTGATAAAACTGCAGCCAACAGGAGACAAAACGCAAAATGAGCTGAATTTATTTCCAAGGAATAATGAAATGATGATTTCAGAAAAAGGTTCTTGGACTTAAACAGGTGTTTTCCAGTTAAAGGGACCATGTGTAATGTTTATAGGAGGCAGCATATCAGCAGAATATCAGCTAACTGCTGCACATTAGGCTGTTTGTTGCAGCTGTTTTTGACTGCAGTTACAAGCTGGCTCCATAGCTTGTTAGCTCAGTTAGCTGTGCAGCTAGTGGCCCCAACTAACTGATTAAGTCGGTTGGACTGGGAGGATTTTTGGTATTTACACCAAAGGCAATACAACTGGGCTCAGTCATCTCTTGGCAAATGCAGCTGGACCAGAACTGAATTAAGCATCCAACACCGACTGAGGTCAGTTTAAAAACAGGGATAATAGTACCAATGTGATTTACAGCGGATCCAACCTGACCTTTGTCTCCAGGGACTAAGCAGACAAGGGAAGCGGGGACGGGGGCATGTAGAGCAGGAAAGGAGGGAGAGGATAAACAGACATCACCAGCAGAGATTTATTAAAACTAAATCTCTGAATAAGGATTTATTTTGGCAAAAACAGAGTAGATGATTGTCGGAACAGTGGCAAAACAAGACATCTGATGGCCTGTTTTTAGAGGATTTTGACAAGGTGATTATGAACGCTTACGACAGGATGGGCTGAGGCTAGCCGGTTAGAATGCTAATTTCAACAAATATCTCTGCACCACTGCAAGATTATTATGTTTTGACACAATGTCAGAACTGAATTCCTTAAATCATGATGACTTAAGCCAAGTAAGTAAATAAGTAAGCAAATAAGCAAATATTTGTCAGATTTAAGTGAAATACAGCTTGCAAATTGCCATTAACATTTGGTACAACACATGAAAGATTGTTGTCATTCATGTGGTATTGTCCTCACAGAGTGATTTGAACTGTTAGTAACATCTGACATGGGGCACTTTGTCCAAATGATTTCCTCCCAGGGGCCATTACTCAGTCATGAGCATGCTTGTGATCTCCGGCATCCTCTGATGATCCTATTGGCACACGACTAGTTCCACTTCCACAAAAACATCTCTGCGCAACCGGTTGGTAGGAAATGACGCAGAGCGAGCTGACGAACTTGCAGCGGTGTTTTTGCCAGATGTGAGGTGCAAATGAGGCGTGTGAGCATAATAAATGATAATGCTTCATGTCCCTTTTTTACATAATTTCTGGGATGCCATTGGTCTTGAGCCCCTGCTATACTATGGCGTCTTAGTGGTATGGAGAAAAACTTTCTTTTTGTGTTTTGTATAATCTCATCATCTCTTCTGAATGGTTTATAGAGAACATTGATCGAACTACTCAGAACAAATGCCCTCTGATAATGAATAGTGACCAATCAGTCAGAGCCCATAGTTTGTTGGGTTGCACTGTATATTTATACAAACAACTAATATGTTGCCTGTTTACATTTTATCCACGTTAAAATGTTTGTTTCTGTGGTAAAGTTTGCTAAGGCAACTAACCTAGTGAACTTGTTGGCAAAGGGTTTCTTAAAAGGATAGTTCACAAAAAAAATAAAATAAAATTCGGTCATTTTCCACTCACCCTCATGGCAGTGGAAGGTCAGGTGAAGATTTATCAGTCCACAAAATCCTGCTGGAGTTTGACAGGGAATCATCTCCCAGACAGTTGCAGTATATGGTGAACTGCTTTTGAGCCTAATAAAATTACATAATAAATGCATAAATGCTTCCATACTGCTCGCCCAGTAAGTAACCCAAGTGTCCCAAGGCCCCAACATGCAAAGCCGTATTGAAAAATGTCACTGACGCCATGTTTTTTAGCCTAACTGTTCATTGTAGCCTGTAGTGCCTAAGATGGGAGCCACATTAAAGTGCATGCGTGTGTGCACACAGTCTGAAGCTCGAATGGGGGTCCGTGGTGAGACCAACAAGAGCTCACAGTATCTGCAGACCTGTGTTTACATGCTACCTGAAGTCTGGTACCAGCAGCAGACACAAGGCATTTTATGGTTTTATCATGTAATTTTTTTTACGTTAAAACTTGGTCACCATTCACTGCAATTGTTCGAAAGGTGACTGCAACTCCTTTTTCCTGTGAAACTTCAGCAGAGTTGTGTGGACTAAAACACTTCACCTGACCTTCCACCAACGTGAGGGTAAGAAGATAAAAGCAGAGTTTGCGTGAACTGTTCATTTAACTTAAATCAATGTTGTTTCTTACAACTTGTTTCCTTTGCCCCAAAGTGGTCAAAAAAAGCCCAGCTGTTGCAGTAAGTCCTTCACCTGATTGTTAACAGTGATCATAGCAACAATCTGCTTTGGTAGCACCTCAGATTTCTCAAGGGGAAAGACTACAATATGTTTTGGGCACCTTTATTTAAAGGTGAGGTGGCAGAGCAAAAAATCCAAAGAGAACAAATAACAGGTCAGAACACATGTGCAAAGAAAGTTACATATAAGCTCATGCCATCTAGACAGTGCTCTCATATAAAAAGGAAATCTGTCAGTGCTCTGAAGACACGATCCAAGATGGCACAACCTAGAACCATCAACTGCAAAATATTGCACTCAAAGAACTACTTCGTAATGTGCTTATATTTTAAAGTTTTTAAATACACATTTTACAACTTAAACGAAAAAATGAAAACATTCCTTTACTTTCTATATCTTTAAATATGACGTCAAAGTCTCTCAAAGGTTTTATCATCCACTGGACCTGAGAGATTTTACTTAAGCATTAGAGTGTAGTTACAGTAAATATAAATTTTTTCTACTGCGGCATAGAAAGTGCCACATTCATCATCACAAGGTACCCAAACCCGAACAGATCATAACATATTCATCTAACTTAAATATATGTGTACTTCTTCACACTATATAATTGGTCCCTAAGCAGATATAATCTTTATCAGTTTTTTCAAACCAAACAAGTTTATAACATCCATAAAGCCTCCCAAAATGTCTTTGTCCCTCAAGAGTTGTTGTCATGGATTCAAGTGAGTCCAAGTGTGGTGACAGAGGACGACTTCCGTCTGTGTTATTCTCTTCTGGGGTTCTTTGGTTGTGCTGCTACACTTGGTCCAAAGATCTTCATCTCAGCCTGCACACAGTCCTTTTCTGTTTATGTGTCCTCACGTCTGTTGTAGTAGTCGCTGAAGAAGGTAAAAATACTGATGACCAGACACATCACCACAAACAGAGTCAGGGCTGTCCAGAGAAGTCGCCGACTCAGGGTAATCTTCGGACAAACCTGATTAAGAAGAACCAGGACCTCCTCCATCCTCCTGTGAAGATAACAACCTCATACAGTATAGATCTGACACATTCATTGCTGCCAACAGATGTGTATTTACATTTCTTGAAATGGTATTTAAAGGAGAGTTATTATGCTTTTCATCTTTCCTGACCTATAAATGTTGTTACAATGTCGGATACTTGTGTGAAACAATGCCAAAGCGTCACATAAAAAGGTACAAGCATTTAGAGGTGAGCCCTGCTGGCTGTTTGAGTTGGCTCTGCATGCTGTGTTTTACAGTGTTTTTTTCACAGTTATTTTCCAGTGACATTAATGCGTGCTGGCCCTCTTTATATGGGCATTCCAACTTATGCACACATGGCTGTGTCTGCCCCCTCCCCCGCTCTGCTCGGGCTCACTCTGCTCTCTGCTTCTGGAATTACTGTCAGCACTTTGTTCCAGATCCAAAAAAGTGTTTTTTTGGGGGGTGAATGGAGGACAGTTACCTTTGTAAAACTTTCCTAAAGAGGTAAGTGCCAGGCAAAGTTGATAGCGTTCATTTTTCTCATGAATTCATTCCATGTGGATTTATTTACTTTCTCAGCATGAGCACATGAGCTGAATTAATGGCTAAACTGCTGCTAAAGGACCACTGTTCCCTTGTTGTTTTGTTGTACTGAAGAGTGAGAAGCTTCAGCTGTAAGTACCATTTTATCAGTGTCCTAGCTGTGTTTATTTTCTGTCAGTAAAGGGGCTGTGAGTACAGCAGAGTGCGAAGGCACCACGAGGAACAGGGGGAGGAGTAACTGAGACAGACTGTTTTGAGAGAATGTAGGAAATAGAAGGATGAGAGAGGGTGAGAGTCACAATTTTCTGAAGATCTACGGACTGTTCAGTCAGTTGTGTCTAGCTGCTCTATAGGAGTCAAAAATTAAAATCAAAGACCCCTAAATGAGTATAATAGCTCTTCTTTAACCATATATTTTTGTTGCATGTTTTCCCGTTCATGGATAATCATATATCAGTTTACGTAGAGCTACATAAAGACTGCCGGCCAATAATTTGTAATGGTTGAGTTACTGATGTCAGTGGCAAAACTGTTGTTGCCTGTTCAATATGTGTTATAAAAGAGTCTGTATGGTTGTTCATCTACATGGTGATTTGCCAACAAGCGACACATGATGTGTTTCATACAAACATGATCATGCTCTTTTTTCCTTACACAATGTGAGCTCATAAACATCTACCTTAGAAGATTCATCACTGCTTTTTGGAGCAGATCCTTAAGGGAGTCAAAGCACGATACACGAAACATGCTGTATACTTCTTTAGTTTACCTGCTTGTCTTTACATTAATTCCGCTCTCTTCATCCTTATTTTTGGATTCCAGCAGTTTCTCTGCAGCGTTCTCCTCTTCATGCTTCTCCTCCTGCACCACTTTACTTTGCTTCAGTCCCTCTTGGTAGCTGCATTTGAAAAAGGTTTCAATTTACCAGCAGACTAATGATGTATAGCAAAAAAAAATACCTTGAAATACTGATGGCAGTAACAAGGAATGTAGAATTTATCACGATCTCTGTAAATGTTTCAAAGTCTCTCTATGCTTAACATTATGTACGTGATAAAATGTACCTTTGTAATAACAACATAACAGATGGGTCCCATAAATGTGGTGATTTATGACAAACAATGTTAATCATACAATGTGTAAGAAGGCCTCACCCTCTATTATAAGCCTCCTCCTCGATCTTTGCCTTGAGCTCAGCTCTGATCTCAGCTCTAATCTCCTCTAAATTGACCGAAGGCTTGGCTGGCTCGCTTTCCTGCTCCGGTACACTCTTTCCACTGCATTGTTTCAGATGGGAAAGAACAATCAGTCTTGGACACCTACTATCACAGGCATGGTGACCATGAACAGAAAAAAATTTAAATGGCACCTTGCATTTTTGTTATTGCTTTTCTTGCTTCTTAAAGAACATCTTGCCTTGACACTTGAGAGCTCCACTCTGGCTCACTTTATAACCAGGATACGATTGGAGCCTTGTATCTGGATTTTGTCAACCTCTTACACAAATGTTTAGATTAGACTAGACCCAGGATAACATATCCATCAACTGCAGAAGGGTTTGATTATTTTTTATGCTTTCAGGGTTATTTTCACCTCACTGGGGATTTTCCTCTGCTGTAAGACACATCCCGAAGATCAAACAAACAAGGCAAAGGTCCCACTGCAGCAGAAAACAAGCTTTTGATAAGAATGATTACAAGTTCAGCCTTTCTTGGCCCATTGTTCCAAGAACTATGTGGTGACCTTGGGAATCCAGCAATGGTATGTGGACATATTGTACATGCAGTCATGTGTGTGTGCATGTGCATGTGCATGTGTGAGCAAAACAATGCATACCATTCTGCTGTCGGTGTTGCTGCCTCAGTGGGAGCGTTGCTTTTCACATCATTTGCTTCACACTAAAGAAAAGAGTGTTGTTATTGTTATTAATGTCGTTGAGGAATATTGTAGCCTTCTATACAATACACAATAATAAATTCCATATAATTATTAACATCCTTTAATTAAGTAAAAGTACCAGCACTAGAGTATAAAAATACGCTAGTGGCAAAGTACCTCCCCTGTGACTGTTTGTCAAACATGTCCATATTAAATGGTTAAAGCTGATGGATTGCTGCGTGAGCAGAAATTTAATTTTGCAGCTGATTTTTTTTTTTTTTAAAGGATATTTTTTGAGCTTTTTGTGCCTTTATTTCTTTGACAGGACAGCTGAAGAGTAGACAGGAAACAGGAGAGAGAGAGGGGGAATGACATGCAGCAAAGGGCCACAGGTGGAATCAAACCAAGGTCCGCTGCGGTGAGGACATAGCCTCTGTATATGGGGCACCTGCCCTACTGACTGAGCCACAGGGCACCCCGACTTTCGCAGCTGATTTTATCTAAGTTGTGTAATGTAAGTTGTGTAATGCACTTTTACAGGGTCACAAAACAAATCTGAGGGGTTGTAGGCGGATAAATGGAAGAAAAATTCAAAAATTTTCACATTTTGGACATTCGGCTGATTTTACTTTGAATGATTTTACTTCAATTTGTTACTGATCACTTTTTGTCATATTGCTCAGTTTGTTATTAAAATAAATCCATAGGAGAAGTCGAGAGAGGAAAAAAAACCTCAAAGATATCGGACATGTGACAAGACACTACAACTCAACACTGCTTTTTGTGGACTGTTTCAATAACCTGATCACATATACTTTTCTAAAGTTGTAAACTGTAAACTGACAATTAACATAGATATGAGATCAAACACATGTCATTGCTCATAACCAGTAAATTACAGCAATGTGACACAGAGGGATTAAATAAAAAACAAACAAAAACATTTTTACTTAAACCTTGAACAAACAGTAATAGATGCTCTTTAGTCAGTGTCCTGAGATGACTCCTAAATGCGTAGCAAACTCATTGTTAAGCAGTTTTACTCAGCAGTCAGTGTGGGAAAAGGTGTGTCACTTCATTAAATGCCTAATATATCATTCCCCATCATATCCTGACAGGACAGGAAAACCTACCAGGACAGGAAGTGCAGCACCAGGGGTGGATCCTGTGTTGGGGCCCGGGCCCGGGCCTGGCCCGGGCCCTGGGCCAGCAGTGGCTGGAGTCTGACCTGGTATGTTCAGGAGGTTAAACTTAGGCACCACTGCAACGCTCACCCGACGTCTGGGCAGAGCCTAAAGAGGAGACAGATCAACAGTGTTAGTGATAAGAGCAGAAAATCAGGGACATTTATAACTTTTAAGGTTTTTGATGTAACTGAAAGAAGGGAAAAAATTAGCAAGACACACAAAAGAACATAAAAACATACAACATATAGACATTTTCTAGCCAGGCTGTGTTCATAGCAATGTCAGTCCATCAGTCAGTTGGCCCATCAATTTGGTCAAGACTGAATAATCCGATTAACTATTGAATGGATAGAAGGGTAAATCTGTGTTATTTTTTGTGCAAGTTTATGATCTCCAGAGCAAGGGTTGCCAAACTTTTTCATGTCCCCCAGAGTTAGCTTATGGCTGAGGCCACTGTTTTACAAGATGTCTCTAAAAACCTAAAAAAAATACTACATCAAATGTTAAAAACAACATGTGACAGAGGGCTGAGGTCCCTATTTTAAAAATCATGGCCTCATACAATGGATCCTTACTTTCATGATCCTCAGAATTTTCCTGCAGGGCCACCATAAGGCTGATATTAATACTATTTTAAATAAAATGTCTCAACAAGTACAAGATGGATTGCTTTAATATTTGGTGCAGACATTGCTAATTTCAGAAAGAAAAGCAACAACTTAAATCCACTGGCTTTTCATCACGATAATTATTAAGGAAAACAGTACTTTTTTGGGAGTGTAGCCTAGTCATCCAAAATCCCTATGTAAGTAAAGAACATAGACGCCTTTCCCTTCTCTGTGTGTTCAGTAGGTCACTAGACACCCCCTCAGCGTAAGCAGTTTTGCACGTTCAATGGAAGTAATTGGGACATGTGTTTATTGTTATCCAGTGCTCTCTAAAACACATCCAGATCTCCAACATGCTCCATCTAAATGTTGGGACCATGCATTTTCACCACCCTATAGATGGGTTTCTGTGTAACGTCATCGCAGATATGTGTACACAGGAAACCCGTCTATAGAGACACTGTCACTGTGGGGGCAAATACTGAGAAACTAATTTTCTGAGCATAGTGACACAGCGTCTCGGACACAGCTCAATTATGCTCAGAAAATGACAAAAATAATTTTACTTCATAGCATGGTGAATGTGCGAGTCACCACGTGGGACCCTGTGGTGACTTGCAGATTCATCACTACAAGAAACCTTGTGCTTTGGTAATTGCTCCAATCTGCTCCAATGTCTCTATAGCATGGTGAATCTGCAGGTTACAACACGTAGATGGAGCATGTTGGAGATTGTTGCTTGTGTTTTACAGAGCTTAAGATGGCGTTGAAGGTGTCTCCCAATTACTTCCATTGAACATGCAAAACTGCTCATGCGGACAGGTATCTAGCAACCTACTAAAAACACAGAAGGAAAAGACATCTATGTTCTTGTCTTATGTTCTTATCGGGATTTTGGATGAATAGCTTAATTCCCAAAAAGTGTTGTTTTCCTTTAAACGAATGACATTCCCATAAGCCTCGGCTCTTCTTTGTGTTTGGTCCAATTCCTTCTGGGCAAGTCCCGCCACTCAGCAGCCATCTTGGCAATAATCCCGGACAGTTATTTTGGGCTAACAAGATTAGCCCCCTATCTAAATGAATGGGAAAAGAGCCATAACATCACTTTTAATAGTCACTCTGACATAAAACTGCAGTAAAAGAATCAGCAGTCAAATCTGTTTAGATCTGCTAGAGTTTGCTGACTTTCCCTCCAAATAAGGTTTGAAAAGCCTACATTCCCTCAAGTTTTAAGTCTAGGCCTGCTACACATGCACCTGGTTACAAAAACTTATTTTGTGGCTCAATTATAAGTGCCAGCATGATTGTTGGTTTATTACTGCATGCTGGCATGCTAACGACTTAAGCAAATATGGTGATTATGGTAAATATAGGCCCTATATGGGAAATATATCTGCATAGCATCGGATTGTTAGCATGCTGACGTTAGCATTTAGCTCTAGGTTCAGCTGTAGACTTTGAGTCTTGCTATAAGATAAACACAAATACACTGGGGTCTTCAAATTGCTTGTTTTGCAAGCTTACTTTTCCAAGGGTGAGGGACATTGATCTTGATGGCCGTGGAACTCCATCATCTTTATAAAGAAAGACAAAGAAACACAGAATACAGTTTAAGCACAGAAACCATTAATTTGATGCTTAACATGCAACTTCACCCTTTAAAATCTTCTCAGTTCACAAGCATGCAACCCTTTGTAAAGGAAAGACATAATTTCAGGTTTCCTGAGTATCATTGGGTTTTCCTGTGCTTGATGTAAGGCTGTCTTACCTCCGGTGTCTACAGACCCTCCATAACAGCGATTTGAGTTCTGGTTGGCCAGCTTCTTATACTCCATCAGTTCTGCATGGTCCTTCTCATACGTTCTTTTCAGATTTTCTACATATTGCATCATAACCTCTGTTGCCTTGTTCATACGTTTCTCCTGTTGCACAATGAAAAGTCCGTTAATAAAAGAGTAACAGACTGTGCTAGACAAATAATTCATACATTCATGTGTCCAGTACTTTTTTCCCCCTTTTGCAAACAGTTTGCAAGGATGACCTTCCACATGACTTTGTGTACAAACATTCTGGCATGTCAGGTTATGAAACACGCACAAAGCTCACTGAGATAAATAGTTTGTGAAAAGGCACAAAAGTCACAACAAATCCTACTTCATCCTTTTTCTTCTCACAGCATGTGATACTTGTGACACCAAAGACTGCCATATGCCCAAATTATTTATTTGCAGTAAACACAAACTGTGTGAAGAAATTTCACATTTCAAGAATTTATGAATTCTGTGCAATGTGGCAAGGAAATCTGAAAAGCATCTTTAATTTCTATGCAATTGAAAGAACCTTTTCATTAGATTGTTATCAATGGATTGGCAGCAGTACAAAGAAAAGAAAAAGGCAGTGATTTATCTGAGTGGTCTGGGATTATAAATAGCTAAAGACCTTTGTACTGTAAACAGAATGAATTTGCTTTTTAACTGATGTTTGCTTTGGCAGGTTTAGACTTGACATTGGATAAAAATCTTTGCCAAACAAACATTCCATCCCAAAGAGGACAGTATATTTTGAAACAATAAAATATAAAATGTTCATTCTTTGCCTCTGTTTGCACCATCATCTGCATGTGTAACTGCACCTGTCGCACTGCTCCAACTATCTCTGCTCTACTGGAGAGTCGTGTGGCGAGTCGGTGCAGCACTGCCACTGTCTCTATGAGGCGCTGGTAGTTCTCACGCTGCTCCAGGTTCTGCCACTGCGGAGAAGTCATCTGCAACAAACACAACATCATTTTACAACTCTGGGTGTACATCAATATCCCCTTTGTACCTGATGGGACTTGGACAATCTAAATATTTAGTGTGGGACGCTTCCAGGAAACATAAAAGCAGATAAACGAGCACTAAAGAACCACAGGGAGTTCTCTTCTGGTTATTTAATCTAATATCAGCTGCTGTTTATTGAGGACTGACCTTCAGTGCTCCTTTGAACTCCTCCAGCTCTTTCTCAGTGTCTTCCTCAGTCAGGTTCCTCTCCCGCTCTGCCTGTTTGAGCCGCATCTCCAGAGTGTAGTTGTCATTACGAAATGCCAGTGACAGCTGGATGAATGCATTCTGTAGGGAGGAAGTTACTGCAATATAACTCTCAGAATGGCACGTTAAGCAGCACATTAAACGCAGATAAGCTGCTGGTACTGGCAACACACCAACAGATTGTGACAGATCAGAGCAATCCATAGAAAACTCTCCCACAGTCCTGCTCACAAACATACACATTAAACGTCCTTGTGGTTGTTTACATAGCACTAATATGCATTAGCGTGAGGGAGAATCGAGCAGCCCTGAGACCAGCACGGGGAACTGGCTGTGATTCTGACATCTTACCTCCTGATGTTTTGCTGAGTTGATCAAAGCAAGT
>JAQLOL010000001.1:15170991-15187713 GCA_029783665.1 Naso thynnoides
CTGAGTTGATCAAAGCAAGTCTGTGCAGTTTTCCTACATACATTGGCCACGGCTGAGAGGAAATATATGACCTTTGACTGTCCTTATGCAGATGCATCCCCGAGGGAGCAGCTAAAGGGGCCACAGCCCAAGCCTGACAGCGTCACTAATGTTTGCATTTTCTCCACAGGAAATCACTCTGAGTCTCTTCAGTCTGATCAGGAACAGAAAACACTTTCCTGTTGACAGAACACTGCCAAATCCGGGCAGAAATTTTTTATGACACTGTAATTAATTACTTTGGTAACCAAACAGGTTATTGTAAACACGGGGCTACAATGCTCAGTAGCAAGTGGAACAAAGCATCTGGCTGCACTGTTTGAAACAATGTTTGAACACAATTTAATACCGCAATTTTATGACCCACTGCGTACACACACGCATGCATGTGGGCACGCACACACGCACACACACACACACACACACACACACAAACATGCACATAAGTGAGGGTCAGTACTGTTTTTCATGTCTGTGCTATAATTATGAAGTTAATGCCAGCAGGCATTTAGCTCAGCACTGCTTAGCATTAAAGCTGGAAACAGTGGGGAAAAGCTAGCCTAACTGTCCAAAAGTAATAAAATCCATCTCCCAGCACCTATAAAGTGGATTATTTAACAAATTATATCTCACTTGGTTCATCTGTGCAAATACTAAATAACAAATTGTGGTTTTAAGCCTCCATGTGAAGCCAAGCTAACTGGTAGCTGACAACTTCATATTTATGGGACAGAGATGAATGCTTTGTGAAACCCATCTAATTCCCAGCAAGAAAGTGAATAATTGTATTGCCTAATTTCTTAAACTACTTATTTTATTTGCAGAGAACCAAGTGCACCTCAGGAAAACAAAATCCACTGTCATCATAATTTAATGTTTTTGTTTTTTGTTTTTTTTTAACAGATAAGATACCAACCTCAACTTCTTTTTCAGTGAGTGGGGGTGCGCTGGAATGAAATGAAAATGAAAAGGGAAACTGTTAGTATGGAAAGTATTGCACATACATTTGTAGAGATTAAAATCAAGACATCGTTTTTAATTGCTGAAGCAGGGAAAACAGGGAAAGGGGCAAAAGTTAGCCTGAGTTGCAATTAGTTTTTTACACACCAGCCTGGTAGACCTCGGTGAAGTTTGAGCTTTCTTAGCATCACATCTGAAATGTTTGGCATGGCGTCAGACTTCTCTCTTGCCTCCTCACCACTGGCTGATTTTGTCAAGGGTGAAGGACCTGCAGAGACAACGTTGTATAAATGAAGAGAAGAGAACTGCAACCTTCCAGAAAAGTTTTTATTCAAGTCTCAAGTAACCAAGACATGTTTAAATTCAAGTTTCAAGTGCTTTTGTGCAGGTCTATGGAAAACCACAAAACTTTTAAGTGATCGCGTATTCCAAACAGAAGCACAAGGATAAAGACGAATGGAATGGTGGCACAAGTAAATATGGTCAGTGAACTGGTTAAGAAAAGTCAGTTCATGTAAACAGTGAAATTCTTCTAGTTAATCATAAGCTATGGGTCTCTAAATGCTGACCTTCAAAGTAAAAAGATACACTTTTGGGCTTTAAAGGCTGTGTTAAAATTGATGACCACAATTAATTTTATGAGCTTAAAAATTGAGTCTTTCTCAAAATATGGAGTCTTCAGTCAATCAATGCAGTGAAGTCTCTTGACCGAATTTGTCTGGCTTAAATCTGACCTAGTGTCAAGTCTCAAGTCTACATTGGTGTCTCTTCCCCCCCAAAGAACACAAAATACATCGAATGATTTCCTCATTTCGTCTTCACAGGTGGTCTTTAGCTCACAGGCTTTCACAGTAATGCCATCTGCTGATGGAAAATGAGACAAAACAGGTCCAGCAGCTGAAACAGCTATTAGGTTTGAAAATGAAAACATTTTCAATTTTAGATGTTATGGGGGATTAATAATAGAATATATTCAACACAGTTATCCCCTTTAATTTAATTCAATAATTATAATATCAAATCTGTGACACTTTATGTCTTCCCACTACATCTAAAACAGCATGTCCACACAGAAGGGTTTAATTATTAATGTGCAATAAAATTGTTAAAAATGTTTTTAATCATTAAAAACAGCTTGTTTAATTAAAAGAAATACTTAATAATATCTCATATCAGAGCAAAATTTCTTATTCACTGACACACATATTTTGTAAGGTTGCAAAGTTGTGTCCCAACTTTTTGTCAACACTGTCAGACATTCATTAAAATGTAATAAAATCTGGCAAATATTAGGGGCAGCAGTCACTCTGAAGGACCCCTTTTCATGTTCCATCTACGCAGGGTGCATCCATTGTAGCCAGGGTCAGGTAAGTTTTATAGTTTTGGAGTATTTTAAATCTTAAGGTTATTTCTTCCTGTGTCACAACCATGACTTGTCAACTCCATCCTCCAGTTTCTAAGAAAATTGTTTAAAATATTTAGATAATTTCATTCTCCTGAAGTAGCTTCTGTTAGCATCTAGCATCAAGCTGAAAATGAAGTGGCTGCTACATAAACTTCATTTGTTTTGTGAACAAAATGCCCTCCCGTTGACATTCAACGAGAGGGCATCATGTTTTTGTGTTTTTTGAGCCATTTTAATCAAATCTAGAAATAAATCATTAATTTGTCTAATAATATATGCATATTAAACATATACTGTCAGCATTTTCTGCTTTATTATTGCTTTTGTGAATTGATAGTCATCAACTCTATCAGGGTTAAGGGGAGGGAACATGGGGCTTACACACACATAATGATAAGGGGACATAATATTGAGAGTGTTTTTTTCATGTGTTTTAGGCTGCGCCCACATATACAGATGTTTTTAAAAACAGATGTCTGTCCTGACGACAGTGCAGAAACGTTTGGTTTGTTGGTTTCTGTGCTGTAATTGATTGATTCTATGTATCTGAGAGCTAAAATTACTAACCCTTTTGTCACCAGCGTCAGATATGGGTCAACTCCATCAGGTCTGTGTCACCTCCATCAGATGTGTATTTTGATAATATTTCAGAATGATATTTTATCTTTTTTGAGGAATTTTGGGTTGTATGTGTAAATGTAATCTGTCTCCTGACATGTGAATGTGTTTTTAAATCTTAAACACATTTTGATTGCTGTGTAAGTTAAAATTAAAGTTGTATTGTACAGTCCAATTTAAAAAAAAAACAAAAACACAGATGAAAATCTTTATGATGCGAAAATGTAAAACATATTAAAAGTATTTTTCCTTAGGGATATGTCAGCCTCTGTTAATTTCTGTCAGTACTTTTTATAGGTCTAGCATAATGTGAGTAAAAATTATTTTGTGTTTTTGTGTCAGATGGCGTTGACACAAAATAAATGATGGCTGGTAAAAAAAGGACATTTTGTTAAAAAAGAGAAAAGTTGGGGGGTTGTATCAAAGCATTATAGCTCATTAACTTAGAACATGGTAGATACATCCATGTAGTTTATTTTGTCTCGGCTTAAGATTTTATTTTTTGAAAATTGGAGCCTGTTTTGTCCCGCTTCTTAAGAATCAATGTAATAACATTTATTTCCTTGTTATGAGGTTACCCAGTAAATGGGTGGCACAGTGGGAAAAAACAAACAAAAACAGATCATCATCATTTTCTGACTGGAACAAATTTTCCGTGAGAATCAGGAAGTGCACACCCTTGGTGACATTGCTGCATGTGCTGCTGAGAGAACTCGCTGTCTTACACACACTAAAAAGGAAAATGGGACTGTTACTTTTTTCCTGTTCAGCAACTTCACTCAAGTCTGGTAACTTGGGTCCCGCCATGCTTTGGTTACGCAGCAGCTTGTGCTCCTGTGTACACACACAGACACACACGTGAGAACAAGGCATTTTCTATCATTCTTGTAACATTCTACAGAGGGGGCATTTCCAGTAACATGTAATCTGCTGATCAAATGCTTTACCTCTTTGATTTTGGACAGTTTATGGACAAGCCCTGGCGGGGTGGTGAGGTCCTTGTACCCTGAGGACTTGAAGACAGCATCCCTGGGCTTGTCTGAAAATGTATCCTCTTGTGTTGGAGGGAAACCCGAAGCTCCATTTCTAGAATTAAGGCTGCCTACAGCATCCCAAGAAACAGCCCTCATTAATGGAGGGAAGGCCCCAATCGTTTTGATCTCTGCTGTACAGGGGGCCTGTTGAGTAGGAGGCCGGGGGACAGGCTTGGCCACCCCCGTAGCTGGGGCCTGGTTGGGGTTTCGGCCTTGACCTGCTCCTTCATCCCCTTTATTGGCTGCTGGAAGATTCTTAGGTACAGCAGGATCACAGTTCTCCTTCTGAACAACGAAACGTGGCGTTAGAGTCCCAGAGGACACTTTCCTCTTCTCAATGGGCTTCCAATCAACTAACAGTCTGTTGCCCTAAAGTGAGCAAGACAACATTATTATCTTTTTACTGTTATCCGGGTGTATTTGACAACAGTATGCTTGTCACAGCTGTGTTAACAGAATGAAAAGCAGTAAGTGATCTGACCTCTTGTTTCTGAGGCGTTAAATCAAGCTGTTCTCGCACTGAGGGAACTTCCAGATGCTTCAAGAGATGACGACATAGCAATTTTTCATGTATTAATTTATATCACATTGATTATTAAATATCTGGAGAAATTGAGCATGCATCAAACAATATTTTGTTGCACATGATATCACTATATGTACTTGTTGATTTTTAAAACAACATAAATAACAATAATTTCCTTACCTGTCCAACTGACTGTAAGCTGACATGTGTTGCATCTGTGAAACCTGGAGCCAAAAAAGCAAAAAAACAACCAACATAACAATTCATGCAAGCTCCAACGGCCAACAACCACAGGAAAATATGAAAATATGGTAGAAAAGTTATTTCCAGAAGTGTCTAAGAACCCAGTCAAAGCAGGAAGGACGTTACCAGCCTGAGGAGCCACAGTCAGTGAGCTGCTCCTGGATGAACACGGTGACGATGATGGAGTTGGAGCTGGAGAAACACCTATGGAAAAAAATAATTAAAGCTAAATGAACTGATACCTGAGTGAGTCTAATTTGATTCTGAACCTTTTTTGGGGCAATTTCAGTTTTAGGTCCCTAAATCAAAGGGTTTGTGACAGCATATGCACACACAAGCCATGTGCAGTGTTTATGTCTCTATGTGTGTGTGTTTGTGTCTTCACCACCTGTGGGTGAATCCGTGAGGCTGCCGGTGGAGCGCCGTCCGCGTCGCGTCAGGAAGCGGTCGCTGACCTTCTTGGCCTGTTCTAGCAGCTCCAGGTTCTTCTGCCTGTCCTCCTCAGAGAGCTGCAACTCTGGCAGCTTATCTTTCACCAGGTCGATCACATTACCTGTGCTGTCTGAGAGGGACAAAACACACATGCACACACACATACATGCAGAGGCAAATAAAATCCAGTTATACTGTAGACTCACAGCAATGTTAATCAGGGGGTTTGTTGGTCTATTATTAACTACAATTACGTTATGAGGTTTTAAAAATATGCGTTCAAGGACATCTTTACGAAATGTTTAAGCACAAGATGTTAACTGTCTGTAAGTGTTGTTGGACTGAAGTCATTGGAAGAGGATATTTTAGTGGGATTCCTTGGCATAGAGTCTCATGCCAAGGAGTACTTCATAGATGGATGTCTGCCAATAAATTAGCTGATGAGTGTGGGACAAGTCAAAGATGTTTTTTTGTCCCTTTTCCTCAGAAAAGGGCAATAACCTCAACACAAGTAATGAAAGCAGCAGAAGCATTTGAGGCATGTGGGAGGACACGCTGACAGATTCATCTTTCAGGACACTGATGACCAAACTTAGTCGAAATAATGTGAGGCTTCTCATGTAACTACACAGCCTGAGAGCATTATTTTGATTTTTTTCACCCATGGGAAGACAGATTTGAAGAGCAGAATGAAATCAAAGTGGTTTTGAGACTGAAGCTCGGAGAGGAAGTCACTTTGAAAAGTTCATTTTTTCCATTAAGTTACAAAATACTCTAACAACAACACTCTAATACTTTAACATGGTGCTGAACTAAAGCAAATGTTGCTTATGTTGACATCCAAGTAGCTCTCATACTGTTTTGATTATCTTAAGACAATTACAGCTGCAGCATGTGTGTGTGTGTGTGTGTGTGTTTGTTTGTATGCGAATGTTCAGAGTTTACCCACCGACTGTTGTAATGGGTCCTCCAGAGGAGTTTCTGGCCAGACGAGCTCGGGGACTGTGCGGCCTGAGAGAGGAAGTAGTAATGATTCAGGCACACTGTTTCTGATTGCAGCTGTCCACTGTTTAAGATGGAGGACAATTACCTGGCCTGCTCGAGTGGATGTCCATCTTGTTGAATGATAGTGGCCTGCTGTGGGTAGACGATGGTCGGGGCAGTCATGACGACAGCTCGACTTTCAGCTGGTGTAGACTGAGCAATGAAACACAAGAAAACAAAAGTGCCAGAGCTGTGTAATGGTGACCTGAAGAGAAAGGGGTCTTGTGTAGATAAACCAAGAGAGAATTATCACCTCAATCTGCAGCTCCTCTCGCCTTTATAGCATTTTATTGTGTTTCAGCTCATTGTTTATCTGTCCAGCCACCCGCTCTCATAGTGTAATTTTCATCTGTAGCAGGCAGCTGTTTATGGTTAAAAAGGCTATAAAAATCTAATGTACACTATCCATTCAGCACCAAACAACAGGAAAACAATAAATTGCAAATAATTTCCTCTTAAGTTGGTAGACACCAAAAACAGAGCTATAGAATGAGGTAGACTGTGACAAGAAAGACTCACTTATGAGAATCTCTTCAACATGTTTTTTGATGAAAGCAGCTCAGCTCTGACAGCTGAGATAGGTTTTTCTCTGCAGCGTCAAGTGTGAGGGAAATTTCTCCCTCCAGGCCTCTCTTCTGTAACGTGTGTGTAGTCATCCTTTCAGTTCTCCACACTATTAAAGTTCAATGCTTTTTTGCTTCTACCTAAAGAATAGTTGGCGGCCTGCTCTTGAGCTGGGTGCCAAAGCTGAAGACGAGATTCTTAGGCTACTGATAGTGAGTAGATAGAAGAGCTAGACTCTTGGGAGACATTCAGAGACAGATATCAAGTCTTAAATATGCTTTACACACAGGACAGCCTCAGATTTGGCGTGACATAACTGTGGTTCACATTGAATGCTGTTGCTAACTCTCCTTGATGCATCAAATACTGCAAATAAAATTGTTTCTGCTGTAAGACATCTTCTCGTCTGCTGACCTCCTCATTGCCTAAGCTCCATCTGACCAGATTTACCTTCACATCAAGTTAAAGACCCCAAGAAACGGATGTCAGAGTGCCATTTACTACCGCAAATCTATGTATTTCCTGTAAAAATGACAAGCTAGGGTATATACAATACATATAATGATTGCCGTTTACAGAAGCCAATCACACTGAAAAAATATTTGAGACAGAATTTTATTGGACACAAAACTAATATGCGTCCCAGAGTGTAGGATAAATCATTATAATTTTCAAAACGTTTATCAGGAAATGCTTATTTGTAAATAAAATTAATCTAAACTGCAAAACTACTTTTTGGTCATTGTTTGGCCACATTGTCATTTAGGCAAGGATAAGAGCAACACATATCTGATCAAAAAAAAAAAAAAAAACTCACAACAAAAACAAAAACTAAAAATCGATTTTCATTTCATGGGGACCTTAAAGTTAAGTCATTTGTGAGAGCTAGAAGCACAAAAGAGTGAGTGCAAATATTGCCAAGAGACAAGAAAGAGCAACAGATTGACAATGATATATTATTTAAAATGTGAAAGTCTATATAAAATGTTTTGCCGCACTCCAGTGATTTTATAGTTACACTTCTATAAAGCTGGGGGACTCACAAGAGAAAAAAAGGTCAGAGATGAAGCAGAAGAGGCTGAGATATTCCGACTTTTAGTCTCTTGTGTGAGTCAAACTTGAAAAAGTGCTACATCCTGCACAAATAACAAGCATAATTCAGCTCAACAGCATCTTTCATGAGAATTCAATAAAATCCCACACCTCCAATTTGTAATGCAGGCTATTTGCAGAGTCACAGAATACATTAATCAACCATTTCCACAGGCTAAATTGTGCTTCTGCAGACACGTAAACTGAACCTCATGTATTTATAAATTCTTGTTTCATAAATTCCCAAATCCTTGTCCAACCATCTAAGGTAAGCACGCAAGTAAGCACACACTGAAAACAAACAGTAATTTCCTAAGAGCTCCTCTAAGAGCTTATCTTTGCACTAGAATCCAAATAAAGGATTCCCTCTGATGGTAATGATGTACAAAGGCCATGGTTGTGCTGTAATAAATGTGGATATTTTATGGTGTTGGCATATGCCCTGACGATTAGATTACAAAGCTTCATTACCTTCTACAGAGAAGTCTCATTCAGCCTGAGTGTTAATAAGCGACTGCAGCAGAGGAGGATGTTGTCAAAAGACTAAGACACCTGACTCTCTAATACTAAAATTTAAGAACCATTTTCCATCAACGCTCACTGATTTAATGCAGATTGTTTTAATTTTAAGATATTTTTTCAATATAAAATAAAATATTTTCATGTATTTTTTAAAATTACCCTTTAAATCTACCAAATGAGTACTTTCTTCAACTGGAGTTGTCAGGGTCCTCAGAGCCTATTACAGATGAACCAATGTGATGATGTTAATGTCAAGATCATCAAGCAATAATTTCTGAATTCCTGACATCCAGTCAGTTTTTATGTATAGAACCCAAAACCACAAATCACAAATCGACTACAAGAGACTTACTAAAGTCTGCATCCTGAACTAATCTGAGTGAGGTCAACCTCGGCAGTGGCTCTGCTCTGGATGATTTAATGTGAAAGATGGACAAAGTGGCCTTCAATGACTCATAAAACTTACAGGAACCAGTGGAATTACAGATTACTTTGTAAACAGTGTGGGAGACCACAAAAATATGAGGACGGATTCAAAAGTAAAATATGTACCAAGTAAAATTCCACTATGGTTCTGTGTCTAGAATAGAAACGTGGAACTTTTGTAGCCACAGTATAAACATCAAATGTGAATAGTTAATGATTTTTTTTTTGTAAACTTACATTGTGAAGGCAAACAAGACCTTTTTGTTTGAAGTGAAACTTCAACAGCAACACTGATAGAATTTCTTTAGTGGGTACCAAATGGATTATTCACTGTCAGTTTGCATGGTATCACACGCTCTTATAAAATAATATGTGCTTCAAAGACTGTGTACTCACTGTACTGGGAGAGCTGGAGGAACTGTCCAGCTCCTCTGGGGAGTCTTCATCTTCCTCAGGCAGTGTCGGCATGGTGGGGGGCAGCGAGGGGCGTGAACGAGTGTGTGGGAAAATAAAAGGTCCCTCAGCAGCACAGGTTTCGTCACAGGATTTCTCGGTGTTATGATCACTTTGTCCAAGAGGAGATGCCTGCAGCAAGAGCCCCTCCTCTTCCTGGAGCTGCAAGATCATGCACACAAGAGCACATGAACACATGAATGTTTTACATAAGAAAACACATGTGCATTAGAAGCAAGGGTGTAAATCCAAGGGACATGTCCTTCTCTTTCAGGTAGAGCCTTCCCCATAATATGGTTTTAAAATATAACGGTATTCCATAGTATGACTTTAAATATCATAATAATTTGCACTGAAAGCACTTGTGCTCATTATAAAAGCAAACAAGAGAACATAACAATAAGTACTCCCTACCCATGCCTCACAGTGGTTAAGTCCATAGTAGCGTTTAGCGCTTGTGCGTCTGGTGCTAGCAAACAGCTCTGATTGTGTGTGGAGTGAGAGTGTGTGCTCCGTTTGTGAAGTGAATGATTACTTTCATAGTTAACTTAAGACAGAAAAAAGTTCAAATTAAAGAGGGGATTTGGACATTGTAGGCTAATGTAAGTAGCCTGTTATCTAGCTTTTTAATACACAGATACATGCTAGTATGAACCACTTTTCTCAGGTAACGTTAGCTAGCTAAAGCTAACACTTGCCTTGATTGACATTAGCTAATCAGTGTCAGTGTTATGCATCTTGTGTAATGCTTGTGACCGAAGGACACCGAGGGTCAACATTGTAAGACAAGTTGTAAAGGAACATAAAGGTGGGAGAACAGAAGAGTGGCTGATTGAGGATAAGTGCCACAGCGCAGCGATACTCATCCAAAGAGAATATTGGTGTGTACTTAGAAAAATACATCTTCCACATAATCAACACTTTCCTCCTTTGCGTCCCCACCAACACTGAAATCTGATTTTCGCACCTGATTAGAAGGTTGCAGGAAACTCTTCCTTAAAGGCACAACATGCACAAATGTCCAAAAAAAGCAACAACTCACAAAAATGCTGTCTTTCTCAATCATCACTTATGACCCAATAGAAGTGTACAGATAGCTGCCCTAAACCTGTAGTTTATTATTTTCTTATTGTTTTGATGTGTTTGGGATATTGGTTTGTCGTCAGCCCTTTTCAGCAGCTGTGTGAACCCCCCAGCAAATAACAGAGTGAGGACAGACTATTAAAACATAGTGACAACATGGCTGTCTCATCTCTTTGTCATGAGCTAGCTGCAGGTGTGCGTGACTGCTTGATCAAAGCTAAACACACACGCACACACACGCGCACACACACATAGGCAAACAGAGCCAAACAGCTGCCTGAATTCACACAAAATCCAGAACTGCGAAACCTCTGAATGTTTGTGTAGATGTGTGGCCGTGTTTATGTGCTTAACCACAGTCAAACAATCACAAGATAATGTTTAATTTCTGATTCAGAGCTTTGTTTCCTTTGTACCCTCCTGCCCACTCAAACACCGCTGCTCTCTCAGTCTGGTTGAAGCTGAGAGGAGAGGCCGATTTTGTATGGTGTGTTTGCAAACAGAAACAGACAATGCGTGCAGTTACTCATTGACCTGGTCCTGATCTTTTTGTCTGAGAAAATGGAGAAAGTCTTTTGGCTAACCACTGCTAAAAAAAAAATTCAGTAGAACTAACAAAACCATCACACCATAAACAAATCCAAATATATCTCCACTCTCCATTTGTGGAACAGCAGAATGTGCAAAATTTCCTAACAGGCTCTTACATCAGGACATAAAAGTCCTTTTTGAAACTTTATTTTCAGATGACTTAGTTGCATGACTGCTGAATTCTCACACAAGAAAGAGTACATCATTTTACTGTAAGTAAAGATCTAGACATTAATATAGTAGTGGAAAATGTCACTAAACATTTGATCAGACATTCTGGCAGTAAGGTTCAGCAGATGACTCTGTACTTGATGATGATGATGGTTGATGATGATTTTCTATGCAAAAAGACATATTTGCATGCATGCAAAAGGGAGACAGCACAATGTACATGCTGATGTTGGTCTCACAGATATTTCACTGGCCTACAGGTGGCGGTAACACACAGCGGAGTACAATAATGAACCAACAGTCTCCTTTGGAAATGTATATGCATGCAACATCTTGTTGACCCTAAGGATGTGCACTTTGTGATTTGGAGGGAACACTTATTGTGTGCGTTAGTTTTTGTTTGTTTGCAACAACACAGGGCACCTTTAAGCTGCAAATACTCAAATGTCCTCATTGAAGAAATGGAAACGAAAAAGAGTCATTAAAAGTCTCAGATCTTGCTGTTTTAGCTTTAGAAGTAATAAAAAGATTGATTTGAATCTTCTGGACTCAAAAAGCAAAAAACAAAGCTTTATCTTTTTACCGGAGAGATATTCAAAAACAGAAACACACAATCAGAATTCTCCGCTTTATCCAAAGATCCAAAACACAAATAAAAAATGCTTGTGACTTAGCAAGAACAGAGCTGAATGTGCTCTCCTCAGACAGTCAACATTTTGACCAGAAACAAAGTGACAGGTGTTACTTGCTCTTGGGATGACTGTGGCAATGAGCTCCTGAAGGAGAGTGTACAACAAACAGAGGGCCCGTATGTGAGCACATGCTGTGTGGAACAAGTATGGAGGACAAGTAAGAGGATAACTGTAACTTAACACAAGTTTTTTACAAATATTCTGATGAATGATGGATGGATGATGAGAGTGAATGCAACATCTTGGCATGCATAATCAACATTCACAATTCAGCATCATGATATGGTCCATGAGAAGACATGCTTGGATACTTTGTTTATCAATATTTTGTTTTCATTCAAATCTTTCCCAAATCAAAAAGAAAGCCAGTACTATGCTATTGATGCTAAAAATGTGATCATTTAACAATCACTCGGCTGATTATTTTCTTAATCAGTGTGAAATGACAGAAAGCATTTTAAAAAATCTTTTCCAGTTTTCCATTATTCAAACTGACATCTCCATAATGTCTCTGAGTGCTTTCACCTGATGTTTGCCTGCAGCTGTTACCCAATCACTGAACCAAAGAACACAAGACCTAATTGATTTAAATATTATGTGTGTGCAAGTTGTTTGAACCATTGTTTGAACTCAGGCTCTTCCTTTTTTAGTCACAAATTCATGCAAATCATGCCAAGTGCAGAGCAGATTTAACCCTCTGAGGGAAACACACAGTGCACACAGATTCTGCGTAAACTGTCAGATGTTAGCATACTGAATGCTAATGGAGTCCTCAGTTGTTTGGTCTCACCAAAAATAGAAAGATTTCCATTTGCACGACCACGATCACAGGTGTGGCTGTGTCTTTACCGCCAGGGCTTTTAGTCACATTTCCCAGATTATGAATAAGGCGTGTAGGAGAGTGAAAGATGTGATAACTTACATTAGTCCTTATTTTAGAGGTATGGCATGCACTCTATGTACAACAAATCCTCCATGAATTCAGGGCCAGAATATGCAGCGTGCTGCTCAGTGTCACCACAAACATGACAAGCTTTCTGGAACATATAGGGACAGAGAGGCTGCGAGTCACTGGGGAGGAAATGGGTTGTTTAACTGACTCCCAGTGAGCTCCGAGGATATTTCCGGACTACAAGAATACTGTCATACAGGATTAAAATCACTGCTCTTTCTCAGCCTGCTGCAGCAGTTGGTACAGATATTTTACCATAGTTTTACTGCACTGCTGCTAAACTGTGTTGCCATTTATGAAATATTTAATCTCTCACAGGTGAAAAAAGTGGGAGCATGTGTCTTTTGAGCTGAATTTATCTGGTTCTCATGAACCATCAAACCAGAGCAAAAGAGTTCGGCTTTGAGGTTCTGCTGCAACTATAAATGTGAGAATGAGTCACCAGATATTTCTATCATGATTATCTAATTGCCACTGGAGTTCAGGGAGGCTTTGGTAACAACCACCTGCATTTTTCATGACAGACTAAACACAAATCCTAACTTCTTCTTAATGGACCACTTCCTTAGTATTCTGTCACCACTTTTCTACTTTTTCCACAGCTTTAACAGTGACTTTTGTTCCTCAAAATAAAGAGACGAATAATTAGACAAAGAAATTCAAGATAATTCTAATACTTTGTACCAAAACACAGTGCGGACAGAAGCAGAAGAAACTTTTGTCTCTTGCAAAAAGAAGCATCAACATCAGGCCAAACAAAGATACCAACCTGCCCTGCAGGAGGCTCAACAGTGCAGTGAGTTCCCTCGGCAGACCAGGAGACTGAGATAAATATTGCAGAGTAATTGAATCACTCAGATTATTTCCTGTGGGGGGTGGGTGGTGGGCAGACTCTACAAGCCTGAACACACACACAGTCTCTGCACCACAACCCCGCAAGGACAAGGAAATCTTGTTCCTATAGCGCTCACTCATCCTTTAAAGGAAAACATATTTGTCCATTAGCTGCATCAAAATTAGCTTCTCACTGCAGCCAGGCCTCGCAGTCTGGGAGACAAGGGGACCGGCACCCTCCTCCCCTCCCCTGTTACATAAGTTCGCTCCCTCTTGCCAGATTTGTTTAAAATTTGGTTGTGTGAAGCACAGAGTACAGGGCCAGCAGAGGAAATGGTCGCTACACAGACCCACAACCAGAGATAACAAGGCTGAAGAAGGGCGAGAAAGAACAAGAAACGGATGGACAGATAGATGTAAAGTCAGATGAGAGGTCAGATAAATCCACAAAATTAGAAAATGCATGATCACACAACAAGATGGATGAGACAGAGTTTCACTTCAAGACAAATGCCAGATTATGTAAACTCATCCTTTGGCAGATACAAGTCAGACAACTGTCAAAAGGTCTAAAAACAAACCTTCTTGCACAAGTTCAACACAGCTTTAGATACAGACAACAGACAGAGCTGAGCCTCCTGAGGCTGCATGCATCCATCTAAAACCATCATCCACACAGTGAAAGTCCACGCAGAAGAACATCTGAACCTGTCCACAGAGAGCACGCACATTACCTGAGCCCTCCACCAGCGCTGTAGAGAAACACACACACTCCCGCTGATCCCTCCAACTCAGACCGGCTTCCCACAGCCAACTGTCATTCTCAGCCTTTTCCTCAGAAAACTCCTCGATCCTCGGGGCTTCTCCTTCCTTCTCCCGTCCCCTCAGTTCCCTGTCTTTTTTCAGCAGCAGCCTCTCTTTCACTCCTGGGAGCTTTGACCATTTAAGGAGAAGGGCTCTGTGTGCCTCTTTGGGCTGCTGTCGACTGTGTGTCTATGTGTGTGTGTGTGTGTGTGTATGTGTGTGTGTGTTTGAGTGAATGTGTGCTGCTGGTCCAGTGATCATCCTTCAACTAAAACCTGAAGAAAGTACGAAGTATGTTATTTTTTCTGCAGAGTTTGTTTTGTTTCTGGTGTTGGAGCAGTAGGAGACTGTTCTGTGTGTGTTATTGCATGCAAGCGCATGTTTGTGTGAGACTGATAGATGGACAGATTGTGTGTATCTGATCTGTGTTTACTCTGCAGCCATGGAGGAATCCACGCATCCACTTCCGAGTTCTTTAAGTTTATTACTTTTCCTGCTTTTCGGTGGCGAAAGATTTGGGTTTTAAGTGCTGCGATCATCCTGGATTTAGTGGGAAATTAGAAGCACAGAGGGCACATTGTTTGGAGGAACACAGCTGATGTTCACAGCGAATTACAGCATCACAGTTCGAATTAAAGTGATCTGATAATCTAAAGCGCCACACAGTGCAAGAAATTGTTTATCAAAGGGGCAATTCGTGCAAAAAAAGTCAGATGTTCGACTCAACTTGAGTGAATATCTTTTTTCCACATATTTAGTCCTTGGAAAGGTGTTGTTTTACACAAAGCCAGAGGTGGAAGCAGTATTCAAATTCTTTAATAAACCAAAAAGACAGTATAAGAATGTAAAAATACTTTGCTACAAGTGAAAATCTACCGTCAAAGTGTTATGATCAAACAAATCTTGAGGTATCAAATCAAAAACTACTCGCTAGATCACTAGATACAATCGAGAGGTTGCAAAATGATTTAAATAAGACAAAAGAAAAAACAAATTAAAATAAATATATGTCACATGTAAATCTAATGCTTAATTTCTTTAGTCTTAAACTCTCTTCGAAGGGGAAAATTTCTCTTTGCTAAAACTACTAATAACTTGAAAAAGACAAGGAGCTGCATGTGTTTATTATACTGAGCAAGCACCTAATTATTATTAATAAGCTGTACAGGTAAATAAACTTTGAGTTCATGATTTATTACATGCTATAATGCAGAAGTCCAATTTAAGCAGAAATGCAGACTGCAGTAATTTGCGAATGAACTGTGTTTTCTGACAACAGTAGTAAGCCCCTTTTTATTGCCAGTCATGGTACTAATGGTTACCAATGAACCTGTTTATCTGTTAAATCATCCATTAATGTATACACACACTTTCACAATCTTTTGTTGCCTGTCCAACATGTTTTGAATCATTTTGCTGGCATCAGCTTCAGAACAAGCGTATATTTCCAAATATTACAGAATGAAATAAGTAAAACATAAAATATGCTTGTGGTTTTCAATTGAGTATGTCAAAAAGGATAAGCAAACAATCACATTCCGGAACAGTTTTTGTTTACACAGTGTTCCAACTTATTTGGAATCAGTTTTGTGGTTGTAAACAGATAATAACATATCATATTTGATGCATTTGTAAGAATTTAAAATGCCGTCATTGGACAAGCTACAATCCACGATTAACACTGTACATTAACACTTCACACCTTACTCTTACATTACCGAGTGTCAGTAAACATTGATAAAATGTTAAAAGTGGTACCCTGAAAAGCGGTCAGATTAATGTAACTGAAGTAGGCTATTTACATTTATAAAAAAGAATAAAATCTAAACACTTAAATAAAGCATAAATTTCTCTATGTTGACCATGAGTTCAACACTTGAGCTAATATACAATAGTTACTTTACAACTCTGCTCAAACCCCAAAGTGAAATTGCACTTCAGTGGTAATCACTGTAGCACAAACACACAACACATCAAGGATGCAGCTCTGCCTCTAAATACAGACATAATACTTTATATTTATCTGCTGTAGAGCAGGACGGAGTCTTACCTTGCTGCAGCTGCCGTGTCCTGTGCCACCTGTTGGAGCCAGAGCACAGACAGGCAGTGAAAACAGTTGATTTGCATTTAACAGGAAAGCATGTGTGATGCAAATGTCATGAGATGGTTAAAAAAAAACAAGAGAGTGAGTCAGAGTGTGCCTGTGAGTGAGAAACAGAAAGAGAAAACAAATAGGG
>JAQLOL010000001.1:15200336-15215923 GCA_029783665.1 Naso thynnoides
TGCCTTGTTAAGATTCTTCTTTTAGTAGTTAAAGATCTTTCATCAGATACCTTTTAGGTCTCTAGTTATATGGTAATTTTCATTAGGTAACACTCATACCCTTAATCTCTGAGTTGAATAGAAAATATTGAGTATCATGTTTTTAACTATTAAGTTATACTCTATAACCTCTGAATATCTCAACCCAGGCATCAAGGCTATTCTTCCATGTTAAGAAGGTCACTGAGTGGTTTGTCAACCTATATCTGCCATCCTTGAACTAAGACTGACGTCAGATCTCTTAACAATAGAGTTTAATCCTTAGAAAGTCTATATTCTTAATTATTGGTTAATTATCAATTTTCACCAATATCTAAAAGTAAAGATATTTTTAAATGGAGTCAGATTAAATAAATATTGTACTTTAATTTGAAATCCTTATCGTGACACCAGAAAGACAGAATATGTATTGGGGAGATATTGCTATTTGTTTCCAAATATTTTCATCCCCTACACCTTCTTTTTGTATTTTTTTCATAAAGTATCAAAAGACAATGGCATCCTTGTTTTTTTTTCTGCCTGCTGCGTGGAAACATCGGTAACCAAGTCCCAAAATGTGTGAATAATTATTTAAAAGAGACAGAGACACTCCACTTTTTTTGCACAATATCATTACTGCCGTAAACAAAGATTATCTCAATTTTATTGAAAGAAACGTGTCCTGTTTCCAACCACAGGTAGTAAAGAGAACAATGGATCAGTCATGCTCATACAGAAAGTGTCTCCAGACTTACTAAACTGTCTCGGCTGTCAAGTCTACAGTGATAGTCCAACTTCTGCCTTCACTGTTTTTCTTTATCTCAATCTGTGGAGCGGCTCCAATTGCAAGTGTTTAAGTAGCAAAAGAGGCTAACGTTAGCTTCATAAACTTGGGTCTTTAGCATTTTGTCCTTGGCAAGAATATTTACATAAATGAATTCTTCCTCATTAGTTGGTGATTGCATCAAATGTGCATTCAGAGGGAAAAGCAATTCATCCGATATTACACACACGGTTGTTCAATGTGCAGTCATGACCAGATGCAGCCCTATAAGCCAATCAGATGTAAGTTAAATTCAGCATCCCAACTGTAATTTACTCTGCTTGTTCATTAAGTTTAATGGTGTGTGACAGTAGACTTCAAATCATTTACTGAAGAAACCTCCTTTTTGTCCTGACCATACACCCGTTGTTATTCATACAGTCAATTATGAGAGCTCTTTGTGACATAAAATAACATCAATATATTTAGGCCCACAGAGATGTGCTGTGCACTCGGCCCCATCGAAAATGAGGGGCCCCATGGATGGGCTCCTAAATAGAGGTTTGAAATGAAATGAAAATTAAATTAGAAGAATTAAAGTGCACAACAGGTGCAGTGTGGCAGTGAATCAATGTGTGTGTGTGTGTGTGTGTGCATCTAAAATGTATTGAAAGGTTACACAGCTGCTTTGAATCAGCAATTACTGTCCAAAAACAATAACTCAACAGAAATGAAATGATTTGGTCCTCTTTATTCCATGTGAGAAAAAGAGTGAAACTGTTGTTTTGTTCACTAGTCAGGTGCCAATGCATGGATGTTCTCTCCTCCTCATTAGCAGCCTTGAGTCCTGCAGAAAATGCTTCAGCTCCTTTGAATTAATGATTATTGTCCAAAAACAATATCTCAGTTGAACTGGGATTATTGTTCATCTTTTTTCCATATTGGAAAAAGAGTGAAACCATTATGTTCAATAGGCAGGTGCCCCTAGAGGGTAGTGCAGGCACAGTTGTTCTCTCCTCCTCATTAGGATCTCTTGAGGCCCCGAGTCCTGCAGAAGAATGCCTGAGCCCCGAAAATGCATGATCCATGTGGGACCCAGAAGCAATTCCGGACAGTCTTACTGCAAGTTCAATATTACGGATAAGCTCCAAGATTATTTTGATGACTTTAGTAACATTCTTCTTGTAGAATCTGCACATCTCACTCACTGTTTTTGCCCTATTTGCATTCTTCAGTTGCGATTTTGGTATCGCAGGACAATCATTTAGAATTTTCTGATTTAAATACCACCTAAACCAGATGAAGTCTTCCTGCCAAAGGTCTTCTAGGATTTCCAACACAATCTGACGATTGCTCTTGGTATCACTGGGCATGCTATTCATCCTCGATGGCTTTGAAAACTTTAAAATGACTTCAGAAAATCAGGAGGTTTTTAAAACTTTGCGGCCTGACTTGTGGGTGTGGTAAGCACTGTTTTTTTGGGGTGGGAAGGGGCGGTATGTAACGGGGGGGGGGGGTATGTAACAGGTGGGGTTGGGTTAAAAAGCTCAAAGGTCACTATCCATCAAATTTTGACAGAAAGTATCTTTCATTCCCTCTCTCATGAATCAAGACAATCTTCCCCTTCATTTTACTCATAGTGAAATAGACAGTTATTACTTTGCTTACATAGCCTCATATTGTTTCTATGAATGAATATATGTTATTAATGATGGGTGAAAGAAATAAACCAAAAATAATCTACAATATGATGTATGAACAATTTGCTGAATTTCCAGTGTGACAGGTCCAGAAAGACGATTGTAAAGTGAATCATTTTCAGTTTTTTAGAGAACTATGTAAACAAAACATGTTTCAGTATTACTACCAGAAGTGACGCCATCATTGCTTATTAAACACTTTGAGGTCAGGGCACAAATGTGATATCCGGGTACAGACACTGATCTTAGTGTACATTAAGGACTTTTCTGCTTGTATAAGTTGGTCACTGTATTCGTAGGGTGAAAAAGCTGGTTTGATTGATTTTACAATTATGCTGCAATAAGCCTTTCGTAACAAGCTGATGCTGGTGAAGTTTTGTAAATCTTACCTTAAAGCTTAGTGGACGTAGGTAAAAATTGGCTGTTAGGGTCTAATAGTGGTGTTTTGCCACAATTTAAAACTGTCAGTGTTTAATTGAAAATAAAACACTGGGTCTCATGCGTTCCTTGGCTGAATTAAACACAAATGTCTTCTTTTACTCCAGCTTTAGCTTGGCTTTCACTATCGATTTTTGAATGCATCAACTACTTTTAAACTTGTCTTTAACCATTTTTTAATTCAAGCTTCTAACTCTGATAGGATTGTTATTTGCTGTGGCTACAAGCACTTTAAAGATGTGTGTGAGGTGATGTGACAGAGATGCGTCACTGCAATTTTTGCAGTCAGACCAGAGACTGCCAAAAAAGTATGTGGAATATATGATGTTGAATTTAACTCTCATGGCTCCTTTTGATCCTAAAATGTGTGTTGTTTTCCTACAGAAAACGCTCTATTTTCTGTTCAAGTTTTATTGAAAGTGTGCATTGGAAATAAAGAGACTGAAAGAGCGAAATGATGTGCTTTTGCAAAAGTCTGCAGTACAACTAGAGTTAAACAAGAAGACTGTAGTGAATCCTTCACCTGGTCATCTTTGCTCGTAGCTCGGTGATCTCCAGAGTGAGCTGCAGGTTTATGTCTTCACACTGACCCACCGTCCGCAGCAGGCTGCTGTTCTGCTCGCTCAGCTTGCGGTGAGCCTGCTTCAGTTCAGCCACTTTTCCAAACAGGTCTTTTCCTTCACTGAAGCCAAACAAACAGTTAGTGGTGAAGAATGACAACACTTTGATTATCTGCGCTAAATACACGCAGTGATTTAAGGAGATAGCTCACTAACCAGGAACAGTGGTGGCTCTCAGAGGACTCAGCTGTGCTTTGAGAACCTGAGAAATCCAGCCCTGAGAGGAATGCAGGTTCAGTGAGTTGTCGCCTGATGTGATTGGGATATTTCTCAGAAGTCTGAATGAAACAGTGCCAGCTTACCGTTTACAGGCACTTGACATGCGTCTGGCCAAGATACATGGCTGGCATCTAGATTGGCACTGAAACACAGCAAGAGACCCACAGTGGTGACACAGACTCATTTATGGCTTCATATTTAGAGAGGGTTTCCTCATTTATGCTGTGCATGACGATGATGGACCCCAAATTAAATTTAAAATGAATACGATGCTTTACCTAACCTCACATCTCATGCAGAATAATAGCAGGCTAATCTGTATCTCTTCTGTAACCTGTGGCCGTCCTACACCTCCTGTCTCACCTGTCCTGGCTGCACTGTGCAATCCACTCCCTCATGGTGGAGTGAAAAGTCTCTCTGCTCACATGTGGGTCCTGACATTCAGGATCGAGCAGCCGTCGCAGGGCTGCCAGCCTGTCCTGCTCCGAACTCTGAGCTGTCATGGTGTGCAGATACTGTACAATGGTGGAGGCCAACACCTCTCCTGAAAGATGAGAGAGATGCGGAAAAAATGATTCCCAGTTCATATGATCTAATACGACATAATCTGTTTTGTTAAAAAGCGAGATACACCAGTGTACCTGTGTTAGAGGTGCTGCACGCATCATACATGATGTCAAGGAGTTCTTGTTCAGAGAATCCACCCGAGTCTTTATTGTCCTCATCCATCGTCTCATAGTTGGGTGACTCCCACACTAAACATGCAGAGATGAGCCAAAGTTAGTGTACATTCATTAATATTACATATAAATTTGAGGCAGGTTGATGTAGGCCTACCAGATATTTATGTGTTTGAGGAACAAGTTAACTGCAACACTTACCCTCATTGCCATCAGACATTGTGCGTGTTCTGACTGTGATGTTCCTATGACCTGATATTTTAATAAACATCATATACATCTTATCACCATTATTGTACCTAGAGCCAAAACTAAGAGTAGCAAACTACAGATAAATTTAAGCTACAAATTAAAATCAATAAATATCTAATCGCCTATGTGTATATATGTGTAGATATTTAATATTTTAATAGATCATGCTTCTAACTACTTTCATTTTCTTAGTCAGATAATTAGCGGGCTACATAATACATATTTCCTTATAGTTATCTCACAAAAAGCTATAAAAATTTAAGGTCAATTGTTGCTCAAATGCAATAATGATTGCTGTAAATGCTTTTTTTTGTTTTGTTTAAAGGGACCAGAAAATATTACTACAAAATGCTGTTTATGCCAAATCTCCACATTCTAAAATACACCCTGTATGTACTTATTTTGTTGGTCTTTGGCATAAAATAGCATTCTTTCAAAAGAGAGAAAAGTAAAAAATAAACAAATTCTTACTTTTCAGTGTGGACCAGTTCCTCGTCAAGGAAAAGAAAAATATCAAATGTTCAAATTGCAGTTTTCCATCTTCATTGTTGTTTTTCAAGCCTTCCTCTGATTTGCTGTGCAAGAAGTCTTTAAGATGCTCTTATGCTTGTTTTCACTGCCTCACATCAAAACCAGCTGACAGCCCCCTTCTCGCCTACAACCCTCCTCCTCCATCCCCCACCTCATCCCACTCCTGCCATTTTGCTGCCCTGCAGGGGTTAATGGATTCCAGTTCGAATCCTCTTGTTTAACATATCAAGTGAAAAAGGCTGTCAACCATTTCCTTCACAACGTAAATCCCAAATACGAAAAATGCTATGTTTTTCACAGACTTGTCTGGTTTTTATCCATGTTCTCGATAAATTTCATTAGCCGTGCTAAAATTCCACTAAGAGTACTAACATGAATGCAACATAGACCTGTATATATCTTAAAGGAAATGTTCTAGTTGTAATTGCATTTATTATTATGTACAATTGTGTTTTCACTCAGGAGCGTCATGTGTTGAACTTTAAGAGGAACTTTCAAAAACCCTAACACTCTACCCGGACACAAATCCAGGTGCACCGACCGTATGTTTATTTCCTATCGGAAGCATGAAGTAGCCTAGCTACCAGCAGACAACGGGCTGGAGATTTTTACATATATATCATTGCTAAATACTAGTGGATTTTTACTCTGTCAAGATGTCTCGGGGCTCTATTGAGATCCCTTTACGGGACACAGATGAGGTAAAATTTAAAAAACTAGTTTTATTTTGGATGTTTGACTAACTGAACTCCTGTGCTACTAGCCGTGTATGCTAATTTTAGGTAGCATTAGCTAATGTTCTATAAGTTACAACACAGCGGCGTATTAACGTAAAGTAACGTCAGAGTTGGTGGATATTTGCAAGCTCATCCGACACGCAGATATCTTTGATGTTTAAAGCAACAACTAACGTTAACGTTACAAGAGCATTAACGGTAGAAAACATTACAAATGTCTTCAGGATTACGAGCTAAGGCTCTCGTGCAAGTTAGGTCAGTGATGTTTTTATTTCTGTCATTGCTCTTTTAATAGAGCAGTCCACACTGGACCCAAATGTTACAGAGTTCCTTTTTTAGTTGAAGAAAATCGGTGAAATTAAATTTTTATAATTCCCTATATGTGATATTTAAGCTACGACCGTATCTGTTAAAGTCTTAAACTTGCCACTGTATACCGTTACTTGTTAGGACGGAAAAGTAGTGAAACATCTGGATTATACTTAAAATAGCTGTAAAAAGTTTCAGTTATCTTGTAAAATTTATAGCGTGACATGGAGATAAACTCAGCTGCCAGGCTGTGATTTGTGGTTCTGTTGAGTTGTATTTCAAAGAAACGTTTAGAATATTTAGGCTAGTCTACCTAAAAACCTAAACCTAACCTCTCAGTTTAATGCAATGGAATTCAACAACACTACAGCCTCCAGTATGGCTATAAAGTTGATTCAGCGCCTTTCTGAAACTTTTTCAACACACACAGACGATTTCAGCTCTCTTTAAAGTAGGAATTATTGCAGCAAGTGTTGTTTGTACAGACTTCATGATTAAAGCTATGTTTACCTAATAAACTGGTGATGGATACTCAGCCAGGAATGTTTTGGATAATCCAGTAAATTAAATACTCTTAAAACAAAGTAATGCGTCGTGATTATGCAAAAGTCATGTAACAATCTTATAATGCCACAAAGCAGCAGCACCCTCATCACAGTGGCATTTTATACCTAGAAACATTACAGGGATAAGTACCACAGTACAAATGGTATTGTACAAATACTTGACACATTGATATTGTCTGATATTGACATTGTTTCTTTTATGCTAACACAAAGTATGGGTATTTTTGACGCTTAGTTTAATGAATAATTGCATCTTGCAGGTTATTGAGCTCGACTTTGATCAGCTGCCAGAAGGAGACGAGGTCATCAGTATCCTCAAACAGGAACATACACAGCTGCATATATGGATCGCTTTGGCGGTGAGTCAGTTAAGCTACCACAGGCAACTTGTTTTTCCAATTGATCATATTTGAACAATGGTAAAAGTTTGAACTTTGCCTTTTTCAGTTGGAGTACTACAAGCAGGGGAAAACAGAGGACTTCGTCAAGCTCTTAGAGGCAGCTCGCATCGACGGAAACCTCGACTACAGAGACCACGAGAAGGACCAGATGACCTGTCTGGACACACTGGCAGCTTACTATGTCCAGCAAGCACGTAAAGAGAAAAACAAAGATGCCAAGAAAGAGCTCATCACGCAGGCCACGCTGCTCTATACAATGGCAGATAAAATCATCATGTACGATCAGGTACGAAACAAATCTGTGTGCTGATGATGGTAAGAGGAAACTGCTGTGGCCGCACTCATGTTTTTATTAGAATAAGTAATATGCTTGTGGCTTTCTCAGAACCATTTGTTGGGAAGAGCCTGTTTCTGCCTGCTGGAAGGAGACAAGATGGACCAAGCAGATGCTCAGTTCCACTTTGTGCTCAATCAGTCCACCAACAACATCCCTGCTTTACTTGGCAAGATGAATAAGCGAAAACATAATATTCTTGATCATATCATGATTGAGTGACTGAACTAATGACTTTTGTTGTTGTTCAACAGGTAAGGCCTGCATCTCTTTCAATAAAAAGGATTACAGAGGAGCCCTAGCATATTACAAAAAGGCTCTACGTACAAACCCTGGCTGCCCAGGTAAACACCCTAAAAGCAGAACACTGTATTACCTGCTTGTAGGGCTATGATATTATTACTGTTTATTTCTACAACTACAGTCTGGTTGATACAGTGTCTATCTGATTATACAAAATTGGTTTAAAAGTGAGAAAAATGCTGTACTGGAGCTTATTTTTTTAACATTAAAACAATAATCTATGTGATCAAATTGTACAGACAGTAAATGAAAATCATCAGTAAAATTTGCTGCAGATTACAGTAAATCATTAGAAATAACTAAATTCATAAATGGTTAAATGAAATCAAAAAAATGAAGGAGAAACAAACAGAAGGAAATAACAATTATTTCCAGTACCCATTGATTAATTTAATATTTTGCTGATAATCGACGAGTCACTGCTCACACCTCGTGGAGTTGTCCATAATGTGCGCTCCAGCGCTTAACACCTCTCCACACCGCTCTGCCCTGCTCCATCCCGCTCTCTGCTCAACAAAGATTTCACTCTGCTCCGCAGGAAAGAAAGAAAGAAAGAACACATCTCGTAAGCAGCCGTGGAGTGCATCACTCCTCCCAGTCAGTCGTTTTCCTTATATAGCCTCATAAACCTGACATTTGCATTTGAGGTGACAGCCTTTAAATGTAATCATAATATAGAAAAGAAAACTCCCCACCATGCTGAGCACACTTACACAGGCAAGCCATGCACTCTCTGGCAGGTGTCTAGACATGATGTGAGCAGCACAGGGGCAGAGTTGAGCAGTGCTGCTCCAATTCCGCTCCATACTGTTAAAAAATCCGCTCACAGCTCCACTCTAAAAATTTTTGCTCCCACTCCGCTCCGCTTACATGCTCTGCTGCCAACATTGATGCTGACACCTAAATGTCTGCAAATAGTAATGAGTGGCTCTCTTGCTAGTGTTCCTATTAAATTTCGACAGAGGGATGTGCTCCTCATCTTTCTTCTGTCTTCTTGTTTCTCTGTCTAGCTGAGGTAAGGTTGGGGATGGGCCACTGTTTTGTCAAGCTCAACAAACTGGAGAAGGCTCGTCTGGCTTTCGGTCGAGCCCTTGAGCTGAATTCAAAGTGTGTTGGAGCTCTTGTCGGCTTAGCAGTTTTGGAACTCAACAACAAGGAGGCAGACTCCATCAAGAACGGAGTGCAGCTCTTGTCACGGGCCTACACCATCGACCCGAGCAACCCCATGGTGCTCAACCACCTTGCCAACCACTTCTTCTTCAAAAAGGTAGTCCGCTTACCATTCAAACAGTGGCACGTCTAAATTAGCGAGTTATTTACCTATTTTTCACACCTTTGTGTTTTCTGTTTACTACCAGGATTACAGTAAAGTGCAGCATCTTGCCCTCCATGCTTTCCATAACACAGAGGTTGAGGCAATGCAGGCTGAGAGCTGCTACCAGCTAGCTCGCTCATTTCATGTGCAGGTAAGAACCAAATTGATCCTGAGTCAGTCTTTGTCACTGTGTTACTACTTCACTTTATGTCTCTAATATCTCTGTTTTTCTTCAGGAGGACTATGACCAAGCATTTCAGTATTACTACCAGGCGACTCAGTTCGCCTCCTCTACCTTTGTGTTGCCCTTCTTTGGCCTGGGACAGATGTACGTGTATCGTAGGGACAAGGAGAACGCGGCACAGTGTTTCGAAAAGGTTTTAAAGGCCTACCCCAACAACTACGAAACGATGAAAATTCTGGGGTCGCTTTACGCAACATCTGACGATCAGGATAAGAGAGACATTGCCAAAGTACGAATCCTGTGTTGGTCATTTAGTCACAGTTGTAATAACATTTCTTATTAAGACAGTTGGTGATCATGTTTGGGTGAAATGTCACTTTCTCTGCTCTCTAGGGTCATTTGAAGAAAGTGACAGAGCAGTACCCAGATGACGTGGAGGCGTGGATTGAGCTGGCTCAGATCCTGGAGCAGACAGACATCCAAGGTGCGCTGTCTGCATACGGCACGGCCACCCGCATCCTGCAGGAGAAGGTGCAGGCCGATGTTCCCCCTGAGATTCTCAACAATCTGGGGGCCCTTCACTTCAGACTGGGAAACCTCGGAGAGGCCAAGGTAAAGGTTCATGATCATTATGTGAGCAGAACACGGTATATTGAGCATACACCAGCGTTATTTAAAGGATGGGTCGTGTCTTTTCTCCCACAGAAATATTTCCTTGCATCTCTTGAACGGGCCAAAGCTGAAGGAGAACATGACGAGCATTACTACAATGCCATTTCTGTCACCACCTCCTACAATCTGGCTCGCCTGTATGAGGCAATGTGCGAATTCCACGAAGCTGAGAAACTCTACAAAAACATCCTGAGAGAGCATCCTAACTACGTGGACTGTAAGTGTGCAGCATTGTACAGTAAAAAGGGAGAGCAAAAAGGAAGACATTCGTACTCTTGTAACAAATTACTCTCATTTTTGACCTGCAGGTTATTTGCGTCTTGGAGCGATGGCTCGTGATAAAGGAAATTTCTATGAAGCCTCTGACTGGTTCAAAGAAGCCCTGCAGATTAATCAGGTACTTTGTCACCTGTTGTAGTGTGAATATGAAATAACCAGAGGTCAATCAACCTGATGTCAGATTCTCTTCACCTTTATCGGATCTGTTATCATCTGTTTGGTGTAGGATCATCCGGATGCCTGGTCCCTCATAGGGAACCTTCACTTGGCAAAACAGGAGTGGGGACCTGGCCAAAAGAAGTTTGAGCGTATTCTGAAGCAGCCGTCCACACAGAACGACACTTACTCCATGCTGGCTCTGGGTAACGTGTGGCTGCAGACTCTGCACCAGCCCACCAGAGACCGGGAGAAGGTACAGACATCTTATTTTATTTTATTTTTTTGAAGTAAATTTAAAAAAAAAAGTCCTAAACATAGAACTTTAGAGCCCTTTTGACTGACATCTTAAATGGAGGTGCTGCAGACTTTAAATTTACTACAACTTGATGAAGACTCTTAAAAGTTTGTGTCTAATTCTGGATTTTTAAACTAACTTCCACCTGCATAAACAGTAGCTTAAGTCAAAGTAATAGACTATTGATAGATGGCTGAATTCAACCGTTAAAAAACTCTTTAAGTTGTTGACTTTCTTAAGGTGGACTAATTAGTCTGTTTCCACTTGGGCTGGCCGAGCAGTTGCAAACTGCCTTCACTCCAGTAGAAGAACTTTGCCCTTATATAGAGTTCTGGGGCTTGAACAAATGATGCCCATACTGCTGTATATATTCAAGAGCTTACTGCAGTCAAAAAAAAAAACTCTTTCCCTTCTCATTACTCGCTCCACAACACATTTGTTAATTAACCTACAGCAGTGTAGACTGGCAAACTCTTCATCATAAAAAGCTTAATATGAGTCAGTAATAACTTCTGATGTCAGTAACGCCGCTTTCAATTTCAGTCAAGGCAGGGCGTACCCATGATAAAATCTTGTGGTAATCCCTTAATTAAGGGTCCATCCTGTGTGTTTGTGTGTGTGTGTAAAAGGAAACAATTTATTCCCTAACGTGAAAAGAATGTTTTTGTCTTCACAGGAAAAGAGACATCAGGATCGAGCCCTGGCCATATACAAACAAGTCCTGCGAAATGATTCCAAGAACCTCTATGCTGCCAATGGCATTGGTCTGTTGATCTTAATTCTCTTTTTTACTCTTTTTAAAAAATCTTTTCATGTCATGTCTATCTATCCATCTGTGTATATATGTATAAAAGGTACTGAACATTACTGTTGTATGTCCAGGTGCCGTCCTGGCCCATAAGGGCTACTTCAGAGAGGCTCGTGATGTGTTTGCGCAGGTAAGGGAGGCCACAGCAGACATCAGCGACGTCTGGCTAAACTTGGCTCACATCTACGTCGAACAGAAGCAGTACATCAGTGCTGTGCAGATGGTGAGGGCCTCGCTCTTGATTACTAATAGTAATTGTCTTCCCTTTTTTTTTTTTTTTTGAAATTCTATGCAACTAAGGATTCTATTATTATTAGTATTATCTATTACTATTATTCTGCTCCACAGTATGAAAACTGCCTGAAGAAATTTTACAAATATCAGAACACTGAGGTGCTGCTGTACCTTGCAAGGGCTCTCTTTAAATGTGGAAAACTCCAAGAGTGCAAGCAGATGTTACTGAAGGTATCCTAGAGCAAAAATTGAAAGCTTGTATTTTATGCTGCGATATGAGGGGAGTATAACTTTTGTCTTCGGGATTTGTTTTACAACAAGGCCCGTCACGTGGCGCCCAGTGACACAGTGCTGATGTTCAATGTGGCCCTGGTGCTTCAGAGACTGGCCACTCTCGTGCTGAAAGATGAGAAGAGCAACTTGAAGGCCGTACTCAGCGCTGTCAAAGAGCTCGAACTGGCTCACAGGTAGTGCTATTAGACTTGATTCAGTGTGTCTCATCCTCCCAGTGTGAACCTCTAGCTGTCTCCCGTGACTTACTTTGGAATTTAATTGCCTTTCTCCTCCTCCTCACACAGGTATTTCAGCTACCTCAGCAAAGCCGGAGACAAGATGAGGTTTGACCTCGCTCTCGCCGCTTCTGAGGCCAGGTCAGTCTGAATTCTGCTCACCTTTAAAATACACACGGAGGGTTTTTTGTTTGTTTTTAAGTTTTTTTTTAGACGTGTATTAATTTTGTTGGTTTTAACAATTTGCAAAGACATGTTTTAATGACTCATAGTGATGCAAAACAACCCCCCCCAGAAATCGTTTTCAGACAGTAAACAGAAGACATGTTAACGGCATTTCCTTAACATTTCCGAAGCTTCCCCCTCGGTTCATAATTCTGCAAGAATGTAAGAAAGGGACTTCATGATAACAGTAGGTTTTTTAATGTCCTTCCAACAGAGAGAGATTTGGTGTCTTTCCTCTTTTGCTTCTAATGCAAATTAAGGACACAAAGTTTAGGGCAATCAAAATGGATTTGAATTAATTTGAGTGACAAATTTTAACAGGTAAAACAGTTTATCAGTTAAAATAATTTTTGAAAACTATAATTATGCTTTTAAAATCGAAACTGAAAACTGTTTTTCCACCTATGTTTGCCTACATGCATGTTCGGCAAGAAAATTCAATGTTTTTCTTTATTTTATCTTTGACTGAAAAATTGCTAATTTCACTAACGGCACTAGCTTTAACATTCATATTTTAAAATGTTAAAATCAGTTGTGTTTTAAAGCGAGAATTAGCAGACAAAAGTGGTTTCTCAACATTTGAGCACAGTGTCTTACATGCTGTTTGTGCTTGAGTTGTATTCATTTAGTGCAAGATGTAATGTCACTGGTTGTTTGGGCGTGTTGTGGGATTGCAGGCAGTGCTCTGACCTGCTGAGTCAGGCTCAGTACCATGTAGCGAGAGCCAGGAAGCAGGATGAGGAGGAGAAGGAGCTTCGGGCTAAACAAGAACAGGAGAGGGACCTGCTGCGTCAGCAGTTGTTGAAAGAACAGGTATTTATGGTGCTCCTGCGGCTCTTGGAAAAATCTTTTGGTTGTAACTCACCATGACTAGGTATTTATTTTTAGATACAATTAAGTGCTTCGTATTAATTATGTGGCTTGTGGCCCTCAAAACTCATTAGGAGGAGAAGCGGAACAGAGAGATGGAGGAACAGAAGAAGCTCCTGGAGCAGAGAGCGTTGTATGTGGAGAAGACCAGAAACCTGCTCTCCTTTGCAGAGGCATCAAAGGAAATGGCCAAAGAGAAGAAGAAGGGAGGCAGTGGAGGAGGACGCGTGAGTTTTAGCACTGATAGCAAACTGGCCTGCAACCTCCAAATTGCATTGAATGTAGTGTGAATAACCTATGTCCTTTTTTCTCTTAGCGCAAGAAAGCAGCTGACATGGATGAGTTTGTCAATGATGACTCTGATGAGGACCTGCCAGTGAAGAAGAAGAAGAAGAGAAGGGGCGGCAGTGGCAGCGAGCAGGAGGAGGGTGAGGACGGGCAAAAGAAGCCACGCAAGAAGAGGAGGAAGTGAGTCTGCGGCACTGTAGTTTATTTTTACTGCTTAACAAACCACAGAAGATACTCAAAGCAAATGTGCTGCGTTTCAGACCCTCTAAAGGAGATGACAGTGATGATGAGGAGGGAGCATCACAACCTAAGAAGCAACGTAAACCCAAAGAACGCAAGAGGATTGAAAAGGTTTTCTGACTTTTTTTGTTCTTAATATTATAATTAAAGCCCTTGAAATATGTTTTTAAGCCTAATTTGTGCTTTTCCCTCCTTTTTTTCATTTTTAGCCGCAGCCTGAGCGTCTGCCACTGTCTCTCAAAGGAAAGATCAAGTCTAAGGCCATTATCTCCTCTTCTGAATCCTCCTCAGATGAGGATGGTCTGAAAATAGCCGAGGACAGGTAAAGGCATGTGTGAGAATTTACACAGAGTAGATTTGTAGATCACCAGGAAATTTATGAGTGCACTTTCTCCCTCACAGACAACAAAGAGACAGCGGGTCAGGATCAGATGATGAGGGCGGCCCGAGGAAGCGCATTATGTCCGACAGTGAGTCAGATGGAGGCAGGAACCGCTCTGGCAGTGAGGCAGGCAGCCCTCGGCGCTCTGCAGGCTCTGAGGATGATGACTCTGGCAGCGACCGTCCAGTGAAGAAGAGGAGGGTGCAGCGGCAGTCTGACTCGGAGCAGTCGGACAACGAGAGCAAGAGGAGCCGGTCAGGATCAGATGATGAGTCCCGGCCCGGTTCACCAGTTGCTGCGTCTGACCGAGGATCCGACCGAGCATCTGAACCTGCCTCAGACAACGAGGGCTCCCCACGGCGCTCAGACAACGGCTCCGAACCTGAGGCCTCCAACAACGATGACGATGACAGCGATTAATCTTCCTCACAGACTCGTCCTATGTAATGCTAAGAAATCTCTTCACATCCACATTTTTATTTACTATTGAAAGCAAGAATTTCTGTCCGTATATAATCTTGTAATTAGATTAGAGAAGTGTAGGATGTTTTGGGCACAGCGTTCCACTGTAAAAGTTTTCTGTGGAATTATGTTTTCACAGATGCTGTGTGCTTTGTTTTGTTAAAGATGTTTTGTTAAAAATCAAAGTGAAGTGAAAAGGTGTAAACGTATTTTCTATCTCTGATTGTCTTGGATGGTCAGACAGCAGACCCACCCAAAAATGGAAAGATGCTTCAACAAAATCTCAAATAAAAAAAGACAAACATCCTGCACTTGTATCATACTTTTATTGCCATGGTGGAAAAATGACAATAACTTATGTTTCCTTTTTGCTAGTATCATGATAGTTCTTTCTTTGAGTTCCCTCTTACACTTTTAGTGAAAAAGTTTCTCACAACACGTTGAATTGATTCACAACATCAACTTCACCAACATAACCGACCTTTAGCTAAGCTTTGCCCCCCTTCGTGTCTGTTGCTATGTCTGACAAGCTTTTGGAGCTAGCATGGAGCTCACAGTCACTAAGTGCACTCCCTGGAGAAATATTAACTCATTTTTGGAAAAATGAAAAAGCGATTTCACACACAAGCGGACAGAAGGTCCACAGTAAATGTTTTTGAATGATATAAACAGGATGTTAAACTGACTTGGCAGCAGAAACAGGTTAGAGTTATGAATATAAAGACACATGCTAAAGCCTACAGATCACAGTGCAGGGGCTACAACTTGTTTCTCTTCATTCATAAGACAAGAAA
>JAQLOL010000001.1:15219024-15229223 GCA_029783665.1 Naso thynnoides
GAGGTGACACTGCTAGTGCCAATGGAAGTGCAAGTCAATGCATGCTGCTCTAGCCACTACCAAACTCTGATTAAACCCTCTGCAGTGCGCAAAAATCAGGCTGAATATGTCGACAGTCTATTGAGGCAAATTTAAGTGTTCCTAGAATAATTTAAGAAGTCAATCTACTGCTGAATTTTGCTGCTTGGGGCTTAGCAGCAACAGGAAATGAACAACTTTGGGTGGCTCCAACGTTGTGTCATTACAAACTTAACACCACCGACTACTGGCCTGGCATGCATACTACAGCACTTTCAGTAGTTTGTGTGAACACAGACATATTTTGAAGACACAAAGGAAAGATCTTTCCGTTTTTAGTAGGGTTGCTCTCGTGTTAACGTGGCCTAAACGAGTACATAGCCATTACCTTTGGGGAAACCCTTGGCGTTGCAGTGAACCTGCAGGGCGTACAAGGCACTGACTTGCAGGTCGACGCGATCGTGTAGGAACTTCTGCATCACTGGCTTGAAAGACATCAAAAGTTGCTTCTCTTCATCCAGCTGCTCTTTACTGGGTGCTGTGAGCTGCTCCTCATCATCGTCAGGGTTGATCTCATAAGCTATGTACTGCAGGAAACTAGCAAACAGGAAGACAATCATTATGTAAAATACATGGAAGATTTACCACGTATTTGATAAAGCAAATTTACTTCAGTAAAGACTGATTTCTCCACTAGAGACACTGTCCACGGCTGTACCTGGTCGTGAGGATGTTGACAAAGCCCTTGTCAGTGTGGAGTTTAGGAGAGATGTTGTCCTTGATCCACTTATAGATGGACTGAGGAGAGGGATCTACTTTGATCTGTTTCAGCAGCTCCTTCTCCAGTTTCATGAGTGGGAACAAAAAGCTGAGACCTTTGCCCTCCAGGATCTCCAGCATCCTGTCCTTGTTTTGGTCATTTTCTATGGTGTAACAAAACAAAACAAAACAAAAACATTCCCGTCAGTAACGGCAACAGACTGATACTCAATAATACACTTATGGTCACAGTGTGTTTGGTCATACCTGGAAGCATCTTCTGCATGTTGACCTTGCTCTGTTGGAACAAGTCAGCCAACCACTCACGATCCTTCAGTTTGACCAACTGCTGCAGACAGAGCAAGAAGAGTGGGAAGTGTGTCCCGTTCTCCAGCTGATGGGCCAAATCTTCAATGCTGACCAGGTCAGCAATGATGGCGCGTGCTGCAAACTGTGCCAGGTAGGACTTCACCAGTGGGACTTCTTCCTCAATTTTTGGACACTGGTCCAGAACACTCAAAAAGGCCTATCAAATTAAAACTGAATGGTGAGAGCTGAACAACTGTTTAATATTCATTTTGTAAAAAATAAAGATTTAATAATAATTATTAAAAGGTAAGAATACTGACCTGCATCAGGTTTTCGCCAGTGACAATACCCTCGGTGCAGAGTGTGTGGATCAGGGTGCTTGCTTGTTCCTTATCCTCATCTGAACGATCGAGGGAACAGACCACGATTTTGTTCAGCATCTCAGACAGGAAGTGCTTTGGAGCCTTGGTCTCTCTCACAGCATTCACTGCCTCATCGATGTCCTTGTTGTTCAGGTAATCTGCCACCAGTGACTCCTAAAAAGTGAAGGACAGTCAAATATGGTATGCTAGACCTACCCTACCATGTACTATGCATGAAGGAAGCACACAGTGAAAGAAACTTACGGTCATTTTGAACAACTCTTCTTTTGTAGGAGGAGCTTTTTTCGTGGATTTTGCAGGTTTTTCCTGAATTTGAGGAGGACTGACTTTTAGGCCAAGCTGTGGAGACTAAACAAAGAGGGCCAAATGAATACATGCTCCGTGGAACTTGATATTACCATATCATTTCAAAACACTTGTTTCACTGTAATAATGTTACCTGTCCTAGCGGGGAACCTTGGCCAGGAATCATAGCCATCTGTGGCTGCAGCTTCGGCACATGTTTTTTATTCAACATGAAGGACTGTGCTGGCCTCAGACTGATCTGAAGGGGTGAAGACACCATGTTATAACAAACCACACCGTTACAGATAATTCTGCATTTCTTCACTGAGGACAATTAGCCAGCTTAAACAATATGATTAATTTAAATAACAACTCATAACACACAAAACTTGAGAAGCCAAAACAAACAATCTTTATCAATGCATGCAGTTGTACCTCATCAGCATTGACTTTCCCTTTCTTGCTGAAACGTGGAGCCATGTCCTTGGACTGCATCTGGGCTGAGTGATTCTGTTTGTGGTTGAAAACCGGCGAATGATGCCCCTTTGAAAGAGAATTCACCAATTTAGTGATTAATTACAACCACCTAGACTCACCAACACAAAGTTTTTAACATTTATATTAAAGATGTACTGTACACACCTGGTTTGGTTTTGTGAATGGTTTGCTTCCTCCTTCAAACTGAGGCTGGTGTGAACTGTTGCCGTTTGCGATATGGCCATTGTAGTGTTGGTTTGTACGATGACGTCCCATGGTAGGGGAATAGTGATCCTGAATGACTCCTGGACCTGTGCCGATGCCAATTCCTACCCAAAACATGACAACGGTTATTTAAAGCATTAATAAACCAATCTGTCCTTATGAATGCATTATCGCTGAAACATACCAGGCATTTGTCCAAACATATCAGCCAGCCCACCAATAGTTTCCCTCTCAAACTTGATCCTTGTTGGAAGGAAGGAGTTTTCCATGAAGAAGTCATTTCTCATTGCATCAGTTGGAGGCGGAATAAAAACACCTAAATCCTGCGTAACAGACAAAATGTAAGGATACAGAAAAACTGTGGACTACTAGACCTTCACAATAGCATCACTGAGCAATTCAGTAAGTATTTAATAACACGAATCACCGTATACAGGCAGGCAGACTAACCTTTACTGCATCCTGACGAATCTGACCGATCGTCTTCGGACCGTTGTCAACATGAGCCTTGCGAGGCGACCAGTTGTTTTCTCGCAGCTCCACCGTGTTCTGCAGCAGGAAACGAATCCTAGCTGGCAGCTCCTTGTTGGTCATTAAGGATTTCATGCGGCCAAAGTACTGATTCATTAAAGCCTGGAATGAGAAATTTTTTGTGAGTAAATGGAGCAAAGGAATTTTAAGATGAAGTGGTTATTTTCCCACATACACACCTTAGCCTTTTCATGGTCAAGTTTGGGTCCCACTGTTTTCATTATCTGACAGAGGCATTCCAAATCTTCACCCATATCCTGAAGTTGGACTCTCTTCTTCTTATCCAAAAGCTTAAAAAGAAAAAAAAAAAAAAACAATCAATACAATCTTCTTTAATTCCTTCCACAGTTGCTGATGTGATTTGGGTCATTTAACTTCCAGGATGAAGTCAGACTAGCAGCTAAGTCTAATTTTGGGATCACAGGTAAGAAAATATACAAGGTTTAGGCTTAGACCCAACAGAACTTACTGTTTTGATGCACTTGTGAAGGATAGATTCATGGATAAGGTTGAGTTTGCCAAGTTCCCCAATGAATTTGATGTTGCCCAGCATCTTGATCTTTGCAACAGCACGCTGCTCCTCCTCCTCAGAAGTGAGTGGGCCGTCTTGTTTGTCAAAGACTACAGAGGGATTAAAAAAAAGGGGAAAATGAGGAACAATTAAAAAAGGACGTCACCAAAAGTTTTGAGTACCTACACCCATTTATTGATGCAATTCACTAACCTTCGACATTTTTGGCGCGGTTCTCAAACTCATCTTGAAGCTTAGAAATCAACAGCCTTCTGAAGGTCTGTAAAACATGTATTTTGTTTTAAATATCTTGATGGAAACTTCCCAAAATTAGTAAATGAGGCCATAACTGAGTAAATTCTGTTGTTTAAATAATTCTTACAGTATTGTTCTTTTGTGTTGCTGGATTTTCTGTTGATGGCTCCTCAAAGTTTGGTGCATCCTCTGCCAAGCGTAGACACAGTTGAGCGTATAACTGGCTATACTTGGGCTCTTCAAGGGCTTTGTCGACAATCTGATGTAAAAAGAAAAAATAAATTAGATGCTTATTTTCATGGGCGATAGGAATAATACATGTACACAGTTGAAGAATACTCACCAACAAGATGATTCCTTTTAAGACAAGCTTTGAATCTACACCCACATTGAGGAGCTCCAGGCATAGTTTGTCAAACTTCTCAGGAGTCAGCTTATTAAGTATGCTAAAGGAGAGGAGGATGGACACAAGTTTAAAAACTTCCCATTACAATTAACAAAAGACAATATAACAACAGCCACAACAACATTAACTCCACTAAAATTCAGAGGCATAATAAGGTCCTAGCTTACAATTTAAAATATTACAGTGCTATAATTTTATATAGTCTGTTAAAATGGAAACTTAAACTTACCCTCTCACTTTTCTGAAGATTGCATCCTTTTGCCCTTTTTCATTGTAAGGGTTTGCATCTCGTCTAATGCTTCGAGAAGGTATCCATCTCTGAACGCCAGAACCTGGGGTTTTCCCCAGGAACTCGCTGTAATGCAAACATAACACAACTAATGTTACAATACAGAAGTATTCGCCACAGAAAACAGCCTGTTATCACTTTATTGGTTAGGGAGGTACAAAAGCCATGTCACACCTTACAGTAATTATTCTTAAACTGTGGGGCAGGCCCAATTTGTGGGGCATAAGGTCACTGAAGATGGGTGTGGACCATCAAGGGAAAAATAGGGAGTGAAACTAGGTCGCATGAACATGGTTAACTGTTCCACTAAAATACAACTTGGTTTTGGAAAATCTGAGCCTTTTTTTGTTGGTTGCTTTCCCTTACACTGTTAATGGTTGGAAAAAAGTGACGTGGGTGGGTGTAAACTTTTGACAGCTTCTGGATGGAGCATACCAGAAAAAACCTTTACGAACCACGGCCTTACAGCATACCACAAATCTAACACTAAAATGTGTATAATCATCAAATTTATGGAGTTTTTAAAGGAGAAGTACAGATGGGGAAAGATTTTCAAAGATTGTACTCACATTTACAGAATGTGACACCATAAGCTGCTCTACTGTGGTGCAATCAGATGTAAAGAAAATGTTGTGACACGTCTGTATTCTCAAGTCGCTTCTTGTCTGCTGTTTGGTGTTAAGTGACTATGTGTAATCCATTTTAAACAACACAGTGCACATACGTCTATGTTCCTAACTAAATATGTACGACTGAACATGACAACTTTTCTCAGTATGTGTCCCGTTGAGAAACACAATAACAATGAAGACACCACCACAAGGGCACAATCTGAAACACTGCCAAAGTGGCAAAAGTCATGATAGTTCTAAGTAAACACTGCAGAATAGCTTTTTTATAGGGGGAAGCTTTATCCTATTTAACAGGGGAGCACCATCCTGTCAGGGTGTAGAGCCAGATAGTTGACCTTCAATAATATTAAATAGGTAGAAATACAAATGTTTTTTAGGTGTTCTAAGTGAAAGGATAATTAAAAAGTCACCTGTTGCCGACAGTCTTGGGATAGTGCTGAGGTGCACCCCCACCTCCTCCCCCTACGCTGTGATACGAAAAACAAAAGAAACAAAAGAAAAAGGGTTCAACTTAACATAAGGAAATGTGATTCTATTAGCCTTACGTGACCTGTTGGAGAGGGTTTTCTATATTACTATGTTCTGTGTGAAGGCGCTGCGTTTAGTACCTGAAACGAGAAGGACCCTCTGGTGCAACGACACTCTCCACTTTGGCGGCTTGACAAATAATATCTGAAAAGAATGATATTCTGGGAAGTAGGGCAGGAAAAACCGGCCTGCAAACAGAGACAGACACACAGGAACAAATTAGCTTTCAGCTAATGGCTTTCAAATGGACACGAACACACACTGGAGCGTCAACAAGCACGTTAAAAACAAGCGATAATAACGTCAATACATGACACAGTAACGTTAGTTTTTTATTTTTGTCTGTTGTTTAAAGATTCCGAGCACATGAGCGTCAACACGTGCCCGTGCAAGTGGATGTGAAACTGGCCTAGCCTAGCATATGCTAACATAGCACGGGATGCTAGCATTTTACGTTACGTTGGCAATCGTGTCGACGTCTGTTTTCCAGTAACTGTGTTTCCCTGAATCCCAGTCCAACTCTGAACCTTCGCCACATCTCTTTTCTAGGAATCCTAACCTCAGTGAAAATTAACGTTAACTTACCTTAGATAACCTAAACCTAAACCAAATCACGGAGGGCACGGGGTAAACGCTTTACGAGATAACGTTATCGACATAAGACCTGGATTAACGACATGAGCCTTGATGGAATTATTCTGTTTAAACTTTGGGGGATTTTCCTTTGCTGAAATATCGCGATGTTATAGTTTGAAGACAAACAAAATGCCAAAGCACTTACCAACTCAGTCATTAGTATGTGAATCCTTATCAAATTCCTATTTTGTAAGATGTCAAAAACATCTCTAACAACGATTAAAACCTTTGATGTATCACTGTAGCATGCCTATGTCTTTTAATTCGACGAAATCGGTTTGAACTATATTCCATCAGCTGATTTTATGAGGTCTTTGTTCAGACACCGGATGTCCACTCGCAGCGACATCTTGAGGGGTTTTGTTCTGTAGGCCGCCGGTAAGCTAACAGCTATGAAAGCGGTAAACAACTCATCGAAACCAGTTCGGTTTTTTCCTTCACATACAATCGGGCCAACTTAACTTCTACATGTCAGTGAGGTCAACCAATGTTTGACTTGAAAATCCACATATGACACCACATAATTAGGTCAAGACAAACTAACGTTAGCTACCAGACCGGTCGGTTAAGAGTTTACATTAAGCTAAGTTAGCTAGCGTTAGCTAAGCAAGGAAACCTGACATATCTTACCTTTACAAAGGTGACGTCAGTGTAATTGTTGTCTTGTAGACACAGAGATAAAAAATAAAGAGAGAGCTAAAAAAAATGACTCAAAAAGTCGTGTTAAAACCCCGAAGGTTGGGTAATATTGTTCAAAAAGCAACACGACGGCACGGCTGTGGTTGCCACCGGCTTCTCTGAAGGCAGAATGCTGACTGTTCATGTACGTCATGCGGAAGCCGCTTTCTTTGTGGAGGCTGACTCAACGTCATCATCCCACCCTGTAAACGTCACATACAAAAAAAAAAAAAAACCCTCACGAACATTTCGCAATCTACTCTTACCAGTAAAACATGTCAGATATTTAGCCCAGAGCGTTTACCTTGCTGATCATAACTCCAGATACATCTGTGTGTTTACAGTGGGCCTATAAATGACTTTTTGACGCTTGACCCGTTTTGACTTGTTTCACAGTTAGTCTGCTTGTGTCAGGAATATTTCTGGTGTCATATTTCTCACAGTTTGATGTTGAGGAAACAAGGGAAGATCATTTTCGGTAGGTAAATAAAAATATAACAGAAAAAGTTGCTCATATTCAAAGTTTTAACATAATGAAACTGTCACTCAAAATTTCTAGGTGGTACATCTCATAATTTTAAATCAAAATTATAGACTAATGAAGTCAAAAATCGCATGTTTGACTTTTTCACGAATTTCTCGTAATACTGACTTTTTATTTGATAGCTTTTTCTTAATATCACATAGGCTTACTTTTAAGTAAATTTTTATTAGCACATACTTTTGGCTCTTCTTTGTAATCATTTGTACATGCTTATTGTGTGTTCATTTTATTTATATAGCCTATTGTTTAACTTTTCCTCTTTTTTTTGGTTTGTTTTCTTGTCGGAAATGTATTTTTTTCCCCCTTACCCATGGGAGAGACATCCATTACAGCAGAACAAGACTATACTGTTAATTCACCAGTGAAGCTATTGATTCTCAGTGAGATCTTCCCTTAGTGGCGTCCAAGCACAGGTTAAGTGAGGGGGCATGAACTCAGGAGCCAGTGAGGATTTAATGTTAATACTCAAGGCTTCCACAGAGGGAGGATCAACGGCTGTTCACATAAGACTCAAATGTCTGAGCTGAGAAACAACTACAGTCTGCCACACCACTGCCCAAATGTTTTGTGAGACAGCTAAGAGAAAAACTGCTAATATTTCCTAAATTTGACCACATTACAGGCTGAACTTACACTCATTCTTCCTGTTTCTGCCCACTAGTCCGTGGATGCAAAGAATTATATATTTTTATAAATATTGGCCAGAATTTAGCATAAAGTTGTCACAGACATTAATGGTCCACAGAGTAGTACTGCCAAATTTAACGACTACCTGACCTTTAAAAAATTAATGGCAAAATGTCCATAAAATTTGTGGTGGATATTCATGGGCTCCAGAGGATGAATTCTATCGGTTTATTGTGATCACCTGACCACCATTATAACAAAATGTCAACCTTTTATCCGTTCTATCAGAGAAAGTTCAATAGACTTTTCAGACTATTCAAAGGGGAATGTAAGATCCTAATATGATGCAGCCTGTTCTTTATTTCATGATCCCCTTTAGTTTTTCTTAAGGCTATTTTACACTGAAATAGAAGGTGTGGGGTGTAACAGCTTCATCTGAAATTCTGTGGATCGTGTATTACTGATGACTGTAATACGACACTCTTGTTATTGTTCATAATGACTCGGCAGGATGATTCACTTCCTCTGTCTGCTAGTAAGTGGCTACTGGGCGTTGAGACCAGACTAGTAACGCCTCTTTGTGGCTCGAGTTACTCTGTGACGCCCCTAAGGCAGGATCAGCTGTTATCATGATAGACCCAGTTGATAAACCCTCAGATGAGGAAACAGGTTGGTAAAGTTTGTTTGCGAAAGGTTTTAGCTTTTATAGCACTGCTGAATAACTGCAGTGCAAAGGCAAAAGTAAATGATAAGTTGAAACTGTGTCAGTGCGTTTCTCTGACTTGTTGTGACATGGTCAAACCTGTATTTTCTGTGTGTCTAGGACTCTTTGTACTGAAATTGTGTTGGGTGGTAAAACCCATGTGTCTAAAAAGAGGACTCTGATATGATATACCCTTCTTACTTATATCAACTTATGCCAGATCAGTGATTCACAACCTTTTTGATGTAGGGACCTTTTAAAGGACCTTACTAGTCTGTTTTTGGCTTTTCACAATTAGCACAGATCCCCAGTGGGAATACGTCTTATCTCCTCTTCTGGTCAGACTACAAGTTGATAATAATACAGGCTATTTTAAAAAGACATCAAGGATTCGAAATGCAAGTGGATCAAATTCTCATATTCTTGTAGTAGCATTGCGCTTCATGCTTGGAATGACACACAAAATCCAGCTCCATAATTTGTTCCTGCGAGTGTCAAGTTAGCTGTCAAAAAACAATAACAATTAGCTTACTACTTAAGTTTGCTAGCAACCATGTAAAGTGATTACCAATATGAAATGGCAACAGCATTTTGTCATTTTGTGTAGCCAAAAATCAACAGAAAATATCACTAATAGTCTTGATGGTGGGACATATAACAACAAAATCAGTAACCAGCATCACTGTAACCCATGCAGGTGTAATTGGGTGCTTTAGGTCCACTTTGCCTTTGGACAAAGATGATTTAATTTGAATTTTTTCCACCATTATGTGAGCACGGTGCATGTTGGAGTATAATTACGGTTGGATGTTAGAGTGTAATTATTGTTGCATAATTTTACTGTGTTGGAGACGTTTTTTTTTTTTTTTTCAAGTAAAAAAATCAATTCAATGTAAAATGTCAAAACAGAAGACGATATTACTCAAAATATCCCCCCTGTCTTTTTCCACAAATGGCACACTGGCAACAATGTGTGTGCTTTAAAGTCTAGCTGAAGTCAAAAATGCATTTTCAACCCTTTTGGACCATATCCCTGCTCTTATTATAGTCAAATTAAAAAAAATATCACAAAATAATTACAAAAAAATGAATGATTTCTTATTTTTATGTTAAAGTCCGCCACTTCCGTCTTTCATTTAAAACAAAATCTCCTGGGTCCTTGACGTCATTGTTGACTTGGGCCGTCACTGGTTGAATCACTTTTTGAATTCAACCAATTATATCACACCAACCCACCTCTCAATATAAACCTGTAAATATTAAATAAACTAAAGCTAGTTTGGTGTTAAAATCTAGCAAAGCCCCAGCAACTGTTGCCAAGGAGTAACAAGAACGCTTGCCAAAAACACTCCAATCAGATTCCTCCACCTTATGTCCCGCCCCTACAGCCCGTTCATTGGTTG
>JAQLOL010000001.1:15250091-15260400 GCA_029783665.1 Naso thynnoides
TAAATACAAGAAGTAAAACTGACACAGTGGTTAAAACAGGTTAAATTTATGAAAATAAAGGCACATGCTAAAGCCTACAGATCACAGTGTGGTGGATTAAACTTTCACTTTCACTTTCACTTAATTCATAAAATAAGCATGACCCTCACGAGGATTTAGAACAAGCGGAGGACATGTCTTTTCATATATTTATGTCAAAAGTAAAGTTGGGCTTTTTGGTCAGGATTGAGTTTGGGTTAAACGCTGCAAACTGTTGAGAGCTGCTACTCAGACACCAGCCATAGACTTTAGCTTAGCTGGTTAGGCTTTCTAAGGCTCTTAATAGCTATAAGTAACTCAAATTAACCAGATAATATCCACTAATAACAATGTAATATGGCCTCTATGTTTGTGGAAGGGTCACTGAAGCAGATCTAACGTTAGCTGTGCTTGTTAAACCGTGAGGGGTTCAAAGGAGAATGAAGACACCCAAACAGTTTTGCCCAGAGCATAGCATTACACTTTTCAGCGTTTGATTTTGGAAAGCTTAAGAAACTAAATCTCCTTTGAACCTCGCTGAATAACGAGCAACACTTTTAAAAGTGCTCCAGACAGAACGTTTAACCACGATGAGCTCAAAATCCACAGAACCAGCCTGAAAATGACAAAAACTCTGAAAAGATTGCATGAGTTTCAGTGGAGCAGAGCCATGTAGTTGTCAGACCTCGGTCAGAGCTGGCAAATGCTACACTCTGATTGGTCCTTTGCATTCGAGGGCGGAGCTTAGTGAAGGGTCAGTTTCTTAGTTCGAAAACCAGCAGAGAAATTGTTGTTTTAACGCCTATTTTTTTAAAACTGATTCGACAAATGATATACTATGTGTTAGGAGGTGAACTTGAGAGGTGCTAGTAGGTGGATTCTGCTACTTTTGAACAGAGCCAAGCAAGCCATTCCCCCCTTTCCCAGCATTTATGCTAGGCTAAGCTAACCGGTTGCTAGCTCCAGCTTCATACTTACTGCACACACAAGACAATGGAATCAATCCTGGAATCAATCCTAACTGTCTTTAGGCTTCTAGAAAGCAAACAACCATTTCCCCAAAATGTTAAAACGTTCCTTTAGGGAAGTGGCCAATTGGATCACACATGTCCAGAAGTATGCGTTTTTGATGATAAACATAGTCTTTCCCAGAATGACTATCTGCAATCTAAGAGCAATCTTTTTCCAATCTCTCAAATACAAATGAAACCTCTGTTTTGTCAGTGAGAGTGTGAAACAGAAAATAGATTTTTTTAAAGTCTGTGTAATCCAGCAGGTCAGGGGTTGTTGTTCTGTGATTACATTGTGGAGTGAGAGAATTTTTGACAAGTAAATATTAATAAATTGTTAGACAGCAGCCTATTTCTGAGTTTCAGTCTGGCAAGCAATCTGTTTTCCAAAGCTCATCTGATTGAAGTCTGCAAGGACATTCAGAAACAGGCTATTGATGGATTTTCTCCTGCAATATTCTCAGGATTACAGCTTATTGTGTTGTGTGCCTTGATTAGGTCAGTAAGGTGGCCATAGAAATTAGTCTCCCTCCTTGTAAAGTACATAACATTAGACCATTTCTACACATCTACCTCACAGATGTTGTTTGTCAGAAATGATTAATTTTGAATTTGGGTCAGCATGTTGGTATTGGGGCTCCACACATGAAACACATTAGAATGTGAAAAATAACCTTTAAAAAGGGATTCAACTGAAAGGTGCAAAAATTCTCCCATCAACTGAGTTAATATTGCACATTTATAAACTGCATTAGACAGATTTACAGTGACATAAAACAGATAAACTGGAAGAACCTGGAGACTAATGTTTGGCATTTATAGTTGGTCAAAGATTTATAATACTGATTTATGATAATGTATTACGTTGTTAGACTGTTTCTACTGCAATAATGTGCAAGCAGCATTTTACTGGTGTTGTCAGTCATGGTGAAGCCAGTTTTAGCTTTCCAGTATTATTTTAGAAGTCCAGTGGTTCCCAAACTATGGTTTGGGTTTCATACAAAGGGGCCACAATATAAAACTGGGGGGCCATGAGATGATTCATGGTAAAAAAGAAAGGAAGAAAGTTCTGAAATGCAATCTTTTTAATGTGAAATTCTGGATATCTCAATAAAACATCCAATATTTTGAACAGTCTAAGGTGTATAAGAGAAGATAAACCTTTATTATTCCCTGGAGTTTAATTTAGGTGTAGATATATTTCAGGTCATATTTGAATAATTAAATTAAATTATCTGATACATCTGGAAGAATAAGGAGTCACAATCCAAAAGGTCAGTACTTACGAATGCATTGTACAATAAAATGGAAATACACATGCACCTCAGGTTGGTATTGACACGTACCTATACTTAAGTACAGTTCAGTTGTTTTCCACCACTGACAGCTACACATGACAGTCAGATTGTTTGATTGACAGATTGTGTGAGACAGAAGCCAAGAAGGAGTCATGACCTTAATCTTTTCTGCATTCAAGAGTAAAATTTTAGAATAGCACAAGCTTTAAGGTGTTCGTAAGATAAAAAAACTGATGACAGTACAACTCTGACGTTTATGATCTGCATTAAACCGCAAATCATAGTTGCATATGCTGCACAGAGCTCTTTGTGTTTACTTAGACAAACTGAAATCTTTCAGCGAGATCTAAATCCAGCGGAAGAACAGAATGAGGAAAATTTCCCGTCTGTGGAGGCCTTCACGATCAATTTGACTGCTCGGGAGGATCTGTGTGTCAAATGCAGCTCAGTGTGCAGGAAGACAAGAATAGAAATAGAGTTTTGCTTCAATGATCACAAGATGTCTTTCTCCACAGTGCTGCTTGAGCAGGGGGACGCAGTCTAAATCCAGATTGCAGTGATTAGGCATTGTTGGAGTGAGTCTAGGATGTGAGTTCATGGACTTTAGCCTTTTCTGCTCATTTAGAGGAAAGCGGATGTCTGAAATTTCTCAGGTCAGTTGTGTCAGGGGTGGGTTTTGTCAGTGAGCAGTCAGAGGGCAGACTATTGTTGTCACAGCAAAATGAACCATAAATATGTCTCTAGTCTAACCTAATGTACTGTGTGACAAGCTCATATTGAATCACCCTCAGCGGGGTGATTAAATTTTGAATAACCCATGCTGTCCTGGGCTCTCCTTGTTACTGTGTGACTTGACAAGCCAGCCTTTACTGAACCAAAATCTTTTCATTACATTCTTCAGAATAGATTTTCTGGCTTTTTTAGTGATTAACATTTGAAGGGTCTACTTGCTACTAGTCTCTATAAACAGACTCTACATTCTGTGAATGGCAAGATAGGGCGATCTTGGTACAGGAAAAGCCCTGGTTTCCGGTTGTAGTGTTTTGTATTTCCCGTAATTAATGGTGGACTGTTAACTGTTAACAGCATGTAAACTGGCTACTTGTGAAAAGATCCGCTGGTAGATTTGGTTTCTCAACTCCAACTCCATTCTTGAGTCGGACTGTAAAGTCAGACTATGGTGGATAAGGTGGATGAATTAATGGATGGATGGGTGGATGGATGAGTGGGTGGGTGGGTGGATGGATGAATAGATGGGTGGATGAATGGATGGGTGGGTGGGTGGGTGGATAGATAGATGGATAGATAGATGGATGGATAGATGGATGGATGGATGGATGGGTGGGTGGGTGGATGGATGGATGGATGGGTGGGTGGGTGGGTAGATGGATGGATGGATGGATGGATTGATAGATATGACTTCTATATTAAGGACACAATGAAATGTCCATAGTACAATGAAAAAACAAACCAAAAAACATATAATATATACAAAAGACGGAGAGGCAGGCAGACACAGACAGACACTGCGTCACTTAACAGAACAACCTTGTTGCATGGCCAGTAGGCAAATTCAGCAGCTTTTGACTCAGCTCTTATTGATTTACTTATGTAATATAAGATTATGATCACTGATTAATTGAGTAGCAGATAGTACCTGCGTTTAGGGAGGACCCATACTCACAAAGACTTTCTAGAGAGGCATTTTAACCACTGTAAGAACTTACTACAAAGGCTTAAGCAAAGAGACAGAAGATAATACAGTCAATACACATTTTCACTGTTCCATCTGATTTATACGCTTGCTCATAGGGGCTTCATCCATCAATGTCAAAAGCCAGTTAAATTGTAATTGATAAAATGTCACAATACTTACATCCTCTCACTTGTTAACATTTATTGAATATAGCGGTTGTAGTACAAGCAAGTCTAGTGTGATTGCAGCTGCTCAGGCAATGAGCCTTATGGCCTTTTAAAATCTGTGCTGATGATTCAGCTGGCAGATACAGAGAGCTGATATATGTAGTATCAGACTTATATTTTTGACTGGTGAAAAAAACTATTAATGGTCTGTGGTATTTAAATCGAAAAATAGCATGACATATTCATGCAAATGATGGTTTAAAGGTGCAGTAAGATATTTTTATGTTGACAGTTGATTAAATGATAATGAGTATCGTGAAATGTGCTGCTTGTAGAGCCGACCCCACAGAGGACTGTCACCCAACTGTGCGGTTTCCTTCACTTCCAAGGTGCATTCGAACCCCTTACAGCAAACTGTTTTGATTTTTAATCCTGCAGCTCTATTGTTTTGTTTCACTCCAACCCAACAGCTCTCATCAGCATCAGTTCCAGCCGCAGCAGGCATCTGATTTCAGCAAATAGGCTCTGAAAACCCACTGGACAATCCCAGCTCAGTACTTACCACTGACAGGCAAAAGTAGCTACTAGCTGGATAACATAATGGAGCATGTAGAGGCTTAAAAGCCAGACAATCTTTTGATTTTAATCTAATGTCATTTCATGTGGTTGTTTTGAAATTATATGAATTGAGTGACATTTTCTAGAAATGCTTTTACACCATTTTATCGACACCAGGAAATTCTCCTGTACTGAGAAATGTCTGAAAGGTTGGTTCGAGATGATTTGCCTCATTTTCATTCCTCATTCCATCTCTCTCTTTCACTGCTCATACAATATACACAAATATGAACAAAACAAATAGATTTTTCAGCCAGTACATTTGTATAGGTCGAAGCATTCAAGCGCAACATATAAGGTGCAAAGATTAAAGTTACATCTGAATCTGCCAGCAATTACATCCTGTCGGGCTTTTTGTAGTTAATATGCTCACCTATGGTCTGATGCCTGCGGATATCTGAGAATATGCAGCTTAGGACTCGTAGCCATGGCAACACAGTTACAACTCCGATTCCCTCTGACAGAAAACAATTAACAATGACATTTATCTACATGTGAAGCATTTTGGCTGCATGGTGAACACAAAATTTTACACCCACATGCATTGTCTAGTAAATCTGTTTCTGTGCTTAAACGCTCCCTCTAACACTGTTGGCTTGCTGCTGTCCGTAAATGAAGAGTCGTTTCATCTTTGGCAGGGCTTATGTTTATTTTCAACTGAGAAATGGCTTCTTAGACTATTCCCACTTTCTTTTTCTGTGTTTGTGTGTTGTCCCATTCGCCCTGCAGTACTGAAAGCTTCCCCTCAGCTACCTGTGGCTCACCTGCAGGAGAGAGAACAGAGAAAAACCTCCTATCTGGATCCTGAGGGGCGCATTCAGATATTCTCACTTCTGACAGGCTGCTTCCTTTTGCCATATGGTATTCAACACTCAGCCTATTCCCCTGATCACACCACAAGTTCTGCCAGGAATATATTCCTCAATGTTTTATGTCTCCATGTCGGGGCAGAAAATAATGACAAGACATCATAAGTTGCCTCTCAGAGCCTTTTCCCACAAGGGGCAAAGAGATGAATTATAGAGGTAGAGAGAGATTAAGAAAGATAGAAAAGAGAGGGAAAGAGTGAGGAGGAGGTGGTGGTGACTTACATTTCATTTTAAGCAAGAGTTCAATATTTTGGGAAGTCTGCTGATTTGCTCGTTAAGGGAGGAGATCTGTACTCTTGTCTGTTCGGTAAGAAACGAAAGACTGGAACAACTAACCGGTCTCTGCTTAAAAGGAACAAATCAGCCTATCACCACCTCTTAAGCTCATTAACACATTAGATCTCTTTGTTCATCTATGCAAAATATAAAGCATAAGGAAATGCTTTGCTTTTGTACGGGCATTCTATGCATCACTAGCTTGTTTCTTGGGTGGGACCAGTAACATCCTTGAGTATTGGCCAAAAACACCATGACAACAAAAAAAGAGAAAAAAATAGCTGATTTTATACTTTGTTTTGGTAGGGATAAAAAAAACAAAACAAAACAGGATATGACATGTTTATTTGTGAGTTTTAGAGTTGCTAGTTTTGTTACATTTGGACATAGCCAGGTAGCTGTTTACTCCTGCCTCCAGTTTCTGTGAATCGATTTCAAGGTCTATGGAGAGAAAAGCAGAGTTGTATCAATTTTTACATCCAACTGTCAGCTGGAGAACAGCAGCTTAGCAAATTTCCCAAAATGTCAAACTACTATGTCAAACAAATCGGATGTAAATGGCATCTGCATGTGAGCTACATGTTGTAAATATGGTGTAGGCCTGCAAAACAAATACATCTGGACCTACTAGCAGATAAAAGGAGAGGAGAGGAGGGAAAAGTGGGTGACCAGTTTGCCTGCGGGCAGGAGACTGAAAAAAAAATCCTGTAAACACTTTTTCAATTACTTGGTGCATGCAAAAAAATAATTAAGGGACAGAGGAACACAAGGCTTAGTCAATAGCTCTGTTTGCAATAGTTGTGTTATGAAAAGGAGTCATATTGTTTTGATCTTACACAGGATCCAAAAACTACATTACTGTGAGTATGCTACAAATATTTTATATTCAGTATTGGCCTTGCTGCTGTGTTACACACATTTTCCTGTAATGTTTTACATTAACAATATAATTGAATAAATGAGTGTTAATTTAAAGAAATGTCCCTCTTGGACACAAAGTTGTCCACTGTCTTAATCTCTTGCTATTACACTTTTTTTTTTTTTTTGCTTCACTTGAACTTTTTACAATTTTCTACACTGTAGCTAAACATTATGTTCATGTTAAAATGTTAAGTCCCCAGAGATGGAGCTTCCTGCACTATTTTGGGAAAAATTTTCACCAAAGGAATGTTTCATTTACTCAACATGAACCATCATACTTCTACACATAATGTATATAACAAAGCCCTTCTGGTCCATGTACTTACAGCAAATTTATGTTATATAAAAGAAAACCTGATCAGAATGTTTCTGGAAAATTAAAACTAAAGCAGCACTCTTCATATAAAAAGAGACTCTCTCCTGTGACATGTTGCTCATACGAATACAATATTCATGACAGCTGCTCCACAGAAGCCGGAGATGTACCTTTTAAAAAACAGTATTTAATTCCCACAGCAAGGCAAATGACTGTAATTTTGCAAATGCTACATCTAAAAGGGAAGACAGACACATAATCACCCCATCTTGAAAATCAGGACAACACTTCTCTGAGATATTGTATGTGACTCATGCTCAGATAGAGACAACTCTGTGGGGTACAGTTGGATGTATCTTTTACTCCAGATTTACAGGGAATTTAATTTTTTGCAGTTCCCTTTTTGCCAACCTGAAAAAAAAATCTTTTTCAAGTTTTTCAAGGTGCAAGATGGTGTGCGAAATCAACAAGCGTGATGCATGTATGCATGATGATAGAATATTAAGCAAATGTACATACACAGATTCCCCAGTCATTTCAAATCTGAGAGCAATGTTTAGGTGCACCAGCAGGAAATCAGGATGAGAGGTCAACAAAAAGAGGATATGCACAGTGTGAAGGGAAACGCTGTTTTGTTGACTTTCTTTTTCTGAAAAGTTTCAGCATGCAGAGGCGCTCTTATTGCATATATTAAAACGTGTTAGTGAGGGAGGCCCTTTTGATGAAAGTGGGTTTCCATGTATATTTAATGCCATGGTTTGCAGAGCTCTGCTTGAATGTGGATGGTAATGAGGACTGGCATGTTGAAAACAGCCTGTGCCTCTCGTCTCCTCCCCAGGTGCATACAGCAGTCTGAGCAGAAAGCAGCCCCGTTTCTCAGCTTCTGCCCCTGCATTTGTCATTACAAAGTGACAACACCACTTTCATGATTGTATTTTCTAAAAGCTGTGTGTACGTAGTCGTCTCTATTGTTAAATAAAAGGTCTCTCTTAAGGGCCAAATATATGGTGGCTTGGAGAGATCAGCACATTGCAGTATTGAAAGAGAAACATGCAGATGCAATTCAGTTTTGCTTGCTGCCACATGCACCATTTTTGCTCTTGCTTGTTGTTGCCTGACTTCATACTGCATACTGCTATGCTGCATTTGTGTTAGAGTCTAACTGATGTTAGTTGGCTGGACCCCTTTATCCTGGAGAAACAGAGAATTGCTCCCCCAATATTCACATCATTGTAAACATATAAGTTTGAACAAAAATATGCATTGAAAACACTTATTATAGACACAAAACAATGTTTGTCAGAGTTTTTAAAGATTGCGTCCCCCCCTTTTTACGGATCACAGTAATTTAGTCCGACCAACCCTACACCCCACAAACATGAACAGTGCTTGGTTCGACTGTTTGTGGAGCAGTCTCTGTGAGAGTGTTTTGGTGGTGATAGCTAACCGTCAGTAAAAAAAAGTGTTTTGCAAAAGTTGAAACAATAGATGGGTGACATCTTTTTTATTTTTTACAATTATAACCATACTGCATTTTGTTTAGTGGTTTACCTCGTGGTTGAATCGTGTGTCAACGAGGCTGATATATTTGGATGTAGCAACGGTATTTCCTAATGCAGTATGTCGAAAGAGGCAGGAGCTCAATCTCCCACTAATTAACATCATAACCCATTGAATTTTCAATGGATTTTCGAGGTTTTTTTTGTTATAAATGTCAGATTTGAAAGTATAATTATGGACACTTACATTAAAAAGGTTAATTGCAATAACAGAACATTTTTGTGATTTATGGTAACAGCAATTTTTCTGTAACATAATTAGGTGAATAGAACCTATGCAACTGTGTAACTAACTGTGTAAAATGGCTGCCAAAACATTAATTTGTTTATAATACCTAATCAATATCCTTCCCAAAAGTCCAGCATCGATCAGGCCATTTGTGTCGTCAACCATTTTTTGTTAAGATTTGTTTGCATGTGTTTTCTGTAGTTGCAGAACATCGACATCTAATCTATTTCTTCACATCTGAAATTCTTGACTCTCAAAAATCTGTTTGGGGTTGATAGAAATTATAGGCCTTTTCATTTCAACAAAATGTGATCCTTTCTGATTGTGCCTTCAACAACAAACAAAAAAGGCACTTGCAGTCAGTAGTTTACATGAGTCATTTTACTGTTACATATTACAAATGCTCAAAATATGAACACATAGAAAATAATCTATCATTTTCAGATTTATTCCAACATTTTCCCACAACTGTACAGCTTAATCGCATAATAAACCTACAAACCTGAGACACTAAATTAAAATAACAGCAGGGACAGGTTCAGAAAGCTTGCTACACAGTAGCAATTATGAACAGTACAAAAACATATTTGGAACCATTACATCTTTTAAGTCAACGAAAATCTGACTGTACTGTGTTTACCACAAAATATACTTAATATACTACCTTGTCAAATCTGCAAAATATTTCGCCAACTATGGCTGATCCTGTAGGCAAAATAAAATGTTTAACATTTACATTGTTATGTCGACTGCTCATCAGAGGACATTGTTGCGCTGAAATGATCGTGCACTGCTCTTCTGTCGGACTTCTGCTTCTCATCTTTTCAGGCATACGCATACACACACACACACACACACACACACGTGTCCACATGTTCACAACTCCATACAGTCTAATGTGCTATTTACTGCCATGTCTCTTGCAGCAGTCGATCATAAGGAGCTGCTGAACAGCACGTTTGTGATGAACCACTTCTGTCCAGTGCATTTCTGCAGAGCCAGCTGGTAGCCGAACTCATTGTCACTGTTCACTACAAGCTCTAGGCATCTCTTTGATTTCCTGTTTTGAATGGATCCTCCCTGAAAAGATAAAAGCAGGCTGGTTAAAATTGCGCCCGGCACCAGAAGAACAATTTGTGTGCACAATATAACTTGCCTCCGTTAAACCCACAGTGCTGTGAATGGCTACAGCTGTGAGCTGCTGAAGCACCCTGAGCTCTGGGCGTTTTGGCTGATTCACACTACTGTTCTCGTTGGGCCCACCAGATAGCATCAACATGGTTTTAAGGCAAAAACAACAACTCAGTTGCCAGAGTAGTAATTAGCTTTCTC
>JAQLOL010000001.1:15260405-15272032 GCA_029783665.1 Naso thynnoides
TCCAAAAGAAGAAAAGGAGAACATAATAAAGCAGAGAGAAACATCTGGTACAAAAGTGAAAGAAGAATTCAAACAAAGGCATGAGGGGCACAAAAACCTGATATAAAGTTTCCGAGCAATTACAATATTTTTGAATCATTTAAAATAAATTAAACAAGTTAAATAAATTATTTAATCAGTTGGTGGTTGAGAAATGTCCCTAAAGGAAGAATGAAATCTTTCGGGCAAAATGAACAATTCATAAACTTATTTTATACGACAGCTGTTCCCACAGTCTGAATAAAGTGAGCACATCAGCTCAGCAAAAAATATTCCAGCACGTCCTGATGAAACCAGGCAGGATTTTCTCATTACACTGTCACGGCTGACCGAGGGCAAGTGACTGTAAAGGAGGCCTTCAACAGTCAATATAGTGTGTGGAGGGAGAGCTGTGAGGGGAGAGCTCTTTCAAATATTATGAGAGGAATGTGGAGAGATGTGGGAGTGAAAAGACCTGAGGATTGGACAGGTTGTACAGACTGCGAGCAAAATTACTCTTTTTGTGTCTTCACAAGAGTTTGGCCTGGTCTGTGAGGTCTAAGAGACATTTTCATGGATAACAGATTGGTAATAACTGCTCAAAGTGAACATTTATAGACCACTGTGTGGTGCTGTACTGAGCCAGTCCATAAATACTGTGAATGGGGCAATCAAAACATTTTTCACTAAATGGTATCAGCTACATAAAGTCAGACTTGTTTTAAATCCTATATTTACCGAATGCTCACTGTGTACGCCAGCTTTCAGAAGAGCTGTGAACAAGTGAACAGTAATTATAGGACTATTACATTCTAAGATGTGATAACATTTTAAACATCACCACATGCTGGGTTTGAAGAGCGAAATTCTTTTGTTTAGCAGCTGTTTGCAAGGTCAACATGAAACTTTCAAGCTCATTTATTATGCAGATCCACAGGTAAGCAAACTCGTGAATAGAGACTTATTACATTTAATTTTGAACAGCAGAGAACACAACCCAGCAGAGAATACAACCAAAAATACGCAGTATCATTTTGACCTCTAAATTGGGACTTTTACTGTAACTGGTGCTAAAATGTTACAAATAATAAGTCACTTAGGTCAGATTGCAGCAATTAGCATCAAATTCATTTTCCCTCTTAGAATCATAATAACTCAATCAAATGCAATACATGTGATGGATAGTCAACGAGGAGGTATGCGTTAAACGGTTTTGAGGCATGACGTGGAGTCGAAGAACCATTGCAGAGGCGAAGTGTGAATGATGAATTCGATCATTCTTAAAGGGAAAATCCACCACTTTTGATACAGCTGTCAAATCAACATTGACAGTAATTAAAGTCAACTGAAGCAATAAATTCCTCAGTTTGTGCTGTACTGACAGAGAAAGCTGAGTTTTCTGAGTTGCCCTGCTCACACAGCTGTTCTTTTCTGCCTACATATACCATGATGCATTGCATCACAAAAAAACAGAACTTGCCGGGTCTACAAGGTTGTTATCTGTCGCATCGGAACATTTCTTTTATTTAACATTGTGTAGTTTTAAATAACGAGGGGTTTTTGGTCCACCAGAGCCAGAAAATCCTCTCAAAACAAACATGGTGCTTGCTTGTGTGGAGTGTGAGGGGAAAGGCTAAACAGTTTGTAGAAGCAGGAAGAACAGGAGATTTTGAAGCTGCATCCAAGACACACAGAGAACACTGAAAAAAAGACATTGCTGTTTTTCACCTTATATCCCTAATTTGGATAGAGGTAAGGCTGAAATTCCGCACAGTTGCCTTTTGGTGCTACATGTAACATCACAACATTAATGAAATAACATAACCCTATTTCCTACACAGAGGCCAAATGAGTACCTTGCACTGTATGTAAAAGGTTAATCTCTATTTTGAAATACATGCTGTCTGTATGAATAACAGAATCATTACAGCTAAACCAAATTTAACCTATATATGAGAAATACTGTGCTTGATATTCTTTGATTTGACCGCATTTTTAGCCACACTCTTAAAGGGTTTCGACTGTAACTGATGCCAAAGATTACACGTAGTACTTCTGACATAAAAACTTCAGAAAGTACTTTTATTTGTTTTGCTCTAACCATCGATAATATGACAATTCAATCCCACTGACAAAAAAGCTTTCGTATCAGTTGCTCCAAGCAGTAAACATTTGTTTACAGCTGTTTTTGTTTTTAGGAAGTGGAGTTACAACAACCTATACAGCTGTAATTCACTCTGCAGACACAGCTATTTTTCTGGCTCTTCTGACACAGAGAGATTACATCCCTATTCTTAATCCTGCCTACAAAGCTCTCAATGATTGATTGTTTCTCAAACCGGGGGAAAAAGCAGTCCATTAGCACAGCACTGGACCCATTTGAATCGCTGAACAAATAGAAGATGTGGGCGGTGATTCAGAGGCCTGGAACGAGGCCAGAGTAAAAATCCCTGCAAATCTGGAACATAAACTGATAAAAGGAGCTGCTCTGGGTTTTTCTCAGCCAAGTTATCTATGTAACGTCTTGGTGTTGCTTGTTAAAACACCCTGCGGATGTTGGCTAATGAATGTATACGTGAGCATACAGCATGTGGGGTGATTCTTATTTGATTTTGGGGGCTAAGGGTTCTTAGGATTTACATCATATTATCTGTGCTATACACATACACAACAAAAAGTATTTGTTACAGAGAGATAAAAAGTCATCACCCACACATACCAACATGACACACAAGCAAAACACACCACACAGTCCCACCCGCGAAACATGTGTTTGTTTTTCTAATCAGAAACATCAACACCTGCCAACATGTGACTAATCATTACATGATAGCGCATCTTTCATTTGCTCACAAATCAGGGCTTATCAAAGTCACTTCTTCTTGGATGATTAGAACTCTTAACAGTGGATGAGGCAAGTGATGCAATTTTGCATATTTTACTGGGAAGAGATTAAGAATATCTCCAGTTAATCAGGTTTTGCGCAGAAGGGTGCAACATTAAAGATAGAAAAAATAAACTTTCTCTCTCTCTCCACAGTGCTCCCCCGTTCCCAAAGTTGCTACGGCTGCATCAAGGCAATCTATTTCTGTTTGAGCTTGACACATGTGCAGTCAAAACTGAATCAATAATTGATGCCACATTTCAGAGACATGATACCCTACAATCATCCCGATACATCCCCATCCTACTTACTGAATAATTCAGAGTTAACAAAAATAACCACTTAAAGTTCAGTGTGAGGATATTTGACTTATGAGTTCAAGTGTATTAAATCTTTTCACACCAGATGAACGCACCTGTTGCAGCAGTAACATTGTCAAAAGAATTTAGCTATGAAAAGCATCTAATCTAAAGCATATTCAATATTTTAAAAGCAATTGACTAAATAAGGAGCAAAATCTGTAATTAAGGCTGCACTAACAGCACAGCAGACAACAATATGAGGTCTTTTGAGTCTAAATGAAAGCATTTGGTAAAACCAATTCACCCACTGTCATGGGGCATTTTGTGAGGTGGCTGCTTGTCCTGTTATAATCCAGTTTGCAAGCACAGAGCTGCTGATGAAGAAAGACAATTATTAGGTTTCAATCTGTCATTTACATGCACACAGTACAGAGCATACACACGTGACGTTACCATTGGTGGGGGGTCACTGCGGATAGGCCCACTGGGTGGCAACGTTAGCACACAGTTTGTGCGCCACCAAACACTGTTGTGTGATTGACTGCACAAACAAATTTCCCAAAAAGTCGGAGATGTTTTTTTATAGACTGCCGAAAGCTACAGAAAAAAGGAAGCAAATGGATCGCTGCAACTGGAGGAACATAGATTTGGAGTAGCCAGATTAATTTGGGCAAAATCATACCTTAACTCATATTCTGTGTAACTGTAAAGTTTTTGTTTGCATTTATTAAAAAGTATCCATGACGATGTGCATTGTGATCTACAAACAAATGCAGAATGGTTAGATAACTGTGGTGTTAGCTGACAGCCAACACATAATGAATTTCCTTTCTAAGGGGTAATACTGCTCCACAAAGCAAGTTCAGACAGTTAATGAGATCACCTTAAAACTTTCTACTAAATCTGTTGAAATTGTGTTTATTAGCGTCCTTATGGGTGGCTGACGTCCAGACTTTTATGTGCCCCTGGGCTTTTTGTATCTTCCTGGCATCAAAATCAGATAACAATAAATGTCAGGAAACCCGATGAGTGGCCAACTGTCAGTGTCAGTGGACCACTGGTATCACTGTCCAGTCCAACTGCCTTTAATTTCAGCAGAATAATCGGTAGTTTGACTCCTGTTTTTGCAGTTTCCTCTGCTCAACGCCACTTTGTTGGCGGATACTCTGCGCGTTTAGGAGGGAAATGACGGTGCATGAACTCTTTTGGTATCTGACCATATTTGGAAAAAGACCTTAATAAAACTAAGCTGTTTACATGGTAAATGAAAGGGATTGTGCAATTAATATTACTTTTTACATGAAGCCGTGCATACTGCAATTAACTTAATGACGTAAGTTCCATGTAAGTGCTATGCAAGAATTTACTTCCTTTTCAAACTGCAGCAATGTTCACCCTGTGGCACCCTCATTGTCACCCTTCTGCAAATTTTGCAAACGGCTGTCTGGTTTGTTTGCACAAAGCTGACCATATGCATTAAAAAGCACAAGGTCATGTATTGCAAATTGCAGTAAGAACACTGACTGAGGTGCGTATTCAGACTGCGCCTTATACATGTCCAGAGAAGGCTCCTAAAACAGGAATAATACAAGCATATCCCACATCTTAACTGGAAAATGCTTCATTTGAAAATAAGGTCTAATTAGGATCCAACCGGAATATACTGTTTACATGACCTGTGTCAAATTCTGAACATTGCCATATTTGAAATATCAGAAGAAAACCAGTGTGCATGTAAACATACTGATTGACTCTGTGTCTAACTGAGTTGAAGGATTGAGGGGAACTCTGGTCAAACAGTATATTAAACCCCCTGCATTCCTAAAAGCTAACTGCAGTTGGTTTTCTCTTCTCATTCAGCAATGATCTTAATAAAAGAATGCTGACCTATTTTTTTCTGACCATGTGTTCTGGGTTGTGTCATTGGATGTCACCTGAGTGAAGAGCCAGTGGAGCTTCATGCGTTTGGCTGCGGCATAGCTGCACTCGATGAGGCGCGGTCTGCTGTTCACGTCCACCAGGCACTTGTTGTCATCGTCATCTACGGTGGGACTGAGGAGTCCGATGTGGAGCTGCTGAGTACTGGTGTAGTACACATTCTGCAGGAAACACCAAATCTGCTATTAACAACCTACAGAGTCCTGTACAGTACTTTTTTTTTTACAACGCTGAAGTTGACATTTATATGATGGCCCCTCCAGAGCTTTCAATGCCCATACAGGTAGTAAATGAGGAGCAAATGAGGCTTACTCTTTAGGTACGAAAGAGCCATCTATGCATCTGATTTACATACATTAAACATGCATATTATTTAGCTATCCTGAGTGAAAGGAGGACAAGGAAAGACAAGGCAATGTACAGGAAAGAAGCTCATTATTAATTTAAAAAAGGAGAAAAACACGAATAACTGCCCTCTCTCATAGAATCCTTTCCAACTGCTGTTTTCAAGGGCAGTTGTTTGCCCATATAAAGCTGGCAGAAACTGAAAATCATTCGCAGAAATAAAGCTGGAGAAGCATGTTCTGTATACAAAAAGAAAAAGGCTTAGTGGTATAAGCATGAGAGAGAGATAGAGAAGGGGGACGAGGGGGAGAATTTGTCGACTGTATTTACAGGCAGGCAGAGCAGCTTTAGTTTGGTGTCGTACACACAGAGCGATAAACAAGTCTGAGCTGTATATGATGATATGAAATTGTTCATTTGTGCATTTTACAGAGGTTGAAAGTAAATTTATTCCCTTTAGACAGGAGCAGAGACATGGCTGCATGGCTGCAATGCAATCATTTAGGGCAACTCTGACTGTCGTTAATTATCATTAAAAATGCTTTTGCTGCTCAAAGGGTGACATTGTTAATAGTCTGACAACATAATCAAAAGAGTGAACCTTTTTTGTTGAAGAGTGACACTTTTTATTTACCTGGAAATAACCGCTAAAGAAACGGCTATAATTTTATCATCCTAACGCAATGTTCATACTCCAAAGAAACTAATAAAAACTTCCCAGAACCACATTGGTTTGTTTTTTCACTACACCAGCAATCGAGACCTCTTGATCCTTTAATCTACTAATGAGATATTAAAATGTTGAGAGAGGAGCGAGTGGGAGGTCAAACATCAGAGAACCAGAGGAGGAAAACAGAAGAATAATTTCACATTTGTATTTTCACAGGAACACTTTACAGATTTTACTTACAAAGTATGTCAGAGGCTTAGGACAGGGTAGTTTTTAAGGTTAATCCAGCAACTCCCAAAGTGTTTGTGCTTGTGACCCCTTAAAATAAAAACTATGTCTAGATCCCATTCAGATGTCTTTGATCTGTTAAGAGCAGCTTAACAAAAAGCACAAATAAAATTTGACAAAAGTCCTAAACAATAGATAAAAAATCTTGTGACTTACAGTATTTGGTCCTAACAGAGAGGCCGGCTGGATTCAAGTATCTATATATTACATAAAATATTTAAAACTAAACCCACCTCCACAGTAAAATGCTAAGTAACCAGTTATGCATCAGTATGAACGATCTGATAATGCTGTCAATCATCATCAGTTAGAAGAACCAAGAACACTTTAATTTTTGATATTTTACACATTTTACTGATAATGTGGTTTTACTCAAGTAGAATTTGGAATGAAGGACTTTTTCTTTTAATAGAATATTTACATTTGTATATTTACAAGTACCTCTTCCATTATCAGCAGCTTAAACAAACAAACAAAAGGAAACAAAACACAAATGAAGGGAGGACACGTGATGAAGAGGCGTTAAAAGAGTCTCGGGGAGTCAGATGATATCACAGTAAAACCGAGTGGAAGCGCTGATGATTTAACAGTGAATGTGTCTGCAGTATTCTTTATATTGCGCAAGTGGCACCAATGTATAGATTTACCGACTCAGCGACCCTATCAGCTGTTAAAGTACCCAAAGATTTTTCTCTTATTCAACAAAACAAAACAAAATGAAATTAAACAGGGCCATATTTGCTTATTCTGCTGCTTGTCTCAGTTCTCCTCCTTTCCTCTTACTCTAATCTTATTTGTCTGATAACGCCCCAGCAGCCTCCTGCCTCTTTCACACCAGACGTTACACAGTCTGACTAGTGTGATTTTGTTTCCGCTGCTCATTTCTGGAGCAGCACAGACTGCCAGGTTGCATGTGGCTGTGGGTTTTATTGCTGCTGTGCTTAAGTGCCGTACTGTATGTTTGCTGACAACTTGCTTTTGTAAAGTCAGCCACGTGTTATGGCTTTGTAATTCCCTTCCTTTCATGTGTGCCTGTGCAATTTTCTTTTAGCATTTCCGTATTTTCCAAAGCCCTTTTGCACACAAAGTTTGGCTCTTCGAGGTAAATCTGCACATCTGGTGCTTACAATGACACAGCTTAACTGAATACAGCAACAGTCAATACACATGTATAATTTTAGAATCAATCCAGGGACTATTTCCTCTTAATGATGTAAAACTGAAAAACAAAAATAGAGCAGTGGATTTATCTTGCAGAGGAGATCCCTAATCTCATTAGGAACGCTGGTGCTACTCCAACCCTTTGTTTGAGATGCCTGGATTTATGAGAGATTTATGGCATATAACAAATTTATTATTAGCAACTTCTAAACTTATCTAGGTCTCACAACAAGCTGTAGAAGTTGACTCATGGGTTTTATAAGGAGACAGTGTTACGAAGATTATGCGGCTTTCTCCTGAATCTGCTCTCCTGTAAATATCAATACAGGTGCAAAGAGTGTGAAACATCCAATAGATTCAGTTAAATTTGGAGAGATAATGTGAGATAAAGCCTCACTCTATAAGGCAACTGCAACAGCAAGGTTAAACAATCTCTAAAAACAATCTGCTCAGACATAATGGGTTGAAGGGATCGATAGGAGTGAGACGGTAAATGCTAATCAAGCTGAGCAAACATTGGAAGACACTTAAACTCACTGTTATCCGGGCTGAGATATTTCCTGTGCGAGTGGTGCAAAGACGTGGTTGTAAAGACACAGACTGATGGGAATATATAACAAAGCAAGCGAAGGAAATTTGTCTGTCAGGTTGAATCTGAATCTTTAACCATTTTACTCCTTTAACTTTTACAAGTCTATGTAAAAAAGTTTGGCATTAAACCCAGGAAAGCTGAAGACAGAAACAAAATTCAGGCGCAATCAATGTTTTGTCAATAATGCAGCATTTCAGTCTGAGCTGGACCCATTTGGGGCATGTCACCCTAAAATGGAGTTTTATGAAAAATAGAGACGAGTTTAAAAACACTGAGGATGGTCTCTGTGAAGAGCAAAATAGAAAAAACTGATCCTGTTTTCTGAGGTTAAGCTCCTGAGTTTGATGCAATCTGAAAGCAGAGGAAAGGCATGCAGATGGAAGAGGTTTTATTGCGTGCGAAAAACCAGAGATGGGAATCAAATATATCAGTGACATATCAAATCTGGCTATACGCTGCAGGAAACAGTGGTGCAGAGAGAGACAGGACTCTGACCTGAGGTGTCATCCCGTGACAGAGATACAGGATTGGGACGTTGTCATTGTCGGGCCCCTGGTCCAGACACAGATCGTTCTTCAGAGAGTTTTTCAGCTGACAGACGAGAAAGCACACACAGTCACACATGGATATAACATGCATGTTTTGCATGCACATGCTAACCCAGATATTTATCAAATCTGTTAAAAGTATGAAATTAAATCAAGTTTCTCACGTGAACTTTTGATACCGTGTGCCCCTGTAAGCATTAATGCTACAATAAACTCTCAATAAATAAACATTTATGCTGCTTATTCTGAGAGAGTGTTACAAATTCTAGGGGATTACAGAGAATTGGGTGAGGTTGAAATAACACAGCATTTGTTACAGTGTACTGAAAAATGTATATTCAACTTTATTTTCCCCATTGATGGGCTAAAACAAAAAGATTGTATTTGCTGCAGAATATATGGGAAAATAATCAAATGGTCATTGCCGTATATTTCATAAATTTCTATTATAAGAGCAAATACAGTTGACGAGTTATAAGTCACACAATGATTAATGGACTGTTTTTTTTTTTTTTAATACCAAAACTTAAAATAGTAATCGAATGATTTGAGTTCCATTGTGTCTGACAGCACCTTTGGCGATAAGCTGTAAATGCAGTCGCACTTTTGGACTTAATCTCCCGGAGATCGTGTTGAAACCAAACAGTGTCGACTTTATGACGTTGATAGTTTCATTACTGTTTCCCTTCTTCTGAAAGTTGAATTTTCTTGTCCTTTGGACCTGCACTTGAATTGTTGTTGCCCGCATGCTGTATTTTCTTCATGCGTTGATCCGCTATTGTAACTCACAGGAAATTAAAAGTACCTATGCTGGTCAGAAACAAATAAGAGCGAACCTGTGGTGTGAACTCCTCTCACCCTCTGAACAAACCAACCCCTGCTGACTGACGCACAAGGTGTCACTAACTGTGCGTTGCTACTGATTTAGCAGGGAAATGTCGCCACAAACAACCAGATCGTAGCAGTCAGCAATGCTGCAAATACAAGCGCTTTCATCAGCGAGCCACAAACTCACTCAACATTGTTTTACCTAACTCTGTGATAGTGACTTAACAGATGTTAACTAAATGAAAATCTTTGAGATTATCACTTTAAAACAACACCACCGTGATGCAGGAAAGATAACTAAAAATGTGTGGTCAATAGAAAAAAAGACATTGTGTGTTTTCAGAGAGTCTATGCACTTTTCCTTAAATTTTGAGGCACTGTGAATCATAGTAACAAAGAATTTCTGACCATGTGCGGTGTCCTTCCACTGACAAAATCATCTACTGCCAAAACACAGTGAGAGCGAAAAAACTGCATCTACCACCTGCTCTCTTCAACTCTGCAGTGTATTATTTTACCCACCGGAGAGTCTATTATCCAAACATTAAGTTCTGCTCGCCGTGGTGCTCCCTGTTAATATGAAAACATTTCCACAAGACTGAGGAAACCTGGCATATTCTCTGGGATTTACGTAAACAGAACATAAATATTAAAAGATATTTACAGAAAACACAGACGAGGCTGAGTGGGTTAAAACACCTAAAAAGTGAATCATACTCTGAATCCTCTTAGATTCATTTTTGCTTTATAAAAATGTAAATCAGGAGCGTCACGCTTGTAGAACATAACTCAGACCCAGGGGGTTAGTCATGTGCATCATGACAAAGGTCCGCCTGATTGTGAGATGCAAACTGTGCTGCAGGGAGATCCAGGGATGGTGGTTTGTGTGGGGAGCAAATTAGGTAAAGATGTGAGATCAGAAGGTATGAGATAGGTATGAGTCAGCTCCCCATTGGCTGCAGGGATGTGGACTTCTATCTGATTATCAGTAAATCCACATGGTCCTGTAAAACAGCCAAGGTCTTAATATTTCCACAGCTGGACATTGAAACATGCATCAGTGTCTCCTGTGGGGACAACATTAGCTTCAAGCTGCAAAAAAAACAGCATTTAGAGCTTCTTCAGCTTCTGTGATGTAAAAATTCTGAATGAAATGCAGGTGGAGTACAGCTACAACAGGGATTTAAATCAAATCCTTCAGATTGGACCATCCTGCTCTAATGTGGGCATGGTTTAGCAAACCCAGAGCGATGCAGAGCTGTAGAGGACATGAGGTTTCCACCTGCACCTCCCTCACCCACATTCTTATATTACGAGCAGGAGGAGGGAGGAAGGAAGGAAGGAATGCATCAAACCTAAATGACGTATTTTGGAGAAGTGAAGTTAGTTTTTGCCGACAAAAACTCAAACCACCCCAACTGACTAGCCCATCAAATGCATGTCGCAAATATAGAATAATGAGGTCAACTACCTCGGAGAAATGAATATAATGAGGTCGGCCTATTTCCTCCTTCCACCATTTGTCAGTTTGTACAAGAAAAAAAATTATCTATACAACATGGAAAGCAGTGCAAGAATGCTGCGGCCTGTGTGTCAGTGTGTATTAGGGTGCAGTACAGTGATGTGAAGTGGGAGGACCGTGGAAATAAAGCTGTTAGAGAACAACTAGGAATGGGCAAATAGAAACACTGCCAGAATGCCCCTCTGGCTGTCAGTTTTTCAGGCTCCTATGACTAATAAAATTCTGCTTTAAAGCCCCCAACTACAACTATATTTAAAGCAAGCTTCCATCAATCTATATATTTAACAGTGTGTCTTATTCCATCACGTTGATCCAACATGTAATTTTTTGTCAGTAAGTTTTAAAGTGAAAGAGTCAAAGTAACTGCAGCAAAGCGTCCTCTTTGTGAACTGTTTGTGTTTCTGACAGCAGGCATCCGGATCCCGACACAAGGGATTAAACATTATAATGATTTGCTTAGGCTTTCATTAGCCTTGTTTTGGCTTTCGCCAACACTCAACTGAATTTGGGATTAAGAGGCACTCGACGGCA
>JAQLOL010000001.1:15272132-15283530 GCA_029783665.1 Naso thynnoides
TTTGGGATTAAGAGGCACTCGACGGCAGCAGCTTACCACTCCGTATGCGATGGTGTCGCTGTACAGCCTCATCTCAGGGTACATGTTGACCAGATACCATCGGAAGGTTTTACACTGCAGCCTCTTCCTCAGGGCCTTCCTCTCAGAGATATCACCTATATCAATCCCTGAGTCCTGGGTTCAGGCAAACAGCCACACAAGCATGCACACACATGCAAAAACACACATGGAGAGAAACACACAGATTCACACAAAGCATAAAATTGATTAACCGTGGCATGTGGTGAAGCAAATCAGATAATGGGCCATCGAGGAGCATTGTGCAGCCATTTGTTGTGCATTTGAATGGCTTCTATGGGGTTTGGATTTTTTTCCTGTTCTGACTTCATCTAGACTCCAGCTGTCACATCACACAGCCAGAGTCAGCAACAGTTTCATAGGGCCACTGATGGAAAATAATTGACTTCTGTGCTAGGTTTTTGAGGTATTTTGGATATTTGTGCTTTACTTGAGGATGACTCAACTACGTGTACCTTAATCCACTAAGACTGTACATAGACTAGTATGATAAGCTTGTAGAGCATAGTATGTTATGATAATATAAACATATTTATGTTATTAATAACTAATAACATGCCACTCCCAACATGTTCAACCTTTATTTGAAGAAATATTGTTTTTTGTGGGTTCCTTTGTCATGTTTAAAATGTGAGCTGTTCGCATATCCACAATTTCTTTTCCCTTCTAGACTTTTCACACAGAGAGCTACTATCATCCAAAATTTTACAGAAAAAAAGGCAGAAATTAGAGAAAATAACTCAACATTAGATCAGGTTTTTGAAACTGAGCTTTGACTTTTTTCCCCCTTTCTTGTCCTTTTTCTGCTTTCTTGGCCCATCAGATTCATTCTGTGACTCTTTGGAAGAGCCGAAACTGAACATTTGAAACCAGTGGACTCAGCTAACTGTACTGGGGGAGGGGGGGGGGGGGGGTTAGTTCCACCTAAACATACTGGTGGCAAGTTAGGGTGCAGTAAAGTGCTACTTACACACTGATGCATTATTGATGCACTGGTACCACATAGTCACACTGTTTCTAATGATGAGGCAATAAAGGGCGGTGGCGGAATGACTAGTTTTATTATAATTTTTCATCCAAGTACATTTAGCCGCTAAAAATTATGTCTTTTTTACTTAAGTAGGAATTGAAATGCAATAATCCTAAAGTACTTACTTAACTTTATAGTGGGTCCATCTATGGTGCATAGTCTAAAGTGTATAGCGCAAGTTCAATCAGTGTGTGTGTCTCATACCACTTTGCTGTTTAGTCGACGGATAATCTGGGCACAAAGTGGGGTGCAAGACACAGAGGGGTTGGATTTAGTCCCTTAATTAATCATAAGTGTGTTTTGGCCATCACATGGACTAAATCAATTAGTGTGTAGTGTCTTATTCCCTTTCAAAGATACTACAGCTGTGTTTGAACAGGGAAACAAGAAAGATGACGGAGGCAATCTGTCACAGACGTGAGAGCTTTAGTGCTGAGGAAAAGATCTGGTTGTGTGAGGTAAAACAGTGCGAGCCCCAATAATGCGCCCAACCACACCTTTTTTAAGACCAACAATCCAGTGGGTGCACTAATACTGTACATTTGTTATTTAGACGGCATGGGTGCTAGATGTGGAAATGGCATCTGCTTCGGTTGGAAACTAGTAATGTCACTTGCGTCAGGTGGATAATATATTGAAGATTTATTCACATTACATTTCGTCACATTTACCATCCTCCTTTCCACTCTGCCTAGTGTTACCCTGGAGGTTAGCGACAGGCAACAAAATGAAACCCACTGATACCTTGAAAAAATGAGAGATTTCTCTGAGTTTGAACATCGTTGGAAACATTTTGAGTTACACAGGTTCATAATTCATCAAAAAATGATAACAAAGATGAAGTCATTTCAGACATTTTAATGTGGACATGTTACAACTGCACGTTTTACATTAAGCAGCTGAGTTTTACTTTCCCTACTGCATGTTACCATCTGCCACAAGTTGCTCCCAGTATCTCATCAACGTCACCGATGCCTCTCTTTAATACCTCCAACGCCATAGTGGGCGCAAAAGTTGCTGACGGGGCTCTCTGGCGCTCAAAATACATCAAAACCTTAATTCAGATATGTGCAGACTTAATATGAACACTGGCACTGTGTTGATTTTTACACTCTCAGAGGTAAATTAACACTGACAATTTTGCTGTGTAGTTAATTCATGGGGCTAAAGCTGGGGCTAAATTTCATGGTTCTTGAGTACAGGCTCTGTTAAACGCCTCATTATTGACTGAATGAATTGCCTGCAGATGTTCATCTATTCATAACGTGGATTTACATATTCAAACAGATTATGCAGGAGAAGGGAAAAAAAAGCTTCAGTGAACAAACATTTGACTTCGCCTTTGAGGGATGCTACATTTAAACTAAGACGACGGACTGATTATTTACTTGAATTTACTGAATCCAGTTTGAGATCAAATAAAACATGAATATATGCCGAAAACACTGAAATCAAACAGTAATATAACACTTTAACCGCAAGAACACAAGGCATCTTGCAGCACATACATTTTGTATAAGAGTGGGGAATTTGTGAGACATTTTGCAATAATATTAGTTGTTGACACTGCAGATGTCTTTATTCAACATCTCAGATGATACAAAAAAGCTTCAGAAAGAGATTTAAAAGAATAAAATCGCTTGCATATCCACTGAAAAATACATAATTGAAACAACTGTCTTTCATTTCTCCATACTTCATTCTTTTTTCTGTATTATTAATCATTTTGCTTCCAAGTCCCAGCTGTTACACAGACTTTCTTTTGTCATTTTTTTTTGCATCCAATTTGGAATTATAACAGCTAATGTCTTGATTTAGAATTTGTTATTGAACAACATTAAACATAAATTTACGCCGTGGCGAAGGTTTAATTGAGGACATTCTGTGAGTGATAAGGAATAATTTCATCTGAGCCTTCTGGAGATGTCAGGGGCCTGATTCAGCTAAACATCTGCGATGGAAGGAGAGCAGCTGATAACAGATGACACTCAACCCGGTAACATTTCCATGATGTGGCTGCAGAATGAAGCTGCCTGTTGGTCCTGCAGATATATAATAGTGTTGTCTCATAATCTGTTTTCATTTCGTGTGTTTGTGCGTCATTTTTTTCACACCTAACGTGGACTTCTGTCTGAAAGCTCCCTTTGGATTCTGACAAAAAAGGATGTAAGAACAATTCCTTCATACATGTGACATAAAAAAAACAATAACTCAAGCTTTGATAAACAGTAAATACTACAAACTTCTCTTGTAATGGGATAAAATCTAAATCGCAATATACTGAGATGTGCTCTGTAGCGCCATGTTGATAAAAGGACACCTCCAGTATATATGCTCACTTGTGATATTGAGGCAGAGGTGTTTGCTTTCTTCTTTTCACTTCACACATCTCAACAGATCTGGTGTCCGTGAAGCCTGTAGCCAGTTTGTCCCTGATATCTTATATTTAAAAAATGGGACACATGTACATACTACAATGTTCCATCCGAGCTGTCTGCAAAACTGAAGAGACTTCTTGATAAAGAAAAACTCATGATGGATTTCTGCTTACCAGACTCTGTTTTGCAATCTCAGGAGTATATTTTTCTTTTTCGTTACACAGATTGTCACGCACGAACCAAGATTTTATTTCGATACATCGAAATTGGTTCATTTCCTGCTCCAAGTGGACCCTAGCAGAGCAGTAATGTCCTCCAGCAAAACTGCCCTCTAACACAATTCTAGCTGTAGAGAGCTGTGAATTTTATTGGCCTGGTGGTCAAGATATGACATCAACTTCAGCTTTATTAATATTGTCCCTGAAAGGCAATTTGTGATACAGCAAGACATACATGCAAGACAGTAAGATACACAGTACAGACAAAAGATCTACAAGAGCTGAGGCACTGAGTAATGAAACCCACATAATAAAACCATAAGTCCTCTCCATTTTTAAGTAGTTGGCTGTTAAAAGTGGTGAGAAAGTGCTACGTTTTTATGATAAAGTGCTTCATTCTATGATTAAAGTGCCAGTTTTTTCTTCAAAAAGTGCTAAGCACAATCTCCATAATAACACATAAAGCTAATAAAATCCAGACAACAAGTGCAGGCACTGATAAAAACCATAATCATCATCGTCAACATCATCATCATCGTCACTGGGACCCAAATACATCACTCAAATGGCAACATTAACAATACCTGCAGCCCTGGCCAGGCCTGAGTGTAGGAGTGAGAAAGCGTTGGAGATGAATGAGTGTTTGTACTTGTTGCTCTTAACTGGAGGAAATCTGAAGCGGGAACCAGAGGAGAGTAACTGAAACTCGGATTGAAGCGGATGAACACTGACTAGTTGTGTGGATTTGGCTTTTTGTCAATTGTACAGGTCAGTGAGATTATTTTGTCAAACAGAGAATTTTTGTCCCAAACACGCAAAATGTCTAACTTCAGACTTATAACTTCACCATCTCTTTCTAGCTCCTGTTTGCATGTCAACTGTTTTCTATCTAGAAAAGTCCAAACGCTAAAAAGAAAACAAAAAACAGTTTACATAAAAACAGAAAATCCTGATTGTAACGCAGTTTTTTTTGTATTATTGCAAAGCATTTAAATTTTGTTTCAAATTTTGACATGTTGCTTACACCTAATAATAAAAAAAGAACAAAAAAAATTATGATGTATTTGTCTCGAATAAATTGCTTGTATTGTGGCATTAATATGATACCATGAAGAAATACTGGAGGTAATTGACAAGCTAATTGCCTAAGATAAGTTTTTTCAAACCTTCTCCCTTCTTCATTTACACACTTAGTCCCGTGATCATGGAACATATGGATCCCTTCTTTGTAGAAGTCAAGATTTTGCACATCTTGAGGCAAGTAAATAGGGCCAGTGTTGGAAAAGTCCAAATCCGCATTCCTGAATGACTGCAGGAAGGCTGATGTTTACTCTTTTCTGAGCCAGTGCTGACTTCAAACACTCTGCATAATCACTCAAAGAGTTAAACTGCAGGTGCTTTTGATTAGACCTGTAGGAGTCATCTCTCTCTCTCTCTTTTTTAAAAAGATATTTTTATGGCTTTTTGGGCTTTTTATTTCTTAGACAGGACAGCTGAAGAGTGGACAGGAAACAGGAGAGAGAGGGAATGACATGCAGCAAAGGGCCACAGGTGAAATCGAACCCATGGTCGCTGCGGGGAGGACAAAGCCTCTGTATATAGGGCGCCTACTCTACTAACTGAGCCACTGGGCGTCCCCAGTCATCTCTCTTCACTTTAGGCCACATAATTATCAATCACCCAAACAAAACAATTAATATGATTACTCACCTCCATGGGAATATTCCAGGCCATGTAGACATGGCTTTTAAACTCATCCATCCAAACTTCTGCCACTCTGAGGGCGTTTCGCCGCACGTGAGAGGTGAGATCCTCCGTGTAGGGTTTATGAGCGCGCTCTATGTGGGCAATGCGAGCACAAGGCAGGACCTCAACACTGCCGCCACACTGCCACACCTGGTTTTAAACATTACAAGAAGAGAGGAGAAAAAAAAAATCAACAGTTCTTTTTAAAAACTGAAAACATTCAAAATAATTAAAAGACCACAGCTGAATGCAAAGCTGAACCAAATGTGGCTGTGACAAACAGCCTGTGCATTAAGCCCTCTGTGGTGCACTGAAATAGTATTTTGAGTAGAAAGTAAACGCTTTAGTAAAGCCCAATCCCCATTTATGAAAACGACAGCTTTACTGGTGGAAAATGTTATTTTTTTTCTGTGTAGAACTTTGAACCCCCACTCTCTCTTTAGTCAATATGCAGTCTCTTTTGTCTCTTTTTTTATACATTTTTAGTCGGTGCATCTCTGTTTTGACGCTGACACTTAAAAACAGACTGTTATTTAGTTGGACAGCAGCTGGAAGATCTCCATACAGTCAGTGCAGTGGGCCATGATGGCATCATGTCTACACTATTTAAAGCACATTTTAGCCAGCAAGCAGATGCTCTTTATTAGGCTACCTCTGCAGCCTAGTGTATCCTCTCCAGTGAGGAGGGAGTCCCCATGGTAGGAAACATTAATGTCCAAGGGCCCAAGAGGAGACGTCTGAGTCCTTAATGACTAAAAGCCAGTGGCACTAACTCTTCGCATAATGAAGACCTCTGGGACAGTTGAGACCCTGGTGCAAGGATCTGCAAATGCTTCTCAACTCTAGTGCCTCCATCCTGCATGTAGTGACGGGTTTAGATGAAAGATTCCCTCATAAAGTAAATTTGTCGAACATATTTTGTGTGCATGCAATGACTCTTCCTGTAACCTTTGCAGCATCTGTACCTGCAGGTTTAGATATTATTTAACATGATTTTCTCAGAATACTCAAATCTTTGTGTAACTGCATGCAGAAAACACCACAGAAACCAGTGCAGTTGCCTTTTCATATTGTGCATATTTCATCAATACACTTCCAATCAAAATGCAATTAATCTTTAAAATGGTTGCTTGTGTGATTAAACAAATTAATGTAAAATAATTTGATTTATGTTCTTGTTTACATTCTTTCCTGTCTTCTGTAAAAACCCCAATTGTCCATATGAGTTATTAACTTTTCAATTTATTTTGTCATTTTTTGATTAATGTTAAAACATCCAAAAGTGTGTGAATTTCAGAGTCATAAAACTTTTGAAAGGCACTGTAAGAGAATTAAAACTTGGAGGGAAATGAATAAGAAAATGAATTAGGCTGTACAATGCTGCTGATTACCATCAGAAGAATTTGAATGGTCGTATCTCAAAGCAATTCAAAGACTTCACAGAGGCAATAATGTGCTTTTCTGTTTAAATGCTCACATTTGTATGGGGTCATCAAAGGAGATGTCAGTACCACAGCCTGTGGAGGATGTTCACAAATCACTCAAATGTGTTGAGCTTCACATTCGTCCAGGACACCCGATGTTTCAGTATGAATGGAGGTTGACATAATCACGCTGTTCTGTTATGTGAGGACCAAATAGCACAGCTGACATCCTTCCATAGAAAATTCTGTCATCTCATCAGAAAACCTGCTACCAAACCACATATACAGTGTTTGATGTCTATGGACATCATCAAGGCTGAACAGCCCACATCAGATGTGATTGGGACTCTAATGATAGGACACACTCTGTGGCCACTGAAATGGCTGTCAAGCACATGTGGCCATGAACTGTTAGTGTGTTGTCATGGACCATTCAAGTCTTTTCTTATCTTTTTGTGAACCATTTTAATGACGACAGAATCCAATCCAAAAGGAGAGGAGGTATTTGTTTGGCAACAGTAAACACCGATCCTGTTGGCGGTTCTGCAATTAGAATATACAGCTGGCAATTAGCAGAGCATTATTTACATAATGATCATACATGTATGTGTCTACACATGTATTCCTCTGCCTGTGTTGTTTACAGGCCGGAAGAAAAAAACTGAATAAGGATTTCTACAATGAGGTTTTCTGGAAGGCAATTTGTTTTGTCAATGCAGCAATTCAGACATTCAGACAATCAAGTACAAGAGGAACCTTTTGTATTATCTTTTAATTTTAGGATGCACACAGAGTTGATCTTGAAATCTCATCCTGAAGAACTATTCTCCAAATGAGACTGAATTAAAGCTTAAGCGTTATTTAATACATGTGTGTTATAACTGCAGCAGCTGCAGTGTTGTCCAGGCAACACACGGAAACTCCAGATAACCGACTGATTCACTCTTATTCATGAGCAATTTAATATGGAAAAATAGGTTACAGCGATTACAACAAAGAGACCGACGTCCAAGTGTGCGAACATAAAGATCAGCACAGTGATGCGACCAAATAATCCCTGGTAATGAACCAAGCTCTATGATGCTGATGACTTAATTTAACTGATTGAATTACTACACTGACAGAATATTAACTGCCAACTAAGCCACTGAGGGTTTAAGGCATTCCTCTGTATTATATTATTGTTGAAATACCTGAAATATATTTAATATTTTAATGGTAATAATAATAAACCAGATGTTTTTTAAAAGCCATGCTTATGGCTAATTGCTTTAGCTATATGCAAAAATACTAACGTTACACAAGTGGTGTTTAACATCTTAGTTTTGCATGTTAGCATCTTACAGCCAACTAATTAGCATAAAAAAGTAAAGTACAGCTGATGCTGATGGGAGTGTTGTCGGGTTTGCACAAATGTGCCTATGTTGTCATATATATCAAACCAAAATTTCTCATTAAAGGGTTTTTAAGGCATCACTGAAATATTCATCCAAACCAAATTTAATGATAATCCATCCAGTGGTTGTAAGACATTTTATTCAAAAACGCAAACATAAACCTCATGATGGCGCCAGAGGAAAACTCACAGGATCGCCATAGTCATTAGAGAGAGTTTATCATCTGGGCACCATGAGCATCTGTAACACATTTCAATCCAATCCATTCAACAGTTGAGATATGAATGTCTGGACTCAAATGGTGAAAAGACCAACTTTGCCTTTGATGAGGTGTTCCAGCTACTGTGGAGAAAATCACCAGATTACATGACAACAAAAATAATCAGTTGCATCAGTTTTGAGATTTACTTAAGATGCAAATGAGTCGGAAAAGCACTGGCACAAACTTTCTAAAACACAGTCAATTACAGCATATATTCTCCTCCAATTGTTCAGTGTCAATTTTCTATCTGCAACAAAACAAATTTCAGGCATGACGCCCCCTGCAGTTAGCCACTAATTATCTGCTGCCTTCTTCCAAATTGATCACTACAAATAGGTAATTACTGTCAGGATAGAAGTCTGAGTCTTCCATTATTGCGGAGGGCTGTATTGTTCATTCAAAATACAGCGATTTTATACATTTGTATACTAATAGTGCACAGCCTTTAAATGATCAAACCCACCATCTGATTTGCATGCTGACACACAAAAGGTGTTTTCTTGTGTGGAAAATCAGAAAGCACAGCTCAACAACAGCCCTGCAACACACTATTACACACTTTACTCCAAGCTAGTGGCATGATCTTGGATCAGAGCCTGCACCTCCACTCTGTCATAAAGTGCAAACTAGCAGGTACTGTAGGTTTACAAACCATCTAATATTTTGTCTGTGTCATTTAGGGATAACATCATCCACTCACACTGAGGAACAAACAAATCCAATCACCACTCCACCGCTTTTAATCCATGTTTGAGTCTCCTTTGTGTTATTAAAAGTCAGGTCCTCACTCCCTCCATCTGCCTGACTCCATCACAGTCAGGACAACACTACCACTCCCTCTCCCTGTAAACCTAAATCCCATCTCTTCAAGAAATACCTCACGTCCCTCGCTCCCACTTGTATCACACCCTTCTCTGCCACATCCTCCTACAAATATGCTTCAGTCTAAATCCGATATTTCTATCTATCCAGCTGTTTTTCCTCCCACATCTTTTAGTTGAACTTTTCTGGCTGAGGAGTGTTCTTATTTTACAGTGTTTGGTTAGATCTATTATCGAGGCACCATCAGGCTGAGCCTACGCTAATTTCACTGCTGCCCTTGCCGCAATTTACTTTGGATAAGAGCATGAGCTAAATACCTTTAATGTAAATGTAATTTGAGTGGAAGTGCTTTATTTATTTTTCTGTCTGCAGTGATGCCAGATACTAAGTAGAGTGTCTGGTGGCTTTTAGTAGATTTTGACAGGAGAACTCACAAAGTTATTTAAAGCCTAATTATGATGCAGTTTTACGGTGCCACAACATGTCAAATCAAATGACAGAAAATATGATTTTAAGCTTAATTTTTGGATTGTCAATTACTTGATTATTTCATGAACTTTCTGCAACCTCTGGTTTATGTATGGTTCACTGCGTGCAAGTACGCCGCCCAAAATCTAATTTTAGAGTGTCAAGCGCTCACCCCCTGCAGATATGAAAGTGTCGCTGTAACATGTTTTTTTTGTTGTTGTTTTCACCAAGAACAGTTGCAGCTTACATTTATTTTGAGAAAAAAAGTCATAAATCAAAATCGCTGTATCATTTCTCTGCAGCTCAGTCTATGCTGAGTATTATTTACTGGCCTAATACACGAGTATATGGATTTCTTCACTGGTTGAGGCAGTGTGCATGGGGCAGTTGTAGCCTAACTAAAAATCAAAAATAGCCAAATTGAAAGGAAATTGAATGTGTAGGCTGCATGTCCATTTTACTATCTAACTACCTACTTCCAGGGCACATCTGATTGCATGTCATTAACTAGCTACAGGTTACTACATCTGCTGAATGGGGTCGGTCCTGGAGTTCAGGCACTGCTCTTCAATTTTTTATTTTACCAGCATCTCACTGACAACTGGCTACCTTGCAATACCAGTTGTTTTTAATCCATATCATTTTCTACACGGATCCTTTCACCTAAATTATGTAGCTTTACCTTCATTCTGTCAGCATTATGTCAGTGCTTAGCATCAAGTAAATTTTAAAGCCCTTTTCATGAATCTCATTTTAAAAATAAGTCAGCTAAAATTTAGCTGGAGCTAAAGCAATGTGCTAATACCAGTCGTCATTTCAGCTGATAAAACTTGACAGCCAGACAGAAGAGCCCGTTTTTGTTCACTTTCTGTAAAATCAGTTAAACTTTTAAAAAATGATTTAATCATTTGAGTTATCCGTCACTTTCATTATTGTAAACTGCACAGACGTATAAACATAAGCATGCCACAGTGTAAAGCTTGACAGACTTGACAACAGACTAAAAGGAACGGATCTCGTCAGTGTTAACTCATTATTACAGTTTCTAAACTGTTTCTAAACACATGCTACTTTTGCCCCATTATTGGTCACAACATAATATGATGCCTTCATTAACTTAAAATTGCAGTAGGTAACTTCTGCTAAAAAGCTAGCAAGCTAACATTAGCAGTAGCATGAGACTGGCTGAGAAACAACTGTGCTGCATCTGTTTGCTCTGGCTAATGTTTTGTTTGTTGTTGTTTTTCTCTCTTTGAAGGCAAGTTTGAAATAAACGAAACGGTTGCAGGGAAAGATGCAGTGAAGAAAACTGGTCAGTTTCAGCTCGAGCTCGAACCGACTGATGGTGTCGCTTGCAGACATTCTGTTGTCGGCAGAGGAGAGTCAGAGCGTAAGACATGAACAGCTATCAACTCTTGCTAACACCACCTGTTGCTAAGAAACGTAGAGAGAGTACAGAGAGCATCACTGATTGGGCAAATAGAACAGGAGCAATAGGATTTTTATCAATCCTCAATACAGACTCATTGGAAGAAACAGATCTCACAATACTCTCAGATCATATCCCTTACTAAC
>JAQLOL010000001.1:15287723-15301940 GCA_029783665.1 Naso thynnoides
CTGTACCCCCTGATGTGAGAAAGGATCGCATTGATCATTTCCCAACATGGGAAACCCGTCAGAGATGCAAGTACTGCGTAGGCAATCACTTCTCCCATGTCTACTGTGAGAAATGTAAGGTCCATCTGTGCCTGAACAAGGAAAGAAATTGTTTCCAGGCCTACCATGACACTAAATAGAGGTTGTGGACTAAAAAACATGAACCAAATAACTGAAAAGTTCCTCTTCAACCACACCGGTTTCATTGGTGGGTTGTTTCCATTGATGTGATGAAAAAGTTATTTTCTATGTTTACTTTTTCATGTTTTGAAGTTTAATGGGTCACAACAAGTTGGTTGTATATGTTTATATTTGTTCAAAAAAGAAAACACTTAAATGTAAACTTAAACTTGAATTGCATAAAAAGACCCGATGTATCAAAAGTGATACAAATTAAAAATCACATATGCAAATTTATTTTTTTAATTATTATTTTTTTTATTTGTCAGAAGGCTCAATAAAGACTCCATTTTCAAAGAATTAGAATTTTCTGTCAATTATTTCATGGTTCACGCTTTACAGGGCTAGCACCAGTGCATCCATGATGCACCATATGCAAGAGCGCCGTATTAAAAGCAATCAGATTGAGTGCTTCACGCTTTGATAAAAATTTTCAAAACTATCAGTGTTGTCCCCAGCTTAGGATCTCAATTGAAAATGGAAGTTTTATAGGAAAGAAAAGGGTAAAGGAAAGCCTGACTTCCATGATTCCTGCCACCTGCTTGTCATCCTTTCCTGGCATCATTCTGATATTTCATTCACTGACCACAGCAGACCAAAAGTGTCAGGAGCATTCAGCCCTTTCCTCTGTGCTCTGGAGGTGGACAATGACTTTGATTTGAGTTTGAGTTGACTTTTATCAAAATAGGTTTGGCTCACTAGCACAAGCAGAAATAACACTCCTGGTTCAAATGTCGATGGTACCGTAGATCTACAGAGAACATGTGATATGAAGTAAAAATAAATGTGTGAAAGGCATTTTTATAGCCTATAATGATTCTTCTCTCTCTCTGGCTTCAGTTTGCCATCTCACCATCTGCATCGCCAGTTTCCCCCATCTCCAAAATGTTCATTTGCATGGTTTTTGTTTTCAACTTTGCAACTTTCCAGAGTCAAGTTTGCTTTTCCTGCACACTTAATGATTAGAAATAAGACCCCTGTTCTTTCATACCTTTGAATTGAAAATATTCTAAACGTTATCCATACTTAGCACTAGTATTTTTGATGTTCATCCAGATGAAGTTACACATTATTAAATACAAATTTCATGATGAATATGTCTGTAGGTGAGTGTAAGTCATGATTACGACAGTAATGATGTTTTAGTGCCTATTCCATAAATCTTGTGCACAAAGCCGGCCTCATAATTGTTTTTCATAGCACCCGATGAGCCTCATTTCTCAACACAACCTTCCTGGAACTGGCAAGAGTGATGATGTCTGCTTTGGTCTTTTTGTGATGCATTTTCCAGGCTGGCTTCACTGGCGCAATACCCAGTATTCAAAGGTGTTTTTGGAAATTATCCTTATTACAGTTCTGTTTGAGGATCTAGTTCAATATACTGTGTATCCTATACCATCCAATTTGACTTGAAGCATCACCTCATAAACACTCTATTGTGGCTTTGCTGCACATTCATAAATAAACCCTTAAAATATATCTACATTTTGTGCCTTGTTGCCCAAACAGAGAACCATATAAGACAGCAGGCTAAAGTTGTGGTGGACAAGGACCATCATCCTTCAGCAGTTTACTTTACGACACCACAGATGGCATCGTTGTCTTCCCTTCATACACAGCAGCTTCTTTTTTCTTTAAAAAAAAAAAACAGAAATCAGGACTAATAAAGGTGAAGTAAGTAAGTTTTAGAATTTTGTTTTTATCTCAGTAGTTTAACCCTTTTTTTTCTTCTTTAAATGACATGTATATACAAGTAGCTAACAACAGGGTCTGACAAAAACTGCTTAACCCTTTATACTGTATGTCTTGTACATATGGCAAAACTGGCACTACAGTCGACTTTGGTTTTTTAAGTTAGTGGAAATGTAACACATACAGTTGAAACAAGCAGTCACCAACATCTTCCTAAAAAAGTAATCCCATTTCCCAAAAAACCTCCCATCCATCTGAACTGAATCATTACAAGCCTGTAGACCTCACCTCCATCCTAATGAAATGTCTCGAGAAACTGTTTTCTCAATATCACCCAATATCACAAGCAAAGGAGAGGTACAGATGCTGCTTTAACACGCGGAGATCTCCAGAGATCATGCCAGACTACTGTTCATTGACTTCCTCTCCAACAGACCACTGGCAGTGAGGGTAGACAAGTTATTTTCACACACAGTCAGGCTTCACACTGGTGCACCCCTGGGCTGTGTGCTGAGCCCATTTCTCTAGACCCTCTGAACAAATGACTGTCAGAGCCCATCTCCCACTACTGTTCACCTCAAAGATGCAGATGACACAACCATTCAAGCACTGCTCAATTACAAGAACTCTCTCTCTGCCACCAGCACTCCGTATCCCACTTCAGCACATGGTGTGACAATAACTTCCTTTGCCTCAACACCTCAAAAACCAAAGAACTGCTCATACACCCCCCACAACACTGGTTCACTCCCCGAGTCACATCACCATCAAAGGAGAGAAGGTGGAGGTGGTCAAGGCCTTTAAATAGCTCAGTATCACACTGGACAGTAACCTCAGCTTCAGTCAGCACATCATGCACATTCATAGATGCTGCAAACAGAGACTTTCTGCCACCAGCAAATTAAAACATCTGTCTGTCCAACCTCATCTCTTCCTCCGCCTGTATCACAGTATCATTGAACCAGTTATCTTGTATGGTGCAATCTGCTTTTATAACATGTAATAATAAGAACAGACTCGTTAAAATTACACTCACAGCTGCCAAACAAATTGGCCATCCCTCTCCCAGTATATCTGACCACACCTTCAAAGCTCTGACCCACAAAGCACACATAATCACACAGGAACCAAAACTCCCACTCCACCAGTATTTCATCCTCCACCCTCTGGTCGTGGGTGTAGGCAAGCCCACTTCAGCAAGAGCTTTGTCCCTTCTGCCATTCAAGCTTCAAGCTCTGAACAGTAACACCCCCCCCCCCCGTCCTAATGTTTGTGTGTGTGTGTGCCACAACATATGTGTACTATGGACTGTTTTCATGTGTGCTGAATTTTTATATGTGCTGGGCTGTTTTTAGGTGTGTTATATTGTTTCATGTGTGTGCACCAAACTGTGAAAATGAATTTCCTCCTTGAGGACAATAAACTACCTAACCTAACCAGAGCTCTTTGTGTAGTGCCTTCTAAAAACCTTGGTTAGCTACTGTTTGCTAGATAGTCACAGTAACATTAGACTGTGCTTGCAGCTGTTTGAATCTCTCAAAAAGAGAAGCTGACAATGCAATGTTTGTTAGCAGAGTTACAGCAGTACTTTTAGTTTCCCCCTCAGGAACTGCATTTGAGAAAAAACTTATGTAATTGTCCCTCCAAAGCTGATAACAAATTCTTGCCCCTTGGTTATTCACAGTATACACGTGCAGCCTTGCAACAGATGTAAATGTGCATATTGAAATTTCTTGCTCTCAATTCACTTATGTGAAATTGTTGATTTCAGCTTTAGGGGAAAATGCAAAGGTAATTTCTTTGTCCATGATTTACAGGCTGTATGTTCTGTGTAGTAATTATCCTCACCTTACCTGAGTTACTGGCACCATCAAGCAGAATTGTCCGTATAAATGCACGAATGCTATATCAATATATTTATTTATTAGGGCTGTGATAAAAAACTAAACAGTAATATAGTGCAATATTTATTTTATTTTATTTTGTATCGTATCATGACCCATGTATCGTGATGCATATCGTATCATGAAGTCATTGCCAAAACCCAGCCCTTCAGTGTTCAAGTTCAGTGACACAAAAGAACATTTATGCACTTTATTTTCATGCTTTCAGTTTCAGTGTATCCATTGTTTCAGTGTGTCCAGTTAAAGTCCAAGACTGTACTTCAGTTTAATTTTTCATCTTGATGTTATAGCTACATCAGTGCGTTTGGTAATTTGCCAGTACCATTGAAACAAATTGGAAGGAAAATTTTGAATTAAATAGCTCTGACTCAATTTGTCTGCCCTAAAAATAAAATACTCCAATAAAAATATGTAGCAATAGGCATAGGGGAAAAAAGAGGAAAAAACAAACAAAAACAGAACAGGGTGTATTGATGTGTCCCCTTTCAAAATAAAAGCATGTTTAATTCACTCAAAGCCATTTATGATGCCCTGTTCATAACATAGTGCAACAACACACACAAACCACAACAGCTGCACATAGGTGTTTTATGACACTGACACGTGAAATGAACAAAACATCTGTGTCATTCTACTGAATTAGAATGATAATTGTTGCACATCATGACAGAAGTATTCTCATTTGCACTTTGTGCCTAACTGTGAGCAGCAGTTCATTGCACCATCACACTACGGAGGACATCCCTTTCAAGCCTCAGCCAAAGCCTGTAGCTGCTGGCCTGATTTGAGAGTCTCTGAGGATCCGTCAGTAGCCAGTCTGTGTGCTGGCAGGTGGTCCGGAGGCATGACCAATACACTGCAGACAGACAGACACAAACCCTGCTGGGACTCTTTGGGACTGCTAATATGGGGCCAAGCCAGGGTCCCGTGGTCTTGAAGCTCTCAGCTAATGGTGTCACCCCCTGTTTCAAAAGCATTACTGAACTCTAAACTACAATGACCTTCAGGCAAGGGCGAGTTCCTTCAGGCCAACACAAGCAAGTAAATAACAGGCAGTGTAACACTGAATGCAAAACAAAGCAATGGACCGAACTGATTCATCAAGCTGTTTATACATTGGGCTGGGCCCCTGGTTTGTAATATATTTGATAAAATCATCAATGTGTCCGGCCATAAAGCAATCAGTGGGGCTATTATCAGGCCCAGGAATTCTAAAAGCATGTAATTTCTGGAGGAAGATGACTTACGGGACTAATCTCCCTGCTTTACTGATGATTGCATCTCTATCATTAGCGAGGATGAATATTTCCCCATTCGGCACCCTGTCGTAAGCTTGTCTCCATTTCCTTCTCACAGTGCAATCTAGCCAGTAGTGGAGCTGAGCAGGAGTTGTCTCCTGCTTCTCACTGTTATTGAACAGGCTGATGGCTGCAATAATGACTTTGTACAGTACATGTGTATTATCATTAGCTTTCCCGATGGAGGCATGTTCACTCCCTGGCCCATCTGCTTGTTGTACTGCTGATCTGAGACACACCAAAACGATTCTCCTGCAAGTCGGAGCCGGTGATGGCGTACAAATGAAGCATGGTGCTGTGAGAAGAATGGAACATAAAACACAGTCCTTCTGTCTGCAGCTCTCAATAACGCCAGTGTTCTCTTCACACATCACTGCTTACAGTGACAAAGGCTATGAGTCCTTCAACTCACACATGTGCTTCAGTGCGCTCACCGGGGAATGAAGGTCATCATTCAGATTTCTAAATTAATTAGCAGTGATTATTAATTCTAGCTCAAACTTCACAAGAGAGAGAGTATGCCATAGTCTGTTCTGGGTATGCATGATGAAGACAATTTCCTCTACAGTTCACTTATTCCTGTCAAAGCACCTAAGTATAGTCATTAGTTACACTGTTGTAATGTGTTTAAAGGATCGGATTGGCGATATTCTGTATTGTTCTTACTGTCAACAAGTCCCATGGAGAGACGAAAACAAGGAACTGAACCCATTAACAAGAACTGCCTGTGCAGCAAAAGCCTGATATAGATTATTAAACAGATTCTTGTCGCAAAACAGTAACAAACACATCAATGAACAAAGCAGTAACCTGGAGGAAACACTGAGTTTACATTCAACAATTATAAACAAATGATGGGTGTTTCAAAGGCTGATTCAAGTATGTCTAGATTCAGTATGTAGGAATTCAACTATTTTAGGGTCAAAAAAAAAAATTATTCAGTGTAAATATGACAGACTTTATTCTTAGAAGTGTGGAAAGGGCTTTGGCGTATACTTGTCTAGTATATAGCCTGTTGATGAACAGGCTTATAAAAAGAAAATTGTAAGGCCAAATACATCTACTAGATAGAAAAACAAACCATGTATAAAGCATCCAAAAAAGATAAAATATTAAACATTTTAATTGTCACAAGCAGTGCTTCGAGGCTTTGAAACAGCCTAAGCCGATCACTGGTGGTCTTGTGGATCTCAACGTTTAGCCTTTATATTGGATTATTATTATTTTTTTAGCAGAAAATGAAATGAACTGTAGGAATAAAAAAAAGAAAAAGAAAATCCGAATGATAAAAAATACTGGTAGGTCATGGCTGGGTCTGGGTACTGCAATTTGCTGTACGTTGACTTAATCCTACATTCACCATTCTGTCGTTTTTAATATTCACAACAGTAGAAAATAATAAGAATAATACAAAAAATTTGTAGCTTGACAAACAAATGTATTTACTGCTGTTAGAGCAAAATATCGGAAAAAATGACCAGACTCAGTCGTCATTAGTAAGATCTTTTGATATAATCAACAGCTTGAGGACAGCTTGTTTTGTCAACTACATATTTGCTTTTGTCTTTGGCAGGAACTGATGAATTTGGGATTGAGTGTCACTGACAGTTGGAAAATTAAAAAATTAAAGGGAGACAAAACACATTGTTCATCTAAATTATTTCATTTAAAAATTGTTGACAACAGAGAATACAGAATAACCTCTAACTTATACCCTTTTATAACTAGATAAATTCCATTTACCTAAAACACCAAAGCAAAATCACCATTTCCAAAGTTTGCAGAACACTGAGGTTTCAGGACAATAACAACACATGCTGGCTGGATGTCCAACATATCCTCGGTGTCTTACTTCTAGTCTCTTAACTAAAAGCCACTCCACCTCCACAATATTTTTATACACACAGACCACGTTGCTTGTAGCAAAATGACACTTTTTCAATATTTTGACAAGGGGATCCTTGGTGACCTTGCTCCCAGCAGACATTAAGTGTCATTATCATAGTTAATTTTCCACACATTACCTGGATGAACAATGGCCCATGGCCATGAGGAGGTCGACATTATTACTCACCCTGATGCCCAGCTCCACATTTTCTCCCCCGTACACCTCCAACCCCTCATCCAGCAAGCCAATCTCCTCAAAGTACAGCCTGTCCACCACGAAGCAGCCAATCAGAGCCGGGCTCCTAGGGGATTTAAGATGATGAAGATTTCTCTGCACAGGTAATGTTAGCTTGGCACAGTTGCTATAGTGACAGCAGGAGGAGAAATACAGTATGACCTTGCACAACATATAATTTGTTCACAAATGCTACATGAATTACCCTTTGAGCATGGTTGACAATTATTTACTATGTTATTTTTACAATTTCATATCATATTACTTGATTCAGGCTGTAAAGACATTTTGGTTAGGTCACTTACTGGATCGGTGCACTCTTGTTGCCCTTGTGCCACCAGGACTTTGGTGGGTTGAGGTAGCGACACCACAGCTCCCAATCAAAGCCCTGGGCAGACAGGGGATACTCTTCAATCTCAAATGTGTCGTACTTGATGTTATCAAATGACGGGGAGATTATGCGAGTTCTGTCTTCTTTAATTCTCTGCAGAATGGGTTCAGCCCTTCAAATATGGAGAGAGAAGTCATTTCACCGTGAGTGTTTATTTTGACAGGCATTCTCCATCACCTCTGTGATCATGCCTGTCATGTGAGGGCCACTTTTTAAAAAAACAATTTCACAGTTTCAAGATGAATTCAATCCAATTTATTAGGCTGACAAAGCATCATTTCCCATCTGAAAGCTGATGGATTCTTTTAATCAAAAGATGAAGAGAGGAAATATGCTTATTGGTTTGCAAATACTTGACAGAGCGTCTCAAAAACTACACACTACATCAACCAGGTTGTGTAAATGTGCTCATTAGTTATCTACCCCGATAAACACATGGCAGACACATACGTGTGACAAGCCAACACAAGGCACTGTGTGAGTTTTTACAATTGGGGGTTTCATTTAAAAGAATGCGGCCTAAAGAAGAGATTTCAAGCAATTGTCTTAAATTTGGGTTTTTTGTTGAGAGTGAAACCATGTGCGTAGGATAAATATGAAGCTACAATCAAGGAATTGTTAGCTTAGCATAAAGCCATATACAAGGACCTCGAAGTCTCTTTAATTCAATGTTTCCCAAGGTTTTCCATAGGTCTCACCAATATTATTAGCTTACAACAGACTAGTTTGTGCCAGTTATCTTTAAAAACTCATTGAAAATATTACAAAAAATGTTAAGAAAAACAGTGTGTGATGGTAAAACCGTGGGTGTGCTACCTCATGCTTTTTAGTTTTATTTGGCCAGGACTTCTTTGAATTTTTTGCAGCTTTTTTGGGCTGTTGGTGTGTTCCTCAGGTCTTTTCCTTTCTAACAAAAATGTGTCAATTTCTGTGAATTAACACTAGCTAGCAAAAAGTGCCAGTTAGCAAGCTAGACAGCAAAATTTCAGGAGCATAGCAGCTTGTTGGGAAGTCATAAAAACCTGTAAAATAAAACATGTGAATTACAATTGTAATTACTTTGATTTTATTTTGTTTATAGCATTCATATGCTGAGACGTCCTGGTGCACCTCAGTGGCCCCTGAGGGGTCCACTGCTCCCACTGAGGTCCATGGATTTAATTAATACATTCCGATGTATGTTGTTTGTTTAAACTGTACAAAAAATTAAAGCGTAGGCTTTGTTAGCCTTAGGCAGAGCCAGGCTAGCTGCTTACTTTTGTCTTTATGCTACATTACTTATGACAATCTTCTCATGTCACTTTGACAAAAAAGGAGAGTAGGCAAAGTAAGAATTCCAAAATTGTCAAACAATTGGTTTAATGAGTTTGTCTGTGGTTAAAGAATGCAGATACAGTTCACCGTGAAAGTTTGGACATTGTTCAGAGTCTCTTGACAGATTTGGGACAGTCTGAGGGGTTATCTGGGGGAATATGACGATCCTGACAGAAAAGTGACTGTGATGACCTTGTGCAGGCTGTACCCATGTGTACATCATCACAGACAGAATACAGCCGCTAGCAAAAGAGCCAACTCGCTGCTTTGTTTTTAAATAACATAATTTTCTGTAAGCCCACACAGAGAGATATGACTCAAGCCTCACACTGAACTATTTTTGAGTGACTCACCAGCCAACGTTGAACTCGACGTGGGCATCAAACAGGGCAACAACTGGGGCAGTGGCAGCCCTCCACCCGCTCACTCTGGACCGGATCAGACCCTCCTGCTTGGAATGCCGCACCACCTTAATGAATCCTGGACGTTGGCTGTTCGTCTCAGACACAAAATCCTGCAGCTTCTCCTTTAGCTCATCTACACACAAACACACAGACATTTCCACATCAATATCCTAGGATGAGATAGGTGAGTAAAGTGAGAGCTGCTTGTGAGCAAACTTCCACCCACAAGACGCCGTCATGTCCTCCTCCGGTGGGCAGAATTTCATTGGTAGGAGGCCAAAAGTTCTCATGCTTCACTGCTTTGATCAGTAGACCAGAGATGCAGCAGCTTGAGCCAGCACTGCAGACCTCCATGGGGCTTACCGCTCATAACGGGATATTGCAGTATTGAGGACTCTGCCTGCGATGCTTTGCAAAACATGGGGGGAGGAGAAGTCCATCTGTTTTAATGTTTGGCTTCAAAATTTACCTCCATTATTACCTGAGTAATATTCTCTATGATGAGTCATAGCCTACAGGAAAAAGAGCCAGAGCTACTTCAGTTAAAGAGAATCATATCAGCATTCTCCAGACAAGTTCTGTCTGCTAATTTTCTCAAAAATACAATAAATTTAAGCAATATATAAAATGTTCACCTTGTGCTTTAAATATTTACTATAATTTCAAGCTTAATAAAAAATTGGGGGTTTTAAATGTTTCTTTAGTAAAGTTCACTATTTAGAGACAGCTAGGAAATGTCAGAGAAAGCCAGTGAATAAAAAAAAGCACATCATATCATAACTTTTTACTGTAGTTTTAACCAAATATAGCTGGCAAAAATATCATTTTCATCAGCACTGTGTTTCAATATCCCTCACCTTTGGCTGCGTTCTCACTATTTCACTTTTAACTACTCGTCCCTTTCGAGTTTAAAGGAAAAGGAGAGCGGTTGTAGGCAGACAGAAAGCGGCTGTCTTGGACTCATGCTGTGTCTGGCCTGTTTAGAGGCAGGGTGACTTTAAAAAGCATGATTCCCAAGCCAACCAAACTGGCGGAAAAAAGTTATTTTATAGAAGTAGTTCATCTCAATCACAAAGTTTTTGTCTATAATTGACAAGTGCATAACTTTTCATCCCAATATGATTAAAGCAGCACTTAAAAAAAACAAACAAACAAAAAAACCCACCTCCAAATTCAATAAGTCACACACTTGGCACAGTCACATAAGAACCTGCTTCAGCACTCATTCATGTGTATTTGAACTGAGAAATATATAAATATTTTTCAGCTACCTTATTTTCTGACTTACTTTGCAAAGAACAAGTTAAAACTGTTTATCATGATAGGTAATGTTGGCATAACTTGGTAAACAACAGGTGGTAAAGAATATCAATGTTGCATAAAAAAGTAAAATTTCAATTTAAAATACAAAAATATACACTAGAATTTATTTTAGCTCATATACTTTATTTAAAAATCCCTTTGGAAATCAGAAAAGGAGCACATATTTTCAACTACAGTATATATGGAATGCTAATATGTTTGAGAGCTTTTTCTGTTTTATTTTTTAACATTTTATTTACATGTGGGCACAACAACAGCATTGCCAGAGAAGAACTGTACTATATGTCACATTAATTTCTAAAATATACGGTTATATATAAATAAAAGACTTTTGACGATCTAAGGACAGAAGCTAATGTACAGAGTGTAAAGGTAAATTGGTGTTTGTGAAGTTGGGTTATACTTAAACTTGACTTGACTATGGCATTTTTGAAATAAAACTTACTGTCAATAACAACACAAAGCAACACTCAAAAATCAAAATAGTATGTGCCCATTATGAAAGACTGATGAGTCAATATTGACCACCACTATGACTTTCCTGAACCCTGTGTCCACACGGCTGTGCTTTTGTTTACAGAGTAATGTTCACATTCATTGTTTCTTAAAGTGAATTATGTGAAACCTCTGGGACTGAAAATAGGAGGACTGAAGATCCCCTCTCATAGAAAATTATGAATAGTTCATTGTTTGCATCCGTGTTTGCTAGCGTGCAGCTTCACTGCCTTTTGCTGGCGCACTGCTACACTTCTTTGCACATCACAATTACCTGTTGTTGATAAATGGAACAAAAGTGCTACATGGACAAGGACAGACATGAGCGTGAGCATTCATGTCTGTTCCTGTCCATGTGCACAACCGGCACAAAAAGGAGATTCATTTGCAGGTTAAAATATCCAACCCAAAATGCCAAAACTCTGGATTTGTTTAATTGCCTTCATTTGACTTAGCTCTTTGAGTAAAACTGACCTTACATGTCAGCTGGGGAAGTGAATAAAAACATTTTATGAGAAGATATTAGAGTCCAATATGAAAGATACCAGTGTAATTCCAGTAGATTCTAATACTGCTCACACTACACGTATAGCCTTCACCAGATGCAACATGAAATTCTATGGTACATTTCTGTAAATTTTAATAGTACCCTTATTAGAGGAGCAGGCAGTGATTGGTTTTCCACCGTCCCTGGTTAATTGCAATCAGCAGACATCACAGGTCTAAATCTGCCCTTGATTAGATATCCAGAACCTAAAGCAAAGGGACTCTGGATCAGAAATACACACTTGTACTACTAATTCAAGTTATAGCACATGTGGACATAGTATTCTTTACTCTGGACTCTGACACTGGCCAAAGGGATGCTAGTTAATCATCCAAATGGCAGCTGGTGACGTTCCACCAGATTACTGTACCTGTAATGATTTTTAATCCATCAGTAATTAAGACATTCTGATGCGTGCGTGAACTGAAAATAAGAATGATGATGTGTTACGCCTCATAACAAATCATAATAAAGCAAAAGTCCATTACTCCAGGCATGGCTGATGGCCAACAGTCATCAGTCTTGTCGGGCTGATATCCTGCTGAAGCTCTGCTGGAAAGCAATGGGCTTTGGGACGAGCTGGACTGGAACACCAAGCAAACAGGTTTCCACCATCACTGCGCAATCAGGCAGAAAATCTAGTTATATATTGAAACATATTGTCTCAGATGATGAAAAGCTAATGGTGAGCTATAAACTGGGCAATCTGCCATTTAGCTCACCACTATTCCATCCTCAGTGTGATATAACCAAATAGCACAGCATGAAACTGTTTATCACTCCTGAATATTCACATTTTGTTACTAAATCAACAACAATTCATCAAGAAAGCCTTTTGTTTTCAATAGAAACATGTCTTCCAAGTCAAACATAGATTAAAATCCTGTTTCTTGAAGTTTTCTGAGAGCTAAATGATGACACTGCCATATCCGCATAACCAGGAAAATAATACTTAACTGATGAATAGGGTGTTTAGCAAATGCGTTCTTTGATCTATAACCTGTTGCTGCTTCATGAGAGCTTAAGAGCTTGTCTAAGTCAAATACTGTATGTTCTCTTCACGTATCTTCAAACTAAACACCATTTATCATCACACAGGCATTGCTGCTTGCACAGCAGATGGCAAATCAGCATGGACACAGGTTTCACAGTTGCAGTGTAGTTTGCACATCACCACTTGGCAATTTCTCACTACACAACTCTGCAGGTGTGAAAATCTCTGATTAAAATATCCAACTGATACTTGCTCGTCCTCCACAATTTCACCAGTATTGCATCCAAACCCTGCGTCCATGGTTCAGATACAAGACTGACAGCTTGTTAAAACCATTTTGAACACATGTTGCCCACGTTCCACGGCAAATGTGCCCTGCTTGTATTTTATCTTTGGCAGAACATACTGTAAACTCAGCTTTGTTGGATTTTGCTGATATCGTCCAGCTTTTGTGTACCTTCCAGCTTTCAATGGCGAGACCTGCAGAAACTGCTTCATGCATATCCACCTGTTTCAAACAGCTGCTGGACCTTTGCTGGACACCAGGGTCATTGAATGAATCCACATTACGTTATACTGCACTCACAGGGATGGACAGCAGATTAAAGAGAGCTGAGAGCATTTTCATCAGCTAAGTTACAATTTAAATCATTACAAGACTAATTCACCTGTTGATCAGCAAAAAAACTGATGATCCGCTGGTTTCTTCTTATCAACTAAATGTTTTTGCTGTTTTTTTTAATTGAAATTTGATTCTTATTTTAGTAATACAAATGTCTTATATTGTCAAAGGGAAAAAACTTGTGAGAACATTGTACATTCTATAATTTTTAAAATCTTAATTAACCAGTGAAGTTACTAAAATCTCCCTGATGGGCATCTGCATGCTCCATTGTCTTCACAGATGAGATGAATCAGACTCTGAAAGCTAAAACCTGTGATCTGACAGAGACACCATGAGAAATACAATTTTTTCTCAAGGCATTCAATTATTTTGTTTTCTTTCATAAATTTAGTGTAAATGGTGAAATCAGTTGAAACAGTCTATTCAAACAAAATGTTGGCAGACTCACATTAGATATGAAAACACTGACAGGTTGGTACAGTGCTGCCACAACAAACTGACAAAATGTTTTTTTCAAAGGAGGAAACAGTTTGGTGTATTGCATTTAAAAAGAATTTGCAAGAGGACATGAATAATTAAGAATAGGGTGTATTGCCAAGTTTATTAAGTTTCTCTTCACTCTGAGTCTTAAAATTGGGTGATTTTTTTAAGCAAGAATTGGGATGTTGCTGTCAATAGTGGAGGAAATCAGTTAAAACAAATAGTCTGTTTAAAACATCTGTTGCTTATCTTGTCAGGTAAAAGAGCCCAAACATGTTACTTGCATTACAATGAGCCAAAAAATCAGTTTGTTTTGCGTCTACTTGGACAAAAGATGATAGTTGAGGAGGTCGTCCATCAGGGTGGCCCACGACACATTTGTGAACACACTGCTGAATGAATGTGACTT
>JAQLOL010000001.1:15302040-15312617 GCA_029783665.1 Naso thynnoides
GTTTCAGACCACTTCTGAATGTGGTCAGACTGACTGGATGTCAACGCGTCATCAGTGCGTCTCAGGTATATTCACACCTGTACTTTGAGCTGTTCACTTGTAGTCGCATAATCTAAGATGCATGTCAGTGACAGGTGTAAACACAGTATATTGAAGTTCTGCAAGCCCACCGGATCCCAACACTGTTGGTCACTTCAGGTTGGGAGGTTTTTATTAATAGATCGAGCTCAGGTCTTACTCAGACTCATTTATCTTTTTTCCTTTAATTGTGCTTACATGCAGGCAGAACACACAATCTACAAAATATTGTTATATCGTTATAATATAAATAGCACACATACACATTTTATTCATGTGCCTTATACATATTTAACATGCATTACACACATATTATTCACGTGCATTGCACATGACAGTTCAGTTTACCATCCAGCCAATCAGGGAGATGTTTGAGCTTGTGGAGTTTCAAAGCTCTTTGCTATTATCATTTAAGTTAAAGTATGAAATCATAAGTCCTCTGACAGCCTGTCTAATAAGTGAGACCTTCTCGAAAGCCCACTCTCACACAGACGAGCCATTCTCGGGCCACAGCTTGGGACATTATCCAATTAAGGAGGAATCAGCTGGGTCAATTTGCCCTTCTCTTTCCTGATAGCTACATGTCCTCCTGCATGCTAATGCTTCTCTGAGGTGAGCTGTGACAGTGGCCGATGTTTAACTGTGGGTGCTGGGGAGGTTAGCTGTGGACGCTGACCCCTTCAGCAATTTCAGCAGCACCACAGGTCAACAGGCTAACGACATTTAGCACACGTAAGATTCACAGCCATGGCGATAATGACAACACCAGGCCTATCAGACGCAGTGTGACAGACTGCTCAGGCAAACAGGGTGAAACGCCCTCAGCAAAATGTCAACGCGTGACTGGGGTCCCTGAAGAGGCTAAAGGCGACTGCTTCCAAGCTCTCAATTATGTGATGAAATATGAATTTTAATGTGATCTGATGTGATAATCCAGTAATGTGCTGGGAGAAGTGGGAGTAAACTTCTGGGTTATTTATCCTTAAATTTGGTTTAATGGATAACTTCAGATATATTCAACTTTCTGGTCAATAGCAGCCCGAGGGATAGATCGATCTCATTCCAGCATGTAAGTTACCAAGGCATTCTCTATATATTCTGTTTCAGCACTGGTACAGGCCATGCTACATGTTTTGCATTATTGACTTTGGTTCACATATTCATCCTTGTGCCATTATTTTCCATGTTGTCTGCCCTTAATGGCTATCTCAGTCCTTGTTACAAGCTGCACAGTCCATTTAAACATGTATTGCCTGTGAGTGACCTTGGCACAGTATCAGTATCTTTTTACGGCAGGCTTTCTGCCTTTGTAATGTGGTTAAGTCTTGCGCTGTAAATTATAGGTCCACTTTTCACTGTTGACTTCAAGTCGATGTGCTGTGCCTCGCATGGCAGACTGAAGTCACCTATCAGTGATCTCACACATCAGTCATCTCAGTAATAACAAGTAAACAGAGCTCAGCAGCTACACATTGTAACCACATAGTGGATATCTTTTTCCACCTGACATGATTTACACAACATCCAATGCATGCAGATGTAAGAATAAGGGTTGCAGATGCAAACATGATATGAATAAACACTTCATCACTTTGCAGGATTGTTATCTCTACCCCAGGGAGAAATTTCCTGGCTTTGCAGCTAATTAGTGTTATTCATCTATCAGGTAAAGCCAGTGAAAACAGTCCCTCATTAAAAACATTGAAGGAGTCTGGAGGCCGTCAGAGGATTGGTAAATATCAGGGATACAGATATCTGCACATATAAGGTAATGACATTTAAACTAAAGACCTCCTTTAACACAGAACTGCCAAAGCTACGTTCTAAACCATCTGGTAGCATGTTTGCTAGGCCCCACCCCCCTTAGTTACTGTTGCTATGCTTGCCGAGAACATACTGATGTCTCTCTTTTTTGAAAGGGGCTGGAGTTGCTCCTCTTTCTCAGGTTTGACTTATCTCCCTTTATGAAATGGAAAGGCTTGAGTTTTCCTCATTTCAGGGTTAACAGACTCAGAGTTTTCACTAAACCTGCTTCGTGAAACGAACCTCATAACAGAGCAGGAAATGTTAGCCTACACTTCGTAATCATCCAGGCCTGGCCTCCATGCTGAGGGGAAATAATACACATTTAAAATTGTAGACGAGAGCAGAGCATTTTTTTTTAATATAACCTGTAACCCCACAAATAAATGTTGTTAGTTAATGATGTACTTCTTGATCTTGAAGGTAACGCTGGGGTAGATACAACTGTATACAAGCTAATTACTGTAGCTGAACATGCAAGGTCACTAGAGGAAGAGCAGACAAACATGTTGATTTATCCATTCTTCTCCTGTTATGTCTGTGTTTTTGGTTTTGGGAGGGCTAAAAGACGATAACAACCCCCAAACTCTTCAAATGCAGACCATCTTTCTTACCACAGCTGCATGCACAGCACTTTAATATATTAGGAAATCCAAAGCTTGACAGCACTGCAGTGCCTGGTTTTGGTTGCTACGCTTTGATTGGACCACTATTGTATCATAAAACAATGCTGCTCACTGTTATTGCTGTTGTCGTCCACCAGGATTATCTCTTTGAGAAGGTGGGTGGGCGTCCTGTTGATGGCAGAGTGAATGGACCGCAGGATGACGGACAAGGCCTCATTCACGAAAATGAACACAATGCTCACTTGAGGGAGGTTTAAAGGATAAGTGATGTTTCTGCACCTGTGGAGGAAAAATAAGAAACTGTTGCTGAGGAAACGTCAAGACCTGCATCTTGTCTGAAGTATTAACAGATAAATTTGACATTGATTCTCAAAGAACAGGGTAATGTCAGATTTCACGCCAACCTGATACTTGGCAGGCTGCATCAGGACCCTATTCTCATGAATCATGGCTTAAATGTAGGAACTGGCACCAGTTCATGGCCATCAAATTTTTGGAAATTTAACCATGATAGTGCTGCGATAGTGGTGCACCTGCAATGTGGTTATAAAAAGAGATAAATAATTGGCTGTGTGGTTAGGTCTGACATCAATCATGTCCTTCTCTTTCCCTTAGAATATTGTTTTCTGCCACCGCATGCTGACATTTTCATTGTGAATAATGAGTCAAGCCTATTCTCTGAGGGGAAAAACTGATGCCTTCACGTTTCCCGCAAATGCAGACAGAGCAGGCTGCAAAAATATGACTATAAAGCTGCATGTAATGTCCTTTTTACTTTAAATAAAGGCTTCTGAAATGGAAAGCATTATTACATTTACTGCGCTATGAAACAAATGCATTTAAAGACCATTATTCCCCCAATAACAGTATGCGGATTGTCGCTATAATAATTTCCTTTGACAAGAGCACTAAATTTAAATGTATATTCTGAATGGTTTTGGTTTTGTGATACTCCATACTCCATCCTGCCTGCTAAATTTTACAAGATGATCCCACTGTTAGCACACCATGCTGTTCATTACGGCCAAATCCTGTTGTGTTTGCTGACTGCCATAACTCGAGCATGACTTTTGGGAAATGAATTGCCCAGAACAGTTTAAATGTGTAGAGTTTACAGAGCTAGTGCTAGCGGAAATGAACAGTGTAAAGGATGTTTAGTGATGTGCAAGAAAGAATATGCCCTGAAGATCATGGAGCTGAGTAAAGCACCACAATGTCATCTAGTGCTCACCTATAACAAGGGAATGTTAACACGAAAGTGATGCTAGAAACTGAGTCACAGCCAACAAGTGTAAAAGAAGTGGCTGCGTTGACCTTCCAGGACTGTGGTGCTATCTGTCCAAGATTTAATCAAAGTGCCTGCAGTGCAAAAATAACTACATAAAGCTTTGAAAATGTATGTGCAACTTGATTTATAAGCTTTAGATGAAAAATATGTACTTTGTTCTGCCACCTTCAGATGGCTTTCGGGCTTTGTGACAGATGATGGAAGCCCACAGTAACAAAATGTACTGCAAACAACAGTTTTCCTTTACCTACATAATATGATTAACTCAGCAGAAGGTAATTGCACTGAACGCTGTGGGCAGGAGCAAATTCTTTATTGGTTTTCAATTAAAGGCAGTCGGTGTTTGAGAGGGAACAGCCAAGAGTTTTCCTGCATCACAACTACCTCATGAGTTTCTTTGTTTATTACTGAAAAGTCAATGTACCTTACAGCATAAACAGGCTACAACACAGGGTAGACAAAGTAAACCAATATGAGGATATACAGTGATGATTAGGCCATCAATTATTAACTGATAATCAATCGGCAGCTGATAGTGGGTTGATTATTTCCTCTCATATTTTTCAAGCCAAAATGCCAGACACCTGGTTCTTGCTTCCTAAATGTAAGAAATTGATGCTGTTGTCTGTCAAAAACTTCAAATTGCAGTGTGGAGAATTTGGTTGTTAGCAGTCAGAGTTTACTCTCTGATGAAGGCAGAGGCTGAAACATTTTGGTAAATTTATAGAACATTAAACTCCTTTTTTCTGCAAGAGAGAAGTGAGCAGTTTTCACATTTATTTTTTTAGTTTTCACCACTGATGACCTGCACCTAATTGGGTCTAAGTTCCCTCTTTTTTTTCCCCCTAACAGTAAAAGACTTTGGCTCCCCTTCGAAGTTCTGTCAGTGTGTCAGGTCGTTATTAGCAGCGTTGCAAATCACAAAGCAGAGCTGATGTTTGTCATTATTGAAGATGAAAGACTTTTAGGGAAGGTAATGTTGGTCTTACCCTTCAGGCCTGAGGTCTGGTGTTGGCCTGTCTAGAGAGAGACGATCACTGAGGTAGCCATTGTATCCATAATACTGGAACATCTTCAGTGCCACCCGCCGGTTGTCTGGACCGAGCTCCTGACCCCAGTTAGCAAAGAGCGACGAGTCAGAGAATGATGTGTCAGCCTGACTGTCCTCTCCCCTCCCCGGAGTCTCTAGGAGGCACAGGAAGACAAATAGCATGAATATTTGTTTAGGCCTCTAAACTCACTGGTAAGGTTGCACGTAAGGTGACATTTAAGCAAATGCTAGAGCTAATATCATCACTCTGATAAATGTTGTTTTTCTTTTGCTGGAACGTATGTTAGCAGGTGAAGGGGGGCCTGTTATTTACAGAGACAGATTGGCTGCCCTTGAAATACCTGCAGGTCAAATACACATGGTGAGAAGCCCTGTGTCCTTGATCAAAGGATTCAGTCCCTTCCAGCAGCCGAGAGCTGCTCTGAAGTTGACACTGCTCTTTGACCTACCTTGAGACAAGTAAGTGGAGATAATTTCTCTAAATGTATTGCCTGAGTGACACACGCAAGAAGAACAATCAAGTGGTAAATCGTTTTTTGGGGAGTGAGTGAACATTTCCCTGAGTGTTTTAACATCACAGAAGATTGTAAAAGGACCCCCTTTGTGTTTCAAGAGCTGAAAACTGAAAGGTTCAAAACGAGTGCCGGCCTTACTCATTTCATAGCTGAGCAGTACTAACAGCACTTAGAGCAGAGAGACATGCAGCAAACACACATTAAGCACGAAAAACAGAGTATAACTGCCTGAAGTCGTTGTTGATAGACTCCGCTCATGTTCAGACTCCATAAAACACTGGTGGCATTTGTAAAAATCTCAGTCCTGCTTTCAGGGGGTTTTAATGTACTTCAGAGACAAACTTTTGAGTGTGCTTAACAGTCAAGGAGCTTTATTCCACAGGGGATTTGTTTAAATGCCAAAAAAAAACCCAGCATATAAACAACATTAAAATGATGTGATATCATCTTGAAGAACTTATAGACGTTTCCCTACCCCACTTCTATGATTACAATCTGTAGCTCTGAAATCTCAGTGACTGTGTCTTCTGTAGATTTATTATTTAGATCACAAAAAACAAAATGGTAAAAGTGCAAAAGGTTTTTCATTTAATAAAGCCATTTACACTGAGCGGTGGGGACAAAACAGTGATTTAATAATATGTCACAGTCTCATAATAATATTGCAGGGTTTTAGTGTTATGAAACAGCACAGTGATGTTTATGATGTGGGAAAATATGGGGATGCTGGTGAGAGGTTAATGCTACATTAACTCAATCATTTAACTTATTTAAAAATGAAAGAGTAAAACTGAATTACATGTCAGGGATATCAACTCGTATTGTCAATTGAGATGTCATCATGCACAGAAAAAGAATCTAATTAAAGTTGGTGATATTGCAAAGGGCGTGTCCAGGAGGGTAGGATATGGTCAACCATGAAATCAGATCGGCCTCCTCAAGTGCCAACCAATTATTCCAAATTGTGACTGGTTATCTTCCCAGTGAGAGGTGGGATGTCAGTTTCAGCAAAATGTTTGTAATTCTGAAGGTGCATTGTTTAATTTGTATGTAAGCTACAATTGGAGGTACAAAATAATAAAGTTTTGAAGCATTATATTAAAGCTTTATAATATATATCATACCACCACAATGTTACTAATTAAGGAAGATATGAGAGATAGTAAATTAATTCTATTCCAACATCTGAGTGTGCATGTGGGCGCATACACATAAACTTATAAGTGAGTGCCCCACCCAAACCCCTCAGTCAAAAAAAGTCCGGACACACCCCTGGCCATAGTTTTTTAATTAAAAGATTAAAAAGTATCTTTCCTGTGCAGCATGCTGAGTCTATACAACAATAAAAAGAGGGGACAATTACATAAGAAAGCTCCCGTATTTCACACTATTGCTGACAGACTCAAGTTATCAGGAATAAGACAAAACAAACCACACATAATAAACAGTTTAATTTCATTTACGGAGTAAGACGAAATGCAAGCCAGGAGAAGAGTGACAGGAGGGATTTCATCTTTCAATTAATATTACTCTTCATAGCACAATTTTCTGTCATTTTCTGTTGACACTGTTTAGTTTCAGAATTTCGGAATTCCATAAAGATAAATTAACAGTTTAAGGAAATAAATGAAGACTGAGATCCTCTTTTTAAAATGTCAGTAATGTTATGAGTTAGGAATGAACATTAACTGAGAAGCCTCAAAGATGCTAAGAGGAGAGAAAACTCTTTCTTATTGACACAGGAAGTAAAAGACAAAGTTATGTGTGTGTGTATTTGTGTGTTTGTGTGTAGTATGCATGTGTTTTAAGCAGATTGGAGAAGGTTAATATTCATGAGCAGATTGTTTGAACATACGAGTGACAAACAGTCATCCAAGTAAGAACTGAGACAATATTGAAGCATGAAGGGATTACATTATGGACCGAGACAAAGAGAGCTGCCTCTGAAAAGGCAGGAGCTTACAGGAAATGTCTTTGGAAGGTGAACAAAACTCCTGCACCAGGAGTTTAACCAACTGAGTTTGTGTAAAACTAAAACATGCAATAGAACTTTTCTTACATATTTGGTTGAGAAGACATATTTTTACTCACGTTAGAACTGTAACCACTGACTTTTTCACAGAAATGAGAAGAAGCATTGATAGCCTCTAAACAGTTGATTTAAAAAAAATCTCTAAAAACAAACTCAGCAGCAAAGGGCAGACAGATGTTTTTAGCAACCAGCTGAGATACAGCTGAATACAGTGTAGCATCAGTCACTACCCAGCCAGAAAAAAACAAAAACAGGGTTATAAAGGTAAATAATTGACTTAAATTTGACAGACTGACAGATTCATAACTCTATGTGCAAATAAACAACTGTTTGCTAACAATACTGTCATGTCAACTTATAATATGTTGATATATAAAACTTGTGGTCAAAGTTTGAACACTGCCAAGATTCCACTATCATGTCAGCGAGTTAAGTTAAGCTCTGATATCATTGTCACCATCATCACTACATCCTTACACTAATTTGGAAAAGTTTGAGTAACTAAATTACTCAAACTATCAAGAGGTAGGTGTTAAAGCATTTTGAAGAAGTGAGCATTAGTGGCAATATCAGCATATCAGAGAAGCTAAAAAGGAGTGTGCCAAAACAAGGTGGACTTGAGTCCGTAACAGTCTGCTGAACTGCACACAAAACAAGCTGCGGCTAATTCTTGTAGCCAAATAAAAAATCTGAGTAACCAGTCTACTGCATTTAGGTTGACAATACAAAATGCGGTAGCCTTTACCAGTTTTTAAACTTTTAACGTAGGGCTCGACTGATATGGGATTTTTTGGGTCCGATGTTGACAAATACCAATAATATGGAGTAAGAAAATTCCGTCATCTGATATATTGGCTGACACTGTGCATATATAATATCTGCTGAATGTGGTAATCAAGTATCTGTGACAAAGACATGCAATGGAGGCAGGATATCTTATATCTTAACAAAGTTTATTCCAAACTTTAGTGCATTGAACGGCAAATGCATCACTTATTTGTATAAAAAAAAAAAAACTACGTCATTGTACCATTTTAAATCACTAGTCCAAGCATTTTTTCCGGGCTTAAAAACCGTTTAATGCTGGTGAACCATATGCTGATACGGCTGTTATCAGTGATGGCTTCAATATCGGCAGATAACAACGGCCAACCAGTATATCAGTCAGGCCCTATTTTTTATGTCAAAGACTCCTAAACTGACACAAATAGACCAAAGACCCTAATTGATAAGTTATATTCCAGGGTCCCCGATCTAATACTACTTTTGCTTTTAGATGCTTAATTCCAGAAAGTGTATGAAGATGAAAACCCGTCATACATTGTGTCATTGTGTTGCTTATGGACAGAATTATAGTAAAAATCAATCAATCCCCTTTTACCTGGGGACCACCTGATATCCCTTCAGGTTCCCCTGGAGGTCCCTGAACCCAACTCGGACTACCACTGACCTACAGTATTATACACACAGTTATCCATCCTTTACAAGCCTCAGCAACATGTCTGTATTTTAAAAACTTCTTAGTGAAATATTAACAAATCAAAAAGTCAAAGAACATCTGAGTTGAGAGAACAGTGCAGAGTGAACGAGCCTCCGGCAGAATAACTTCAGCTCCTCACGGAGCTGTTACAGACTCGCTGCTGTGAAACTGAAGGAAAGTGTCTCAGCTCCTGATAAGACAACACTGATTAGACTAAGGACAGCGTAGAAGTCCTGAAAGTCTTTCCATCCTGGCAAGTGTGCCTGAAGGGCCATTCATCTGACTGCTTGTGGTAGTGATTAATTAAGCCGACAGAGACAGTTTCCTCTGTGTTGAATCCCTAAAGCAGCGGTCAGGACAGGTTGCTGTTAGAACAAGGTAACCTCTGCAACACAGTCTGTTTATCATGTCACTGCTGTGATGCACGTCCGGCAGATGACTAACAAACAAGCTAGCACAACCCTACTGCAATGTGTTAAAAGAAATCACAAAGAATGCAACAATTTCACAGTGTGTCACATGACGTGTTTCACTGAGCAGGTCATGTGACTTACTGCAACCTTGCTGTTTGGATAGAGCTTTCCTCTGGAGTACACAGTCAGTCAACTAACCTTGGTGCTAACTCAAGTAAAGCACAGCCAAATACCGGAGGCGAAAACTAGCGTGTGCATATGTGAGTATGTGTGTGTGTAGACAGGTAAAGTATTCCCTAAGCTTCCCAGCAGCACTCCAGGCATGTATGAAGTGCTGCACTGAGTGTGCTTCCTTTGCGTGCACAGCAAGGAAACTGAGTTATAGTTGTCTGCTCCCACAGCCACAGAGGAGTGAGGCAGGAGGAAAGATATGCACATGTAACATGTTCACTCTCACTGTCATTAACATAACTGAGAACATCACTGGAGAACAAACATAGATGTGCACACACAAATTAGCCACTGAAAAAGAACAATAACCCCCCCGAGACCTTAACTTATGTTTTGAGAGGCACATGTTGATTTGCGGAATTTGATCTCATAAAAGACAGCTCACAGTGATATAACTGCCCCACAAAACTGTTATCAAATTATATTTATTTACCTCCTCACCTGCCTGTGGACAAGAAAATATTTTACATTTCAAAAGTAAATCATCCTCTCTGACAGCTAAGAGATATGCAACGCTAACTGGCGATACAGATGTAGACTTTTGATAAAACAGCTGATGGCCCTGAAATTTTTTACTTCTCTCCATTCTTCAAGCTCTGTTGTAGCCTGTGAGGATAGAGGGAAAACCCTGACCGCTGGAAAAATTTTAGTGAAAATCCATAGCTCGGTAAAAGAGCTCCTCTGTATACCAGCTCCTGCAAACTGCCAAGCTGACATCCAGATTGAGTTTACAACTCATTAACTTTTAAACACATACCTTGGGTCTTCAAAATCTGTTGAAAGGATGTTTATTTATTCATTTAAAGCTGAGGTAGGCAGTTTATTTTTGGTGTCATCGGGCAAAAATTCCAAAATACAGAGACAGAGACCAATGGAAAACTACTGCTCTCCACCTGATTATTGTTATGATGTAATTTTACATTTTTTAACATAACAATAATTTACATTAACAATGGTTTGAATGTCATTCATCCTAAAATAACAACCAGAACTAATTAAACTGTTGTCTGTTGTTTTACACAACAGGATCCTTCAAATGTTTCACAACTAAATCCTGAAA
>JAQLOL010000001.1:15312717-15323637 GCA_029783665.1 Naso thynnoides
AAAAGGGATTCTTTGCACATACATGTTTGTGAAAGGTTTAATTAATTTATTTTTTAAAGATATTTTTGGGCCTTTATTTCTTTAGACAGGACAGCTGAAGAGTATACAGGAAACAGGGGAGAGAGAGGGGGGAATGACATGCAGCAAAGGGCCACAGCTGGAATCAAACCTGGGTCTGTTGCGGCGAGGACACAGCCTCTGTATATGGGGCATCTGTTCTATTGGCTGAGCCACCGGGCGCCCCAGAGGTTTTATTTTGAACTAAACTATAGAAATGTTGAACTACAGTGAATGTTGCTGGTATGATGATCAATTTGACTGTCAGCAGATTATTCCTTCGTCTATTTTAGCAGTGAACTGCGCGCATCTCTCAGAAACAACAGGCATCTCACATGCTTCTCATGTGTGCTGTGTGGCTGCTCTCATCTGCTGTAATGGGCGCCAAAAAGTAAGCAGACACGCTGTCGATGCAGACATGTTGCAAACGTAGGATTTGTGTCCCAGGGAATTTGGGTCTCTTGCTGCAGCTAGCTTGTTTTCCAGACATTGCCTACCCCAGCTTTAAAGCATCAATCTCTGCTATTTCCCTAAACTATATTTTTTCCAATTTTTGTGGTGTGAAAATGTCAAAAGTCTTGAAAATTTTTTAAATGACATCCTTTAAAGGCTTCTTTAAAACCTGAGATACATAAGAGTGTTACTGTTTTTAAGCACGCAAGCAGCAGATAAAAAAGGATAATGTTGTATTTCTTTATGCTGGCCAGAGAATATTACAGAGCAGTTCTTCCTTCAATTTTAAAGTGTTTTGATGACAATCTTTTTTCCTTAAAAAAAGAAAAAAAAAATTTAAGTCAGACATTAAACATACCCCAAGCATGACGATGTGGTACAAACCAAACCAAAACAAAACAAAAAAACCAAAACAAAAACATAACATCACAGATTAAACTTAAACAAACACACATAAAATGGGGGTGGGGGTGTCTACAGTACATGATGTTCCAAGCTGTCATGGCACAGCATGGCTGCGCAAAAATTCATGTCCTCTTCACAATGTCAAAATCAGGACAAGTCGAAAAAATACAACAACAACAACCAAACAGTCATACTAACATGTAATCCAGTAAACAGATTCAGTACTATAATGTTCTGAAAACACATTTCTTACTTGTTCCCAATTCATTTCTGTACTGTGGTCGTAATCACTTATCATTTCTGCATCTATTTTTCTTACCAAGTCATCGGTCGCATGTGCTACACAGGGATTTCTGCCTTGAGCAGCAGGTAAATAAGTTCATGTTTTCCACCCAGGAACATGAATTTTCACGGACAGTAACCTATACACTGCCTGTACAAGCAGACCTGAACAAAAGCGCAGCAGAGACACAACATCACAAACCTTGATCAAGCAGTGATCTTTTTATACTGAATAATTCCAAACACAAACTTAAGCGCCACAGACAGACAGCGAGGACAAGCTGTTAGCACTGGTATGCACACTCACTCTTAAGTTTTGGGAAATGCATGCGAAAGTTTAAGATCAATCACGAAAACATTCTTGTTTCCCAGTTTCATCGGCCAGTTTGGAACACTGTATGAAATGTGTAAAATAATAATATGGAGAAAATATGATTTTGGCAGTCATTCAGTTACATAACTACTGGGTCTCAAAAGACCTGAGCTATGTAGGAATATCTGGCTCACAACAAACAAACAAACTAAAAATAAATTAAAAAAACATGAACGTAAGGATGAATGTAAACAGTCACACTATGCCTAAACAGCCTCATACATACTGTTTGCATGTTGTCCTCCCCAGTGAACCAAGTGTAGTTCATGTCTGTGTTTTCACTAAAAAATTTAAAAACTACTTGCATCCTGACTGAACTCTCATACAGAGTAACAAAACTGACACCATAACATGGAGAGATGAAGCTACTTCAGGCAGCTACTGTAGGAATCACAGCTATTTAACTACAAACTAAAACTGACAAGTGAATATTGTTTAAATCAGATAAAGATTCCTGTTTGACCTTGACAACAGACAACCATTAAAAAATATGAGTCCGTAGTTCTTTATCTGTAATCCTCTCCAATTAAAGCAGACTGAAATTTATCCTCTGTCATTGTGTCATTTTACATCCAGCATAATGAGCATGAAGCCACAACATCAAACAGTGTGGTGCAATCAAAATATTCTGTGCATATTCATTCTGACACCGACTGAGGGGAGGAGAAGACCTTGGCGTTGACTTCAGCGTGAAAAAAAAAAAAGGTCTTACACATGAAAATTTCAGGACACATCGGTGTTTCTACAACTCGATATCAAAGCTGCTGTCAGCTAAAGGAGATCAAATGTTTTAAAAACTTTTCACGTTCCAGGCAGTTTTGACAATAGCGCAGAAAATCTCCTGCATGCTGCCACAGTCACATTTACCCGTTTCCAAATGCATTTCCTGCCGAGCAGCTCGAGACTGCACATTGTAACAACAGCTTGTTACAACAGCTGTTGATTCTTGAGCTTTAATTCGTGTTATCATTTTAGAGAAATGTCCATTGAATCATCTGTCACCTTCCTTTACAAGTGTCCCTTCCTGTTAAGGGATGCCAATACAATTACATCCTCCAAAGACAAAGATGTTTTGCACATGCAGACAAAGGTTGCTCAGATTTACCACAATGAGAAGTTATGAACAGATTGTGTGATTGTTTCACAAATTACATGTTGTCCAAATGTTTTCAAAAGACCTTTGTGAGAAGGAAAATGTGGCAGCAGAACAAAGTTGATTGCATTTAGCATCAGCTGCATATACATTAAAGCAACAATATGTATCTTTGACCATGACCCACGGCTTTGAAAAATGAAACTTAAAGATGCACCTTAATGTCTTGCACAAAACAGCAATTTTAGTAAAGCGGGAATATTTTGTGGAGAAAATGTCCACTGGTTTTCTCTCTGAAGTCCTACGACTGCTCTGTCAGTCTACAGCCTTTTATTTAGCCCCAATAACTACCAGCTGCTGTAGCTGCAGCTTCGGTCTGCAGGCAGCCTATGTCTTGCTTTCAGGAACCTCCGTGAATCACAGAGTCGAGACAGAGCAGTCGCAGGACATTAGAGGGAAAAACCAGAGGACATTTTCTCAGTAAAAAGTGACCCCATTTTACTAGAATTGCTGTTTTGTGCAAAGTGTTAACATGCATTTGGAAATTCGTTTTCAAGCTGCAGGTCGCAATAAAGTTACATATTGTTGCTTTAATACATCTGAAAGTACTGTTTTCAATGTTTTACCATTAATTTCAATCATATACTTCAATTCAAACCACTCCTCCTAACACAACTCCATGACTAATGAGTTCACAGCACATGGCTTAGCACTAGACATAATGACCTCCTCCATTACTTAAATGTATTACAGCACAAATTTCATGTGTTTTTCACTGAGGTTCTATCATCTGTGCAATACTTCTCACTTTGTGTTGTTCCCCATGTTCACATAGTTCAGATTGTTATAAATACACTGTGCTGTTGCAGTGTTGCACCAAGAAATGTCTCGACTGCTATTACAATCTCCAATATGCAAGTTTAAATGGTTTATTTGGCCTTTTAAACTCTTTCGAAAAACTCCCAAAATACTTGCTTTAGTTCTCTTAAAATGATGACACACTAAGTTAGAAAACATCAACATTCTGAAGAATTTGGATAAACATCTAGTTATCTGCGAACAAGATATTAAGTAATGGGAAATCAAAGGTAACAGGACATGCTGGTATTTCAGAAAATGTTTCTCCCCTTTTTGAAAAGACACCAGCATCACTCAAAGGACGAAAAACAACATTCCTAACACACAAGCCAAAACACTTTAAAAAAAGAGACTGTGTATCTGCCACCATAACTCACTCCAACAACCCGCCTGCACCTTAAACACACAAGGATTTCATTCATTAAACATCTGAACCTAAAGTGACTTGAGGTGCAAATTGTTGAGAAACAGCCCAGGTAAATATTATCATTACGCCCATTTCCATCCAGCTGCTTCTACGCATACTGAAGAATCTTTAATGGAGCTTAACGTTAGTTCATATATAATGCCTTAAAAGCAAAGCTAAGCCAAAGATTCCTGTGGGAGCAGCATGGCAAAGAGCAGCATTAATGGAGGCGTGATGTTTCAGGCAGTGGTGAGACAATGAACATGATTGATCTGAGGTCTTTTCATCACTAAACTGGACTAAACAGGATTAGTTATTATACCAATAACAATTATAACACTCAGATTTTCACAACTCTGGAAAGCTTTACGGTGTCAAATGTTTTTTTTAGTTATGGATGTGTTCTGGCAGAACCTTGGCCAACACAGCACCTGCTTGCCAGACAACACTTTGTACATTTACATGCTCAGTAAAGTCGAGCCACAGTTATTATTTGATTAGGTCATTTAAATGGAGTGCTGTCCTTGTCCCAGTATACAAGCGCAGAGGGAGAATCGATTTATTGACAGACTAACAAACAGATGTCCAGTTCCGCTGCGATAGGTGGCGATATGCCCCCTTCAGCTGGTTGCCATCAGGCCTTCTTCAAGTTGACCTACCAAGCTACAAACAAGTTAGCAAGCTGCTAGTGGATTCATGTTGAACAGTGAAAACATGGACAACTTAACTCATGCACAATTCGCATCTCAGCTTTACTTTTGGTACAAGTTAGATGCACGCTACCCCTCTTACTCATGGTATTCTTGTTTTCTTCCCGGCTTTTTTCTACAAATTTATGCTGTTCAAGTTCAACTATCGATCATGCGCAGATTGTTTAAATCAGTCTGGGTCTGGTTGAAGTGAGTAAGTCGATCCCAAACCGCATCGTCTAGGTGTGATAGTCAGACTTCAAGAAATTTTACTCAGTATGATTTCAGTCATTCTAACATGTTTACTTGTTTTTGTCAGACTGACACATTAAAACTAAACATTTTCTAACATCATATAAAATGTACTGACTGTGCTAACCCAGTGCTGTGGTTCTATTCAAATGAATAAAAGAACTGCAATGGAAACATTTTTTTTTTCAAACAAATTATTCAGCTTTGGTGACTGTCTTCTTTCTACTTATTGTCCTATTTCCAACAGTAACATGGCTGCACTTCACAGTGTTACGCTCTCTTCAGAGTGCTCACAGAAGAGTAGTTTACAGGAAAATACACCAATTTGCATTTAGTCAGAGCTTGACACAGATGGCTCCCCTCCAACCTCTTTCAAATGCTCTTGTCTAAATGTATGGCTTGTTGTGGGTTTTATTCTAATTTGACATGTTAGCAGCTGGAGAGGCAGACTGTGTTTTAGTTCAGAAACACTGTTATGATAAAACTGCTCTTATCTTACAGCGAAGGTCAGTTATGCTTTCATCTTTTTATGATTGAACTTGTTCTGTACCTGCCTTCACATTTCAGCCGCAGATAGTAGGAAATATTGCTGGTAGGCTCCCAACAGAAGCTAAATGACACAATCATATTACTCATGTTTTATCATCTTTGCACCGGCTGCCCCTGAGGTTTAAAATCCTTTTAAAGATTTAATTGATCACAGCATCACCTGGTTCCAAATCATATCTCTGTTCCCCTAAGAGCAGGTCGGGAGAGTGTCAGATCTGCAGGAAACAGCCTCGCAGCTAGTCCACAGCCTAGACTGAAGACTGAGGGGAACTGAGTCTTCAGTAGATAACTCTTAGAAAGCTGATTTTTCTGTGTTTCCAGCCACTTTTCTTATTGTCGCTTATTGTAACAAAATAAATTAGTTGATTGAGCGTGAGCATGCTCTACTGTTATGCAAAGACTCCTCAAACCAGAAAAGTCTTGTGTCAAGTCTGCTCTGAATAAGGCATGACCATCTAGTGCAATTGCTTCATTCGGAGGCGTTAACCACATCTCGGCGAAGATGTGTGCACAACAGTCTCTGATCTCCTGCTGCTGAGTGAGCCAGAGTTGTATTTCCATCCAATTTTCCTGAGATCATACTTTTGATGAGAGAAACTTGGCAAAGGGAAATCTTTCGGTCCATTGCCGCATCTGGCGACCAGTGCCGGTCGCCAGATGCTATGGGCGGAGATCGTCTCGCGGTCTGCAGCACGCAATTCCAAATTCCACAAATCTTTTTCTGATTTGGATGTGTGCGTCTCTGTCATACACAATCCAAATGAGCCATTAACTCTGATTGTTGATATAGGGTGTCATGTGATGTAAAAAGGTGTCATTTGTAGTAACTAACAAGATGAAAATGATCACCTGGTTTTAAATGTTTATTTTCTTTTTTTATCTTACAATTTACAATTTGTTTAGAACAATGTTGCCCTGTTTTTGCCAGATGGATAAATAAGCAACAGTTTTTCAAAATGTTTGTCCACAACAATTTCAGAAGACCATAGCCTGACAATGATTTTTTTTTTTTTTTTTAGGAAAGCTGAGAACGACCTGGCTTTTTTTAATGCTGGTACTCAAAAAACAAGCTTTGTTATTTTGAGATAACAAGATGATCAATGGGTTATCACAAAAATACAAAACAATTTCCACTCCTGAAACATTTAGCAAAGATCAGGAGGGCAATGCCGATGTGATAGATGGTGTCTTGAAACCTGATTTAAGCTGGAAATGGAGTAGCAACGGTTGATCAATCAAAACTTAACTTGATGAAGTAGTTTAACCATAACTTGCATAATCCAGCTTCAGCAGCTTTCAGCTAGAAGAAACGCCATTATTTCATCTCTTCACTGGGTTTGGATGTGATCATTTAACTTGTGTACTAATGACATCTGGCTAAATTGGCTACACAGTAATTGTTTTGATAAAATTGCACAGGCGCAGTTAAAAGATGTCTGAGTGGAGATGCTGTGGGACAGTATCTAGAGTGTTATGGACTTGCATGTTCCATGGCAAACTGAATGGCCGTAAAATGTCTTCACTTCAGCCTTTATAATGGGCTCTTTTTGAGCATGATAAGTGATCATGTGACCTCAGTAACTTGTCCTTTTGTTGTTGAGATAACGAGACAAATGAAAATGTTAAAATGAGAAAAATGCAACAAATAAATACAACGTAATTTAAAGCTTCTCAGCTCCTGCAGTATTAACATCTCACTTGGAAATGCAGTGAACACAGGTTTATTGACTGATGCATGTCCATGCAGCCAATAAAAAGGATAATAACCTGAGTTGACAACATTCTATGCTCCTATCTATACATTTAGTGTGTGTATTATATGATGACGATACTTGTGTTTGCCAGCTTTAACACATGGCAGCTGTGCATACTACAGAACAGGAAGTTTAAGCTATGTAATTTCTCCTTTCCATGAAAAAATTCCCTCCTTCCTGACAGTAAATGCAGCTAATAACCAATTAATCTGTTGACTGGGTCCACCACCATATAGGTGCCGTGCTGGCCCCTGAAAACCGGCTCTGGAAGAGGGAGAAAATCTCTCATTAGGACGCATCAGTAGCTGGCACGTCACACTGACATTTCCTCTTGAAAGAGGAGAGGGGTGTGTGGCTTTGTCTTTCCCTTTGTTTATTCCCGAGAGGGGATGTGCAATGGCAGAATTTAGGAGGAGGGTCATGTTTACTTGCAGCAGTCTTTGTCATCTCTACCCCTTTTGTTCATTTCTCCTCATTAAAGCGCTGAAATCACCCATGCCCTTCGGAAGGCAACAGAGACTTCCTTTGTGCTTTTTCATCCTTTTGCAGAAGGATTCACCTCTAGAAATTCAATGTCATTAACGGCGACAAATTCTGAGCAACTAGCTGCAATACCTTCCTTCTTCTGAACAACAGCAGATATTGTGAGACAGTGGCAGTGCTATTTGATATCAACGTTTGCACATTCTGACTCCCTTTGCCACATTTTCCATTCCCAGTGTTCGACTTGAAAAGCTGACTTTGTTATTTTATTAAATGCAGTAATGTGAGATTCTTTCTCTATAAGCTCCTATCAGATCCGACTCCCTCAACACTGAGCCAGCAAAAAAAGCTTCTCCACTGTATCTTTTCACTTTTTATCTCGCAAGTTTTATTGGAGCTGTGCATTTAACATCAATTGTCCTTTATGGTGGTTGTTTTCTTTATAAACTGCAGTCGCGAGTGCAGCCTTCTCTCAGAAAACCACTCATCAGTGTATGATATAAATCAAAAATATTTCACAGCATTCACCTGAGAGCAGTAACATAAACTGATGTAGCCCAAGGCCTGGAAAAATAGAGGGTGAAGTGCCATTAATCTATAACTTAGGACATTTATCTCTCTGAGTCAATACCAATTATTTACTGGCAATGATGTGTTAAAGTGTAACCCCTGGAATTTTTCAACCAAGACCTATTTTTCCTATAATATCCCATCACACTGATTTGTTGCTCTTGTGGCTGAGATGTCAGAGCATTCAATAACATCATCGGACTACGTGAGCACAAATCCTGCAGCGTTACGGTAAAATAAAGTAGAAAACGATTCAATTCAGTTCTGAATGGGGATAAAAAGGTTAAACTGACTTGATGTTTGAATGTTTGAATTGGGTCACTTTTGAGTTTTGAGTGCTCCATAGCTTAAAAAAAAAGAAGAAGAAGAAGAAGAAGAAGAAAGAAAGAACATCCTGAAAAATGCATAGAGCAGGAAAATGAGAACAGAGGTCTTAAAATAATTCATTCTTATGAACTGAATAGCAAAAGGTAAGTCATAGTGTTCTCAGCTTATCACAAATAATGAAGCACAGTTTCTGTGTTTTGTGTTGCTGGTTACAGCAATGTTTTGAATCTGTATGAGGTCCATTAATTACTACTGTAATTTAAATCTTTTATCAGACTAGTAGAAGAGTAAATAATCAGTACAGCCTTGAAGAAACCACGATAAAATACTACTATTGTATACTAATATTTAAAGCTTTGTTCATAATTTTGACATTAGAATTCTACATTAGCATTCAACATTAGGCTATCAGGCATATCACATGGTGTTGAGTGTTCTGTGGAATGGAGGGGGAAGCAGAAGGACAGACGCTCGCAGACAGCTGCTGATGATGATTGAACCTGCGAGAAAGTTGGAGGCAGACGGGAGCCTCCGGAGAAAGAAAACCACCTGGAGTCTCATCATTCTGCCCTGATCTGGCAAGGTTTACTGGCAGAAAGAGAGGTCAGAGCTTATTATTTTTAAACTTTTGGGACTAAAAAGAGGATTTTCCTTATTTCAACCTTTAAATTTAGCTGTCAAACTCATGCAAGTGACGCCACACGAAACTTCACCTTTCTGTTTGTATCTTTGTTTAGCATGCTATCATTTTCTAATTAGCACTAAACCCAAAGTACAGCTGAGGTTAATGTTAACGTCATTAATTTTGCAGGTATGTTGTCATTTCACACTGTCTCATCAAAGTGTCAGAAAAAATTTTGACTCAATGATGACACTGAAAGTCTCCAGTGGACCGATTGACCAGCTGACATTGACATCCTGAGAGTCATGCATGCAAATGTGTCAAAAATGTGTCAAAAACTAAAAGGTTTGAGTTTGCATTTGTTTGTCTGACACACAGAGAAACTCAGAACTGACACCTGGCAACTAATCTAAATGTAAGAGGAAACAGTTTCCTCTCTTGATCCATTAGATTAGGCTTTGCAAACAAACACTTAGCTGAGGAACAGCACATGAATTCAAATCTAAGCAGCAATTTTTTATAATTAAAATATTTATTTTCTAAAGAGCAGCAAGTCGCTGTCTATCAGTTATTGTTATATCACAAATTATGTCACCTTTGCCTTTATAGAAGAGCTCAGATGTCTTTCGAAAGAGTTCTCAGAGAATTTCTTTCCTTTAATATTTTACTATTTCTAGCAATGTAAATTATTCTAGCCCAGCTGCAAGAAAATGTTAACCGACAATGGCACAGCTCCTCGAAGAGATTTTTTTAATGAATAGAAAAAGATCTTAAGATGTTAGAAGGTTTCTGACATATGGTGTTTAATATTTCACTGACAAGTAGTAACAGAATCTTGAAAACGCCGTGAAGTTTGTCTTTTCTTTACCCCCTCGATGTAGAAACAGAAGTCTCTGCTCTATATTAATGAAGTCTACGTGGATTTGGATGGCAGACGTAGATATGTAGTATTTTATGTTTTTTTTTTTTTTATCAGGGACTCAATGGCTGGTGTGGGGTGTACTGTAAATCAATTATTCAGGTGGAGAGCTATGTGATTTTTCACACTGGGAGTTTTGAGGGAAATAAGGCACAGGTCACTTATCAACCGCAGCGACTGTGAGAGAATCTATTCAAAAAGCTGCTCATCTCTCAGGGTTTGTGCTGAGGTTTTAGATGTGACTCTCCCTCGATGGAAGAGCCGATAAACAGCGTGTGCGTGGTATACAGGGATGCATCATTCACACTCTTTACATCCACATGAATAGGAACATCTGATTGAGTTTTCTGTTGTTACATGTTTATTTCAATTACTGCTGCTTGCTCTAACTTTGTGTGTTTACAATAAATGCTTGAATTACCAGATTGCAGTCGGCTTCATGCTGTTATCTCTTTTCGAAAATGTTGTGTATACAAGAAACCTGTCTTATATTGTGGGATACGGACAGAAAAGACACCTGATTTCCTCACATACAATTCTTTTAACTATGTATAAGCATACACAGGGTGCGATTTGTAGGGGGGGATGGTGGGGATTATCCCCACCTCTGGTTTTTTCATCCCCACCTCTGCCAAAGTATTTTCATCACAGGGGGGGACAAGATGTATCCCCGCTAAACGATTAAAAACCATTTGAATTGGCCCAGATGTGCACTCATTTCCTGCTCAGAAGTTCGTGGAGATGTGGATAAAAGAGGAGTGAAATGCTGCAGATGACACGCCAACAGGAAAGCCACTAACGATACAAGAAGTCCATCATCAGAGCAGA
>JAQLOL010000001.1:15323737-15338020 GCA_029783665.1 Naso thynnoides
TTTGTTGGTTGGTTAAACTTTAAACTTGCCTTTATAGCCAAAAAAACTTTAAACTTTATTAGTTACAAATTTTATAAGTATCAAGATGCTGCTGTTTAATCGAGTTAAAAATCAGCATGTTTTCCGTTAATTAAAAAACAAACAAACAAAAAAAAAACATCCCCCCCTTTTTGACAAATCGCACCCTGAGCATACATAATCGCGTTCTTAACTGCCTTATTAAATGTACAGCATGACAAAGACTTAAACAGAAAAAGTGTAGCAATTGTAGTCTTGCGGCAGGATGCAGCCTTGTGATTAAAACAATTCAATCAAATTTGATACTAAAGCTGAAAGAATCCTTGAGACGTTTAATGAGTTTCTATGCCTGAAAAGTTGACTATTTGCATAATTCTGACAATGTTGGATTCAGACTACAAGATATCAGCCTGATGATGGTCCAACCGGACAGACGTAGGGCAAAGGGAACCAACAGTGCATGAGATTAGATGTCATGTCGGAGTGGACAACAGCCCCACAGAAGCATGTCCAATTTTTTTTTTCTTTTAAAAAATTCCAAGACATGTTTGAAAAGGCACCTCCTCCTTCCTATGAGGCTTTTAATGTGGTCACAATATTTTATAATTCTGTTAAAAGCAAAAACATACAATTCCAATAACACACAGACTTGTGTGCATAATCATTTTCTATGAGTTTTTGTTAACACTGTATAGTTGTCACTCAGAGGATGACATTTTATGTGTAAAATGTTCAATATTTCAAATATTTGATCGAATGTTTAATATTTATATAGCCCAGATGGAGTTGTATTTTTACCAAAAGAGCCTGAGAGTCCATTTAATTTAGTGTTTTGGCTGAGATTTTTTTTTTTACCAATGTTTTTATGTCTTAAATGATGAAAAAATACTTCTGCACACTCAGAAAAGTCTGTTTAATGGACAAAATGGGTCACTAATCAACAAAAAGGAAGAGGTCCTGCATATAGAACTGAAACTGTATTGTACTCAGGTAGACAACTTAATCTGAATGGGTCTTCTTCAGGTCTGAGGAAGAGCAATTTGCATCAAAATGTTTTTTATGCCTGAATATAGTCTGCATATTCTTGATAATTAAAAGTTTAGCGTTCCTTTAATAGGGTGTACTTACCTTATCATGATATACCATTGTATCAGTGGAATTACATGAAAATAAAATAAAATAATATATTGTTTAATACTATTATTTCTCGGTTAATGTATCAACCAACAAAAGCAGCTCTCATGATAATCCTCCTCATGTTTCCATTCATTGCTTTGCCTGTTACACAGCGGTCTTAATCATTCATCATTGCTTTTATTCTTTCAGCTGTGTATTCATTAGGCAGTGATTTTGTTTGTAGTTCAATAATCCTTTAATTGATAAAGAGGTTGATAACAAGGTTTGTGTGTGTAACTTGGCGTTTAGACACACAAATGAATTACAGCCACTTACACAGTAAAGGATAGAGAATGAACTGACTGATTCCCTTTAATTTACTTTTTCATACTCAAGGTGAATTTATTGCAAGTTAAATTTGTTATTTGGTACAACAGAAATGATTTCTGACTGCCAGTCTTGAGTTTAATCATTTTCTACCCTTTTGTTCCAAAGTTATGAATTTTGCTCAGTATTTGTGCCATTTATTCATTTAGGCCTGTTTAAAGCAGAGAGGACACTATTGCATTTCTTGGAAGTCGAAAGTTATAAAACATCTATGTAACAGCAACAAATTTGTTTTGAGAGTAAATACTCTGGGTTTAAACCAAGAAAAATTAACAGTAACATTATTGTGGCTGCAAGCGCTGAAATAAAGTGAAGTTAGACAGCGGGGGACAAATGCTTGGGAGGAGAAATGGCCTCATGGGAAAGGTAAGCCCTGGCAAATGATGGTCAATCTCTTAAGGTTTATTAACTGACTGTCCATTTCCATCTACAAGTTAGCTGAAGGCCTGGACACAGATATCAATCAAGATTTCACCATTTTCTGTTCGGAGGAGTAGGAATGACCTGCAGGTCAGACTGTAGAGCTGCATGTGGAGGAGGCTCGAAAATGTGATAAAGTTAATGTCAAGTCCAAGAGCCACAAAATTCAACAACAACAACAAAATCATGCTAATAAATAAAAAATAGATTTGAAAAAAAGTTTTTGTATTTCATTTTGTTGTTCTCCTGTGATGTAATCACACATGGATGAAATTGGTACATCAGTGTTTAGAGTCGACTTTGATTATGAAATGCAGATTAAGCTTTCACTCCAATCAAACGAGACATCACTGAATGCTGTCTCACATGTTCTGGGACATTTCAAGCATTACAACAGGAGTTCATTGATGTTTTTCCAACTGCACAAGTCACTTTACAGGCAGCATTGATTTAAAGTCTATTTTTTCTATTTTGCTCACACTGTTGTATCTGTTATTCTACAGTTTATGGAGACAAAACACAAGCATGTTTCTGCCACACTTGACTTTCAGTTCAGTCGGTGTCCTTATTTGTTGTTTGCCCTTGCCTTTATTGAAGATATTTTTAATGAGCCCTTTGAGGTTTCTTTTTTATCTCATGAGGGTTTTTTATTTTATTTCCACCCCTTCCCTCTGTTTTATTACTTTCATGTAGAAATAAACATGGCAGTCTGTAAATCAAGAGCTGTGGAAATCAAAGACAAAATCATGGCCTGAGGGTGTCAGAATCTAAAATTCCTCTGGAAATTCAACCTTTTGCATGAAATAAAATGCTTTTAATAGGTACAGTCTAGGTTAAATTTGCCCTTTGGACAGCATTTAAGAGTAAAATTCCAGCACTTTTCAAGCACTTTGAAGGTATGTATACCAAAAAATTTTAAAACTCTAGAAACCTTTATCGTATCATCTAAACAACTATAAATGCAACAGCAACAAATTAAGTTAGAAGAATTATTTACTACCAAAAATTATGCTATTTTAAATGCATATATTCAAATTCAGAGATATTACTAACCTCATCTTTTTCCTAAGGGTTAAAATAAGACCTTTTCCAATATTTTCAGGCTTTGTAGCTTGTGTTTGGAGTTGACGGTATCAGTGTATTGGATGTGCACAACAATAGTCTGGTTTTCTTTTCAATTACAACAGTGGCTACAATTTTTTGTGCTGTTTTTGTGACTGCGGGTGCAAACATCAATAAATCAGACGGTGCAGTGATAGGCTGCACCGCTCTGCTGGGCCTTGACACTTGATTGACAGCAACTTCACAAAAATGCTCCACTGTTGATAGATATGCCAATGTGTGTTTAAAACATACACTGACAATCTGTTGGTGAAGAAAGGAAACCAAAATACAGCATAATGTAAAAAAGTAAAACCTTGAGGAACTGCACTAACAATAAAGCAGAGGACAGAGGGATTGCTGCAGTAAACCAGCTGTTTCTGTACTGTATTAGAGTCTAAACTATATTCATACATTATTGATTTTAAAGCGCAAATAAAAAGTTGTTTTTGTCCAAAATCAATAAAAGAATACAAAATAGGTTTAACACATGTAGTATAAAAAACAACAGAAGTCTAAAATAAAATAAAAAACTTGGAAAATAAAGTTGAAACTGACAAAGAAAAAAAAGTATTTTATTATCGTTGGTCACATTAACCTCAGCCATGTAAAACCTCACAGCCCAGATGGAAGTATGAACTGGCGCGCTTATTCATGGGTAAATGGAGAAAAATAGCCTCAGGCTGTCTCCATTTGCACAACCAGCTGGCTAAATGTGTTGCACCTTTCACATCACCCGTTAAGGGTGAAGAATCAAGCTAAAGGCCAGTAATGAGGTTTACTGAGTCTCCAGTGAAAAAAGACAGTGATACACAATCCAGTCAAACACCAGAAGTATCACAGCAGTTTTGAGTCAGATACAAAAAAGTTATTTTTCGGGGGGAGGAAAGCATTTCCACTGTTAAACTAACCATGCTGGAGTGAATTCACATCACCCTTTGTAACAAAGTAGTAAAAATGCTCAATGATAATGCAGCATATTTCTTTTCAAAATGGATTAAACTGTTATAAGTAGATGAAAGAAAAAAAGATTAAAACCATTAAACTGCATATTTGATATCTGAAAAATGGAATTGTTTGGAGATGCAGTGTAATATACCACTAAGAGAAGCACAGTGTCCTAGCCCTAAAACATTCACAAGACACTTTTTTTCCCTTTATAAAGGAAGACTTTGCTAGTGGCTCAGAGGACAAATCAAATGGAGAGTGTGGATATTTTTACATGATGACTGTCAAATACTGCATTTCTGCTTTCTGCTGAGATACCAGTGGTGGGTAGAGTACTGAAAATCTATACTCAAGCAAAAGCAGAATTACTCTCATAAAAAGTTACTCAAGTAAAAGTAAAAAAAGTACCTGGCTAATAAATCACTCAAAGTACAAGATACTTGTCATTTTAATATTTATCAGCATTGTGCAGGCTACATTTGGATTATGGATTGTCTCTTGACATGTATTCTCTCATAGCTACTTTGCATGTTAACATATAAGACCAAGGGGAGTGGAGGCACAACAAATGTACGATGTTTTGACAAGATAGCTATCGTGAAAGCTAACGTTAATATTACCAGCTACAACACACTAAACAATCCATGCATGTTTCATGTGAAATGTTTCACGTGAAATTGGCACTGAATGTTAACTAGATGATAACTGTACATTATCTTTTCACCTAAAACACAGTTGGCAATGATTACTACTGCAATATTAACATTAACACTGAAGTGGCCATGTCAGCTAACTACATTTCACCTGTGCAACTTACTTCAATGTGCTGGTGGAGGTTAGATGACAAGTTTCTGTAGGCAAAAATCTCTGTGTTTTTTGGCTGGCATACGGGCCTTTTCATATATAACTGCTGTTTTGTTTTTTGTTTTTTGACTTGGGTAGAAAAAGTGTGCCCAAATGTGGCCAAGGATTGTCATTAAAAGCCACCTCTTGTTGTGGTTCATTCATCATCATCACGCTTCGTGGTCAAAAGCCAGGCGGGCGGTGTTTATTCTTCTCAATTCCTGCTTTCAGTAGACTAGACTAAATGTGATGAGATATAAATGGCAAATGAAGTGAAATAAAAAGTAGATTACTGACACAAAAATACACTTGAGTAAAGTGTAGAAGTACAGTTCAAAAAAGGGAACATGGAGAGTACTCGTTCTTTAAAAAATCTACTTTTTTACTCATGCGTTACCTGTAATGTATTACTGTCAGTTACTACGCAACAATTTTTTCCTTTTTGTAACATGATTTGAAAGTCCTCCCCTAGTCTCAACATGAATGTAAATAAAATAGACTAGTTTCGACCACCAGAACCAAAATGTTTAAAAAAGGACAGGGAAGCTTAGCTACTGGCTGATAAATGCCCAACAATATCAGTTTGGCTTGTGTATTGTACATTTTCTTGTGGAAGTATTACAAAATAAATCTAATTTGAACCTTCAGTCCAACAGTTTTCAGAAGGGACTGAGTAGCCTTGCCTTTGGCAGGTTCATTTTTCACCAACTGGGTTATTGGTTAAATTTCTCTCACACAGAGTACAGGCAAACACTTGTGGAGCTGCTGTGTTTTCAGCTTACATCCTCAGAGAACTGTCAACCAGTGTGTGAGGGAGAATGGCACAGAGTAGCTAACTATCATCACATGATGAAACTATACACAGTGTGATTTTAAAACAACAGTTTTACGCACATCAAAAGAGAGCTGCTCTGCATTTGAGTCATTTCTGACCTATAAATGTAGCAATGTCAGATACTCGTGTATAACGATGCCAAAGTGTCACATAATGAGGTACATGCATTTCAAAGTGAGCCCTGCAGGCTGTTTCAGTTGGTTCTGCACAGTGTTTTAGGAAGTTTTTTAACCATATTTTTACAGTGACAGTAATGCATGCTGGATTTCCTTATGTGGGCATGCCAGCTCGTACACACAGGGTTGTACCTGCCCCCTCCCTGAGTCTCGCAAGTCTGTAATGCAATGTATTGTATTGTGTTGTTTACAATATTTCTCCTGTCATCCTATGCAATAACTTTTGCTTATGCATTGAATTTGGGAGTGCATAAAAACAAGGGATGAATTGATCCCATATTGATTGTGTTAGGGAACAACAACTTTTTCTTCATACAGGAAGATCCTGAATTATAAGGCAATGGCGACCTGCCACTGATGACAAATGAGAAGGTATTTAAAACTCACACTGCTAAACACAGGCTAACAACACTGAACACTCTGGTGGATTAATTAGCATCCTCTTTAAATACACTAAATTTAGGGAGAATATTATGCCTCTGTTGTCTTCATGACACAGAAAAAGTGGCTGAATGTGTTGGATGTGTGCAGCTCCAGGCGAGGCACAGCTATTACAGCGCACCACCCAGAATGAACCCACCAACCAGCAGTGAGTATTCATCAGTATTTCAGCCTGTGGAGCCACAGTGATCGCTGAGAAGTCCGGTCTGTGTTGAACCTCAGGCGGCTGATTCAGAGGCACTGGAAAAAAAGGAACTCTCTGTACAAAAATATAACAGTGTGGTTGCTCCGTGTTTCACCTCTGTAATCAGAAAGCAGCAGATGTGCTCTTACGTTTGGCACATCACTTGGGAAAAAAAGGCTTGTTTAATGTCCTGCTCTGCACTCAAACTATCATGGGGCAGGACATGTAGGCTGAGGGGGAATTTTATCTATCATTAAGTCCTACAACAATGCAATGACAGATATAATTAGCTGAAAAAACTTGCTGTGTTGCAAAAAGTGAAACAGCAGAGTCCTTATCGCTGCACAGCAGATGCCCTGCAAAAGCGCACGACAGGGGAGTTTTTGCATAGCGTTGCTTTGCACCTCAGGCCAGGCAGACTGAATGACTGCTGGCTGGTTGCTGATGCAGGCACTGCCCTCTGTACCAGACTGACAAAGCACTGCCTGACGGCTGCTTCATGTTTTGTCAGAAGATCCAAACACTTTCCAAAAGCTTGCAATCCTCTGAAAAATGGGGACACTGAGGCATAGTTTTAGCACCATCAAAGTGGTTGTTGACACCCTGTGCTCTTGCAATTCGGCAACAAGTTTTGTCATTATTTTCATCATAAAAACTAGGGTGGCTAAATGGAACTCTGAAATATGACTAGTGGACTAGTCTATAAGCAAGAAAGCACTCAGAAAATCATTGAAATTGAAAATACAAGGTAAAAACATTCAAATCAAGGTTTTGTGTGTGTTTATGAGCCATTAGCCTTGACATTCTTCAAAACAATTAACACTACCAGGGTACCAGTCGAGTCTGATATTTGGCTTAATACCAAACCAGTTCAGAAATTTTTACACCAGCCCAACCCTTCTCCTAGCAGGTTTACGTCCACATTTGCAGTAAATATATTTGTGACAGCAACAAATGCAAAATGTACCCTCAGAAAACTTCAGAGGGAAACTGAAAAGTGTTGTAAAGAAACAATTCTGGAGCTGTGATGCAACAGTTGTTGTTCTCCCTTGCACAATTCAGCCGAGACGTCCACAAACATATACAAAACAAGCTCCTTAAAATGGATTGGATCCGATTTTATGCTAAGCACATTCCAGAGGCATTTGTGAATATTTGATGGCTTGTACTTGCACAAGGAAAAGGCACAGACAGGAAGTGGGGATGCTGGTGCATAACTTTGGGCATCAACTGCTCCAGATCCAACCAAAATCAGCTGTGTGCTCAGTGCTGTTTATTTAAAGCAAAACAGGGATTCAGGAAAAAAAGAAATAATATTTTGGTTTGAGTACATATGAGATCTTTTATAATGGGCTGGTGTGTTTCAGAATTCTTTTATAGTAGCTGCGAAAATCTAGAAAACAGACAGTTCAATGTGTCTTAAGTGTTTTAAAGGTGCCACACAAAAAGAATATTTATTGTGTTTAAAACAAATTAAGTTCTCTGGCTGCAACAAGTACACTCTGGCTTCAGCTACTGTAAGTATTACTTTCATCACTGATTCCTTGTTTTGTGCAGATGGCAGTCGAAGATCCAGAGATATTAAGTTTAGTATCATAAAAGGACAAAGTACAAACAGGAGACTTTCACACATTTTTCTATTAAAAATTACTTTTATCACATTGATTTTCAAAACTGTTGCAAACTTATTTTCTCTCGAGTCATGCATTCTATTAAGGACCTTGGGATCACCATAATAAGTCCTTAAGTAAAATGTCTCCTCAGCTTTACCTACAGTTTGTCACAAACTTGAGACATTTGATCCTTGGGTGTCAGAAACACACATCTCTGACACTAAGATGCCCTTTGACAGTGGTCATAAAGAGTCTAAATGTTGAGTGGTCTCTTAAGGGTTTGAGAACTGGGGAATAAAACACTTCTATGGCCGCTTTATTTCTTGAACACGATCTAAACTTTTTCTTAGTGATTTGAACTCAAATGGAGTCATAAAAACCTTATGACTACAGGAGATCAGTCTAACTTTGGATGTATTTCTTTTTCTGACAACTATTACACTTTTTTTATGTGTGTGTTTGTTACAGTCGGCTATTTTACCCAATAGATGGCTCTATAATTAAGCTCAAGCCTTGTCATGAATATGCACCTTCATGTCCGTCAGTGCAGCCACCACCGTCGCAGTCACAACTATCAACGTTACTGCAGGCTGAGCTTGACGACCGTCTAGCAAGACTGCAAACTCGACATGGCGACAACAGATGCTATTGTAGATACTAGAAAGAGCTACACAGCTGCAGAGAAACTGCACGTTGGGGACTTTGAAGACTTCAAGTTAAAGTCAAGCTTTTTTTTTTTTATTTTTAATATACTTTTAAAGTAAGAGGCTTTTAATATTGCACCTGACCAAGTTGGGAAGCCAAGACAATATAATGTACAAGTGTACTGAATGTGTTTCTCATAAAATTAGATTAAAATAGTTTTGAAATAACTTTTTTTTACATGTTTTTATTAATAATTAGTCATAGAAAATCCTTTTTTTCTCTGGGAAACACCCAAAAAAACAGACTGTGACTTATATACTGGTGTAACTTGTACTCCAGATTTTACAGTAATTTTCTGGTGCTTTTAGGAACAGCTTGACAAATCCTACTTATTCTACCTTTAAGTTTAGTCTTTGCACTGGGATACTGTGTACTTTTATACTTTGAGCAAGTTTCAATGCAACTTTATTTCTTTCACTTGACTAAAGACGTTAAGTCAGTACTGCTACCTTTACCTGTCTTTTTTAAAACAAATATCTCTACTTCTATTCATGTGCACACTTTTGCCACCTCAGTATCACCTTTCTTTGAACATACATACAAATCATACCAGCAGACCTACACAAGGTTAAAACTTTTATCAAAATAATAATAAAAAAAATTTAAAAAGAGAGAACTTTCTATTTAAAAGTAAGGTACAAGCTTTAGCTGCTGCCCATGTCAAATACCAGCATATTCAACCAGAAATGTTCTTGCTTCTTTGTATCTATTTGAAACATTTATTCAAAAAAATAAAATTGGGGGGGTTCTTGCTTTTTGTAAATGCTGCCCTTGAATGTCTGAAAGCAGATTTCTTTATTGTTTACAAAGAGAAACCTTGATCTTTAAGAGGTTAAAGCCATGTGAAAAAACTAAAAAACCTGAAGTCAAGGTGGCCACTTAGCTCTCATCATTGATGCTGGCATTTCAAAGAATCAAGGTGATTTTCCACTTTGATTTTCACAGAACAAGGATAAACTACAGCCTTTGCAGACATGATTATACGAATATCAGTTAAATTTTGACATTTCTATTGACAATTCAACAGCTTCTTTTCAGGTCAAGTCTCTCAGTACATGATTCAACATTAAAATAATAACAAAGGATAAAATATATAATGACATATAATAATATTTCGTTTTAAGATTTAACATGCTTGGGCCTATATACAGCATCATGAACATTAGTGCCAATTTTTCTTTGGCAGCAGCACAGGCTGTGCAGCCCAGATAGAGCATCACTATGCATGGAAAAGCTAGATTTGAATGCACACCTTTGTATTACAAAGTGGAAATGCTAACCTGCTGTACCACTGTGCAACTCATCACTGAACAAACACCTAATATTGACATAACATTGGATGGAAACAAGAAATCATTTGTTGTTTCTTTTGCCAATTTTCTTTCATTCTTTGTACTGAATCTTGATAAAGATTTGGTCAATGTCGACACACTCAGCTTCGGTCTTAAAGCTTCAGAACCACAGATCTCCACACAGCCGTTGGATCGTAGAAAAACCAACTGTACTTTGTGTTGGTACTGTGATATTAGTGTGGAAGTGCAAGAAATATCAAAAACCAAAAATATGCACTCTGTACAGGCTTAAAATCACTTTTTAGAACCTGTTTAATTAAAACCATCTGACCTCATCTAGAGACATAACCCCAGCAGATTTACACAGGATGAAGAACACAGACAACCTCTGCAGTGAGATAAACTGCAGAGATGAAAATTTACATTGGCGGCACCTTCAAGGATGCTAAGACGTCTGAGATTCAATGTCCCTCAACAGCCCCCTCTTTAATGGAAGAAGCATAACATCCATGCCTGCTGGGTTTTTTTCTGTGCCTGAAACGCAACGCTGTGCAGCAGAGTTTTTCCTATGGACTAATGATAAGTGAAGGTTGAGAAAATATATTTTGATAGAAGATCTAAATTACAGTTAGCTTTTGATGAATCTTATTTCGAGGCCTCCGTAATTCACTTCTGTCTCATCGAGTCTTACCCGGTAATCCATCTCCACCCTTCCCCATCATAACCTCATATCAGCAACAGCTGACTCAATAAAGACAAATCCAATACTGACGGCTGAAGTCCACTATCTTAAATATAGAAAGATCTGCTGAGAGAAAAAAAATGCAGCTTTAATCCAATGTTTAATAAATGTTTTTGCAAACACAACCCAGGCATTTCTGTGTAAGAAGCTAGTTAGTAGAATTTTATTCAATTTAACAAGTTGTTAGGGTGTGAACAGATTTGCTTTGTGTACTTACTGCACACATGAAAAGCACAATACAAACTTGGCATGTGGCATGGCCGTCCACATGGTATGTGAAGGCAAATCTAAACAGCTGGCAGCTGGGTGATGGTGGGTGAACACAAACAATCAGACAGACAACGAACACACCAGCAGCAGCAGCACAGACCAGGGCCTCGTGTCCTCAATGGCATATTTAGGCAAGAATTATTATTAAAATTCATTTAAGATCATTGATAAGCTTAAGATCCTTGATAATTGTAGATGAACCCCATTCCTTTGAGAGTCTCTGAAAAGCTAGAACCTGCAGGAGGAACCAAAAACTACATGAAATATATATAGTATTTTTTTATTTTTAATTTTTAAGACAATACCTACATCAATGAAACCAGCTTGTTAAGTGGAGTTCAACATGAAATGGTGACAAGTTTAAATTCGAAAATAGGACACTAAACCTAGGAAACATACAAATTAATTCAACAACTATTCATAACATTTGACCTGCAAGTCACACATGGCAAGTCACAAGCAAATTTTAGGTCTAAACCTTCAAGTATCAAGCAAGTCCCAAGTTACTGTGGTGAGAAATGAAGCGGGTCAAGTAGAGTCTATAACAGCGTTGGTGTGTGTGAACCAGAGCATATTTCTTGACTCACTGCCATTTAATATGAGAAAGAAAGAAAGTGCAGAGGAGGAGTGAGAAACAAAACAAAAACAACTGTTGACAAATCTAAAAAGCATAAAGCAACAATCAATTTGTCCCTGCAGCTGCTGCCTTTACTGGTGCTATGATTCTGCAGCATGGACATGTGACCCCTCAACGGGGCATAGTATTTTCAACTTAGGGAGCCAAACTTTACAGTTGTTCAAATTTGTATGGTGGCAAAACACACAATTGAAAGACATACCAGGGCCATAGCAGATCTGGGGTAGACGTCTGTACTTTCTGTGGCTGTCCCCTCGCAGCAAGATGTTAAACATTTGAAATTTGTGACTTGTTCTCCCTAGTAGTCCAAAATCTGATTTTTTCTGAAAAGCTCAGAGCATCTCATAAAAGACTCTTAGCAAAAAAAACCTCATAAAAATTAAATACATCTCAATAATCTATGTAAACAGATACATAGCTTGTTGTCAACATGATGCAAACCTTATACAGTCACAGCCAAAGCAGGTTTCAGTTTGACTTACAAATGTTTTCATATTTTTCTTGTGGCTACAGAAAATCAGTGGGGGAATAGAAACTACACTGACGACATTTGCAAAAGTGAACTGATCTATTTAACAGAGACTGTCAGGGGACAACCTTTGAATCGACACTCTTGTAGGAGGTCTTTACACGTCTAATTTATTCTCTTAGAGATGATTTTGCCCTCTGGAGTGAGAATAATTAATTGTTTTCATTACCAAACATTCTCCAGTGCATTCATATCCCTGCATTTTAATAACTTCTCAATTTATTAAAATTACCACCCAGAATATGAGGGTTATTCTGTTTTAAATCTCTTCTCCTCACCCCGGACGCTCTCTCTCGCTCACATTGTCCTGCCTGCAGGCTGCAGGCTGCAAACTGCGAGTGCTGACAGATGATCAAGCTTGTAATAAATCTACAGCAGAATGTTCTTAGAGACCATGGTTACATTATTTCATATTTATCAATTATGAAGAATGGCAAAGCCTCTTTTCCTTACTCCATCCCTACAAATGGTAAGGCCCAAAAAGCACCATCACTCTGCAGTAAAGAATATGCAAAGACTGATGGGGTCGGGCTTTCAAAAGCAAACAGCTCTCCGTTTCTATAAATGTGCCCAGTGTCCAATCTGGCTGCTCACTGAATAAGTCATGAAACGCTGCCAACAGAGCAACACTAAAATATTCTCTCAGCTAAATATTTTTCTCATGATATTAACTTTTTACCATAGGACCAGACTGATAGATCAGTCAGCCAATAATAACCAGTCTACTATATACTGTGTATCACTATGAAATAGCAGTAGGCCAAAAAAAAAAAAAAAAAGCCAATGATATGTTTACCATAATTAAAAAAACTTAGTTTTTCACCAGAGACCGCTAAGAGTTTGTTTTTCAGCAGCAAATTACCTCACCCATTGGGCTACATCTTAAAATAAAATTTAAGTTTCAGCTGCACTTTGGGTTTTGAGACTCTTAACAAGTTAGCATGATAACAAACTAAATAAGAGGGGCCTTAAAAAGGGAGCTTTTGCACTGAGCACTACCTACCTATTGTACATAAACTGTGTCTTTGAGGTCGCCTTGAATGTCATAATTTTATCACATTAAAAGGGGTGTGACGAAATATCATTGCACAAGATCTCGCAATATTAAAACGCCACAATATTTCTCGTCGAGGTGAAAAGTTGTCTCCTGATACCAGGGCAGAATTCATACGAGCACTGATCTGCATTCTCTCCTCTTTTTCAGAACAGTTTGAGCAGATGAGGGCACTCTTAGTTCAGGCAAAGAGATTGGGCCAAACCATAGGTCTGCCTTGTGCAGTTGTTTACAGCAGCCAGCATGGCTGAGTCAGACGTCGGACCCAAAATTAGCATAGAAGATGCACCCGCTACGTTTAAATCATTTGTATGGCAGCATTTTGGATTCTCGGGGGAAAAAAGAAACAGCGACAGAGTGACAGCAAGACACGAACAATAAGTAAGCACTGTAGGAAAATAGTGCCGTACACCTTGGCTAACACAGCACAATGCAAAGTCACAGACAGAACCACCTTGTGAAGTAAACACTGAAAGGCCAAACAACGTTGACAAATGCTTTTGCACTTCACCTTCCACGGTCAAGTGCAAGAGCCACGACAATAATGAAACCCAATGTCATGTATCGTCTTGTGAGATGAGTGTATCATCACACCCCTACATATTGCACTTCCAAAAGAGATTTTCAAGTATTTTGCATCATGCAATGTTTACATTTTTGTTCACGCACTTGCAATTTTCATCTTCTCTGACTTTAGTGGCTCATTGTAGCATAACCCAGTGTGCAACTTCCACTTGCTGATCAGTGGAAAAATGTACAACCACTGACAGCACTATGTATCGTGAGAGCATGTGTGATACTCACAGAAATATGTATATGTATGGTTTTTTTTTTAGTTTTTGTTTCGTTTCATCTGGAGGCATTTGGTTTGTTTGTTGTCATGTCATGGTTGTATTTTTTTTTAATGACGGACTGCTGGAGTGGAAAGGGAAATGCAGATGAATCAGTGCAGTTGCGGGAGGTGAACACTGG